>OX465052.1:296949-339449 GCA_949841015.1 Aplysina aerophoba | reverse complement strand
AGTCCAGGATCCCTAGAGGAGAGGCATGCATGTGACTAGCATGTGACCATCATCATGTGACCATCATGTGACCCACATCATAGAGTGGTATCTCCTGGCTGCAGAGGTGGGCAGTGAAGATGGGCCAGCAAGCAGTCATGCCAGAGCCGCACATGACCGACACTGGCTTGGAGAGATCAACTCCATTCGCCTTGAACTCTGGTAGACGGGTCACATGTCCAATAATAATGAACAAAGCAGTCGCTAGTTGCCCTTGCATGCATATGAACAAATGCAGCACACACACAGACAGCATATCTCACCTTCTCTCAGTCCATCAAGGTCCTTCATGGTGTGTGAGTCCGGTTTGAAGAACTGGGTAAAGGGGATGTTGACTGCACCAACCATGTGGCCACTGGGTATCTCTGAGGGAGGGGCAAGGGAGAGGAGGTGTTGTGACCGTCAGTGTATGATGGAGTACAGCAATGACCATTAGCTCTATATTTGACCAGCACAGCTGCTGTGTAACAGGTTGCAGTACTTGGGTTGGGCTCTGGAGCCGTTCCTTGGAACCTCCCAGCTGCACGACCGTCAACTACCTACAGAGGTGGGGGTGGGGCAGGGGGTGGGGCAGGGGGTGGGGTGGGAGCAGCAAGCTGGGTTGACTAGCTCACAGCCACCTCGAAGGAAAGACGTACCAGTTCTTTCTTTGAGCTCATGTTCGTCAACATCTCCTCGAAGCTTCTCACCGTGCCAGGTAGTGGGTTGGCCTTGTACGCAGTAGGCTGCAGGGGAGAGAGGGGCCACCCAATGCTAGAATGGGATACACCGTCTCACCTGGACTACCTGGGCTGTACAAGGCAGTCAACTACAGTCAACGTCTCCACACAACCTGCGAACACAGCAGGGATGGCTGTGTTTATTTACTGACCGTTGGTTCCCTGAAGGGCCCCTCCTCCGTCACTCCCCCCGCCTCCTTCCACTTTGGGAGACCGCCATCCAGAATGGACAGCATCTGGTGTCCCATTGTGTGGAACAGCCACCACACTCGGGCAGCCGAGAACATGCCAAACTGTTCATTGTTGTCGTAAATCACCACATGGCTGTCGTTGGAAATGCCAAGCTGAGCATGGGTTTATGTGGTGGGGAAGGGTTGAGTGAAACGCGTAAGGTAACAGAATCAAATACAGTATGGTGACTGTTGAAAAATTATCATTTATTATGATCCTTCATTCAATCAATGATTATCATAGTCCATCATCATAATTACCATTAATTAGACTAATTAATCACACTTAGAAAGTGTTTTCCATCTAATGGCCTCCCAGGGTTAAACACACAATGCAATCAGTATACAAATTACCCCTAAGGCGGTGGCACATTACCCCTAAGGCCGTGGCCAATTACCCCTAAGGCGGGAAGCAATGACCATCTTTAATTGGCTTCACAGCTCAAGTTACATCCTTTCATTGGCTTCTCAGTTCTATCAGCTTTCAGCACTCTGTCATTTCAGGCTCTACTTGACAATGCAGTCCACAACATCCTCCCTCACCCACGGCTACAGCTCACCTTGCTGGCATATGCTTCAAACTGGTCAGGTGGGGGGCGCATGTGAGGCAGTGGGTTGGACTTGTCCTTGGCCTCATCAAGATCGAAATACACTGCATCCTTCACACGACACCTGCAAACAGTCATAGCAGAGAAGTGGTGTCAGTGTGTTGGGGGTGAGTGTTGTGCACCTACCATCGTCACTCATCGCCATGACAACAGCCAGTCACTCAGTGTGACAGCATACTGACTACTCACCTTTGGTGCTCGGCTTTGGCATCCCTCTTCCACATGGGCATGTGCCAGGTCCCATCCACCACACTGTACACACAGACAGACAGACAGACAGACAGACACACACACGCACACACACACACACACACACACACACACATACACACACACACACACACACACACACACACACACACACACACACACACACACACACACACACAAACACACAAACACACACACACACACACAGACACACAGACAGACAGACACACAGAGGAACGTACAGTAGAGCTACTCAGGGCTAGTAAAGGTTGGTTTCCTACGCATTCGCTCACTCTATGACTATGCTGATGGATCTACATTCGCTTCCTACGCTACACACGGCGACTGCACTTACACTACATTCGTGTCTGCTTTCTCCAGCTGCGCCTTCAACCAGGCAGCATCCACCAGACTGTTACATTCGGCCATCACTTTGTAGGACAAGTTGCTGAGACTCTCTGAACGTGTTCACCAGCTAATACGTGACTTTATGGACCCCACAGGTCTGCAGGTCACGTACTACGCTAACTTGGTCTTGCGGACAGACTCTCTTCTTCCGGTATTGCGCAAACGCAAGAGACCCTTGCGCAATAACGGGGCAGTGGGCACATTAGTCCAGCCAGCTTGGGACCCACGTACAACCATGGTACAACGAAGCGCCGGCGCTTCGTTGTACGTGGGTCCCAAGCTGGCTGGACTATGGGCACATATAAGGGAGAGCCAGGGGGCGCGAAATTTTGCAATATAAAAGCAACCCTAACCCTAACCCTAAAACTAATACTAAAAACTGGATCCCGCTTATATATATGTGCCATCAGAAATAGGCCCTGGCATGGCCCCGCGTCACGTCTTGGGGCGATAGCGCGTAATCATGATTGTATCGTGGGAATACAGTCACTTCACGGTTTCTAGTCTCGTTTTGCGCATTGCACTTTGCAATCACACACGAGCGGTAGAGTCCCACTGCATTCCGGTATAGATAGTTTTCTACTATCTATGATTCCGGTAACGTTCAGTACTGGGGAGAGTGTACCAATCAATGCTGTAGTCACGTGAGTGATGGCAGTGTACAATGTGTAGTCACGTGAGTGATGGCAGTGTACAATGTGTAGTCAGAATTAGACATTGTGAAACGACTGTATGTAGCTACTCCCTCCAGCCAACCCAGTGTCGCACTGCACAACTGTGCACTGCCACCGGTACCATCATGCAACACCCTGACCTCAATCGAAGCGGGGCACACCAGGTAATTCAGTCTGGAATTACTTATGAATTTCAACAGAGCAATGGAATAATTATTAATAGCTATATATATAGCAAAAGTATAATTACATGATTCAGTATTCTGCAGACTGAGAGAGTTTATATTATTAGTATTCAGTTACGTACATGTGACAGTGTGGTTCGAACAGTCGTGTTTTGGTGCATAAACATACTGCCTAAAATGATCATTCACTTCTTAGGAGAACCAAACACAGCAAAGCGGCTCATGTCCAATTTCTTAATTTGTGGTCCTTTAGCCTCCTCGGAGGTGTGCACCTCCTCCGCCTTTGCTGGTGGAGGTGTTGTGTGGGCCTCCTCCTTCGCCTTCTGCTCAGCTTTCCTCTGGAGCAGCTGCTGCTTCCAGGCTGGAACAGAGGTGGTTGTTGCTGCTGCTGACTCCCACAGGCCCAGGTTCACCTTCACTGAGGGTGTCTGCTTGGAGGACACTGTAGATGGCTGTAACAGCGGTTGCCTGCTCGCGACAGGCTTGGGTTCCTGGGAAGTGTGGGAGGGGAAGGTCGGAGGAGGCTGCTCTGGCTCTGGCTTCTTTGGGGGGTTGGTCACAGGGGTGACGTCAGCTTTGTGGCCTTGTGACAGCTTGGGGTTGTCAAACATCTGAAACTTGGCCAGATTTAGTTTCCCAATAGGCCGGCTCTGGATATCAAATTCCTCACGCTGAACATCTGGATCGGGTACCTGCTGATGAGGCGGCTGATCAGTTCTCTCCTCTCTTGGGACATCAGCTCTGAGGGAGGTTGGTACCGGTGTAGGCTTCTTCTTTGCCATTTCAGAGGTATCTCTTGCAGGGGGTTTCCACACACGTTTGGGAGCAGGCTTGGACAAGACAGCGGAGGACACCACAGGTTTGCTTGGGACTAAGAGAGGCTCGTCTGAGATCACAAAGCCAAGGACTTCCTTTTCTTCTTCCCTCTCCTCCTCTTCCTCACTCTCCTTCTCAGGCTCCACTAAAGGCTGGTCTCCAACTTTTGGAGCAGACAGCTTGCTCACCTCCTCCACCTGCTCACCTTCTACATCGTCCCTTACTGTCAGAGGCTGTTCTTGGACGTGTGAGTCTCCCAACTTTGTGACAGATGGGGGTTTACTGCCAAGGGGCTTCCTCTCTGGCATGATATCCCTCAGAGGCTGGACAGATGCTTTTTCTTCTCGAGTCCTTACAGCTGAAGATTTTCTTCGTAATGGTGGTGACGTCGACAAGCCCTTTTTTGGCCAAACCAGGGGTGGATCAGGATTATGTGGAGCAGTAGACTCCTCTCCAGATGGTGGCTCTTCTAGAGTGCTGTCGAGGTAGTCCACCTGTAGGACAGTGGTTGACATCTCCTCCTGTGGTTTCCCATCATCATTTGCAACAATTATGGGTTCAACTTCCACTTCCTCTCCCTCCAATACACTCTCAGGCTGGTCCACATCACCTCCTCCAGTCCTCTCCTTCTTCTGGATGCTGCTCAAAGAAGAAGCAGAGCCAACATTCTTCATCGAAGTGTCAGACATTGTCCTTGTCTTACTAATGCTGTCAAAAGATGAACCAGGTGATGGAGAAACGCCTGATTTGAAGGGCGTTGACTTGTCTATCGGCGATGTGAATGGTGGAGGCGGGGTGGTGGTGGGAAGTAGGTTGGTCTGTGACGGGGGGTAGGGAGGTGGGGGCGGCAGCAGATTCTGAAGATACAGCTTCCGCTGTGTCCTGGGGGTGAGGGAGCTGGCATCCACGGGGGCAGAAAATGGCCTCATATTGGACTTGAGACCAAAGGGAATTGCAGCAGCGGTCTCGCCTTCCGTCTCTCTCACTCTGAGACTCACTGGACCATCATCGTGCACCTTCTCCTCCTCGGCCTCTAGAGGGTCAAGAGCATCTGCAACGGCCCGGCAGCAGAACTGGTACTGGTCCTTACTTTGAAGCAGAGCACCGCGCTGTCTCCTCAGGTTGTTTACCACCTTGGGAAGATCCACTGTCCCGTCAGTCGTAAACTGTTTCAGGGAGAAGTGGACTGCCATGACAGCCCCCGACTTGCCCATTCCATTGGCACAGTGGACCAGTAGGGGAGAGGGGGCGTGAGCAGAAGCATCCTCGTCTACTGATCTGACAACTTCCACCATGGAGGAGGTGGAAGGAGGGAGACCGTGCTCGGGCCAATCAGTGAAGCGATACTGCTTGATGGTGCGTTTCTCCAGTGACCGCCCATGGGAGATCTGCAAGGTGCTCACGGCGTACCCATCACATTGCCTGACATACAAGAAAAGACATACAGTGTGATATACTGATACATCACACAACAATAGTACTAAAACGCTAATAATGCCAAACAGCTAAAACCAATTGTTGGTACCCAACAGATGGTGTACTGATGGAAGGAACTCACACTTCTTCCATGCAAGTTACTACAGTTCTGCCATATCGGGTACTCTGCCCTTCCTTCGGCCAGTGCCTGGGGAGGAGGGATCGAGGGATTAGGTAGAGAGCAACAGCTCTTATATTAGCTGGTTCTGCATGCCTGCATGTTGTCTGTTCACGTATCACAAAAGGGTATACAGTGTACCGGGGTCTGGGTCTCACCTTTCGACTCCTTTTGCACCCCCTGGGGTAACCTTGCTTGCCATCACTACTTCCCTCACATCTTGCTCCCACACCATCTGCCAGAAATCATTGATAGTGCTAGCCAGCGGGCTCTGCAGAGGGGGAAGCAGAGGGGTGTGGCACAGGAGAGGGGTAGGGGAGGGGTGTGGCACAGGAGAGGGGTAGGGGAGGGGTGTGGCACAGGAGAGGGGTAGGGGAGGGGTGTGGCACAGGAGAGGGGGAGGGGAGGGGTGTGGCACAGGAGAGGGGTAGGGGAGGGGTGTGGCACAGGAGAGGGGGAGGGGAGGGGTGTGGCACAGGAGAGGGGGAGGGGAGGGGTGTGGCACAGGAAAGGGGTAGGAGAGCTGTGTGGCACAGGAGAGGGGGAGGGGAGGGGTGTGGGCTACAACAGTGCTAAATAGTGGCCCATTTGGGCTACAACAGAGCTAGATTCTGGCCCACCTGGGCTACTAATATTCAACCGTCACATACAGTATAGTTATGGGCCACTGAGGCAACAACAAGGCAGTGGTAGTGGTAGTGGAGGTAGTGGCCGACCAAGGCTGCACACCGCATCAGTGGCTTACCTGAGCTGCAATGTAGCATCGCGGCCTGTTCACTCCATCCACAAAGTTGGCATTGATGTAACCGGCGCCTGCTTTTCCCACATCAACGTCATGGAGACTAACTCGGGTGTGGTCTGGAGGGAGGGCATTGCGAAATCGGTTCTTTGTCACATTCTCAGGCAGACTGTAAGTGGAAGGAAAAAGGAGGAACAACATGGCATTCACCTAAAGGCAAGCTCATGCATGAAGGCTAACTGGTAGGTGAAGCAACTAAATGGGGTAGCCCCTTTACCACAGCCTTGGTGCGTCACCGACAATGGCTTCAGCTATAGTCTCGCTGTGCTATCACCACACACTGTGCCTAATCCATGGGAACGCCCACAATCTACTGTACAAGCTGCCTATCCTACTCATACATGTTCGGAGACCCCTCCACAGTGCATGAGAGTCCCATACATTGGGAAGTGTTGTACATATTGCATCTACCTATAACTTACAGAGCTGCATATGATGAGGAGGCTGGTCGATAGATGGAAACACGCGAGAAGTCCCTCCCAGCCTGTCCACTCTCCACCTTCTGCCTTAAGTCTTCTGCCACCCTCTGTCTGTCCTGCTTGCTGGGTGAATACGCTGGTACATTTGAGCTTGTCTTGTGCAACTCTTGTAGCTGGATAGACTGAGCAAGCTCGTCACTCTCCAAGAGGGGGTCATGGTCATCGTTGCTATGGCGACCAAGACGAGACAGCCTTTGAAGAAAGCTGCCGCTCTTCTTCATCCGTGATGTGGACACAGAGGCTGCCTTGTCTTCCTTCCTCTGCCAGGACGTGCTGGATATCCTCCTCCGACCAATCTCCTTTCCTGACTTGTCCACAATGGGCGTGGTCCAAAAGTCACTGATGTCTGACCCCGCATCCTCTTCCTGCTGCCGTGGAGGGCGATAGCAGAAGTTGGAGTCCTCCAGGACTGCCTGCCCGCCAGATACCCCACCATTAATGCCATCACTGTCGTCATAGTAATCGTCTGAGTCATAAATAATGGGCGACATTTCCTGCATAGGATGGCAAGGGAGGAGAGGAGAGAGAGGATTGAAGAATGAAAAAGGAGCACAGCATTTACATCTTATGCAACTAACGAGCAAGTGTAGGTAGACAAACCATTAATTTACCTGAGAGTGTATATACATATGTAGCTGGTATATCTTTCATTATTGCTGCAGCTACATGGAAGATGTGTGTAACTCACCACTGCTTGCTCTTCGTGGTACCAAAACTTGTGCGGGTCCCCAGCAACTAGCTTATTCTCAAAGTGTTTCTCCCGTAGCAAGTCCCTAGGCACCAACCCGAAGGTAGGGTCTCCATCCGTGGTAGGTTTGAGCTCCTGCACAAATCAACAGTTACTTGAACAAGATTTGCAACCAAAAACAACAAACAAACGCCTCCAAGAACATTACCATTTATCACACAAATAACTAATTATACAGTCAACAAAGGTCAATGACAATAAACAGAAGTAAACAGACAAACACTTATATTAGAACACAACACTACGTATTACTAATGAAAAACAACAAACATAAAAAATCAATCAATATGTATGTATGTACTATTAATAATTAATTTAATTATGCTCAATTAAATACTTAATTTACATATGAGGATATGCATTATCATATACATATGTAGGGATGGGAAGCACAGAACATGCACACCACATCACTGTAGGTGGTCACGCTCACTGCATAGGTGTGCTCCAGTGAAAAGTCGTGGGAGAGAATGGAGAGCTTGACCCTCCTCTTGCTGACAAAATGGTGCCAGCGCTTCAGCGCACACAGGAAGAGCAGAATGGCTGCGACTGCCAGGACAACGCACACAATGAGTACACCTGTCACAAGTGGGGTGAATATAACAGGCTCAACCACAAGAGCCACAAACAATGTAGCAGTAATCGTTCCATTTGGACTCCACCCACACCCGACTGATGTACACGCCTCCAGGAAGTACCAATACACCTCGTAAATGTCAATGTCTGCCACAACAGCTGACAGCGCAGTTCCCTCGTACACCTGTGTCCCGTTGAGGTAGAGGAAATAGTGGGTGATTTCGCCATTTGGTAGAGCTGGCTCAAGCCATGTGAAGGAGGCTTCAGCACCATCTGTGGTGGCATTGGGGGTGAGTACACCCTCAGGAACTGAGATGAGACGGAGGGAGGGGTACAGAGGTGAGAGTTACAACACTGTTCCAAGTACAGTCTCACACACAGCACATGCACCCACACACCCACACCCACACACACCCACACCCACACATGCATACATGCCTAGCCTGCTAGCACTAGCACCATTCCTCACAACTCACCATCCTCTGGTGACGTAACTAGCACATACTGGCTCCGACTGACTTGTGAACGGACCTGGATCCGGTAGTCGGTGTAAGGTCTTACTGTAGTCGTGTGGTTAGTCAAATACAGCACTCCCTCAATCCTCTCCACACAGCCTTGAGGAAGGGTGTCAACAGTGACACTTGTTATGTCTGTGTTGGTTCCCTGAGGACATTCATGGATGTGAATAGAGATGGATTCTGGACGGTGAACATCTGGGTTCAAGTTGGCAATGGTCCATGTGATGATGGCTTCACGGGGACCAGTGAAGTTCACGGCAACGGCCGGACCCAGCTCCAGGCTGATGCAGTCATTGCTGGTCAGGGTGTTGGCCACCACCAGTAAGGGGTTGTACCCCGACGGAGTCAGGATGGCCACACCATGAAGGGTGTACGAAGACCCGGTGTTGGAGTAACGTGGGATGGGAGATATGAGACCGTATAGCTGCTCCAATCTTGTAGACTGTGAATTGGCTGATGGTGCTACCACTACAAGGGAGATGCCAATCTGATCAGAGTTCAGTTGCATAGGGAAGGATAATGAGTACATTCCTGTCATTTGTGCCACTGGTTCTGCCTCCAGAATGACCCCATATGGTTCATCCAACCTCGTAACCACAGGGGTTAGCAAGCTTGAGTTTAAGGACAGCAGCAGAGCTGCTAAATCCGCTTCTGATGAGACACCAATGTCCACAAAGGCAGGAGTACCATGGTACCCACTTCCAGATGAGCTGACAAGACTGAGACTGATTCCAAACTGGCACTGGGACCTGGCACTCTGAACTGGTAGGATGGCAATATCTTTAACAATTGGGAACAGATCAAAGTTGGCAGCAAGCATGTAGAGAACATCATTCCAATCCACAACTCCATTCCGATTCACATCCAGAGCTGAAGTGGGGGAAGCAATCTTGTCTACCACAGCTGTGCCCTGAGGGGTTGTGTAGCCAAGGATACCTTCAGATACATAGTATGTGGCACAGGCAACATCTCGCAAGTCAAAGGTGCAGCTGCCATCAGCATCGCCAAGGGTGACGCAGCTGCTGGGGCCTTGCCTCTTCTCTCTTAGGGCTCTCTTCTTCCTCCAAGTATCTTCCACTGTGGTCGTCACAGACCTCTTAGCTTCTTCTCTATCAGCCACCACTCTGATTGGGACAGTCCCTGCTAGAGACATGCGTGGTGTGGAAGCTCCAATATTTTGGCCGGACACGCCATATTCTGAGAGGAGTTCCACAGTTGTGACAATCTGTGACTCTATGTCTGTACTTGAGGGGAGAACCCTGAATGCAATGTTAAACAAGTGGAGACGTGGTCCAGACAATCCAGGAGAGACAATCACACCCCCAAATTGAGCTTGACCAATGGAATTATTCCACAATGCTTCATAGACTCCGCCCATCCAATCTGAGCCAACCGTAACATCCAGCACCTCTAGGAGGACTACATATGAGTAACAGGAGAAAAGGAAACAGTTAGAGACGTTTGTAATTCATTCGTTCAGTGCAACCCCTCCTTTTAATCGCCATGGTGATCAAACTGTACTGACTAGCATAAATATACACGTACCTAAGTACGGAGCATAATCACATACAAAATGATCTAAGTGGACTTTATAAAGAAAAGCCTAGAATACAAGACATAGTCAACAGAACAGGACACACATATGTACATACATACCACCCCACACACGCACGCAAGCACGCACGCACGCACGCACACACACACACACACCACACACACACACACACAGAGGACACACCTGGGTTGAACTGCACCGACAGCTCCACCGCTCCCAAGAAGTAGGGCCCAGAATTGATGTGCACTGGAGCAGTGAACACGTCACCAACACTCACTTCAGCCAGCGCTGGCCCCACTGTCCCGCCTACATCTGCATCACCCACACCAGGGAGCAAGTTCACAAACAGACCATACGACTGACTT
The DNA here is from genome assembly GCA_949841015.1 of Aplysina aerophoba. Classification (NCBI taxonomy): domain Eukaryota; kingdom Metazoa; phylum Porifera; class Demospongiae; order Verongiida; family Aplysinidae; genus Aplysina; species Aplysina aerophoba. The sequence goes on along the minus strand of OX465052.1, from coordinate 328,926 downwards.
ACAACAATAGTGCCTGCCGTGGACACACTGATGGTTACCTGACCCCCACTGTTTTCCTCGGGGATGAGAGTCGATTCACCTGACATGAAGGAGGCAAAGCGTGCCAGTCCTGATGAATCCACAGTGAAGAGTTCTGGATAGTCCGATGGAGCAGCACTGGAGTAGCACCGAGTGAAAGTGCAGAAGTCCACTGTCAGGTGATAGCCGCTGCCACCTGACACACCCACAAGTGTGTCACTAGGAGGAGTGATTGCAGAGAAGTTGAGCACGGTGACAAGAGAGTTCTGCACCGTCACCTCTACACTGGACCTTGCTGCCACACCAGCAAAGGCTGCACGGTAGATGAGGGTACCGTTAAAAGCTGTTCCTGGGGCAACAGACAATACAGCTGGGAGGCCAGTTTGTTTCTCTACTGTGATTCCAGAGATTGTCGTATCTATCGTGAATGCTGCCATTTCATGCCCTGAGACATCAACTTCCCGGCTAGTGGAGAGGACAGCAGTGAGGTGCAGTGCTGCTTGCTCTGTTGCATCTGTTGAGGTAGAGAGCTTGTTGAGATGCACCGAAGCACCTCGCTGGGAACCAGGGAACAACGGGTAGGGACCCACTTCCAGTTGGACATGATCCAGACTCACAACTTCAAAAGTTAGACTCAGAGTGAGTCCTTGATACCGAATAGTCAGGGAGCTGTTTCCAGGTTGGTCAGAGGCTGCCACTACAATGAGCCCAGCTGTCCCTGCACTGATTGAGATGAGGGGGCTATGGGAGACCTCAGTGAGAGGGTTGTCTGTGATGTCTTGGGCTTCACCATTGGGGTACAGTGCTGTTATAGCTAAGGGGATTTCAGAGGGAATTTCCACAAGTGATGCCGGATTATTTCTGCTTGCAAGCTGGCTAGCGGCTGTAGTGAGGTTTGAAATAAGAGCCTCGGGCTCCTGTAGTGCCACAGTGACATCCACAATCTTTGTGATGTTGCGCACTTCACAAGGGTCCGGAGTAGCAGGCGTCCATGTGACACGAAGATAGGAACCTGAGCCAGCAGAGATGGGAATGATGTATTCACCTTCCACGGTGATGACGCTTGCATTAAGACTTCCTACAGCCAGCTCACTTTGTGGGATCATTTGAATGGACCCATCACTCATCTGAGCGGCTACTGCCAGTCTCGCTTTTTCCCGTTCCGATATCAACTGCGATCTGATTGAAATGGAAGCAAGCCCATTCAGTTGAGTCTGGAAAATGTCTTGGACATTGACACTGATGTCTGCAACAACGATAACGTCGATATCAATAACACTGATTGGTGTGCTGCCGGCTACAATAGAAAGCTGAAGGATCCCACTTCCAAGAGGGTCTGAGGAGACAAGAACTCCACTGATTGCGGTGCTCACCTGACGATCTGCTATGCTTGTCGAACCGCTAGTGGTGACCAGTTGCACAGATCCCATATGATCAGCGACATCCACTTCACTGACAGTAAGGTTCCCAGAGGCAAATGAAGCTAGGGCACTGATGACAGCCGTCTGACGGCCAATCTCACACTGGCCTAAGTGGATGGGTGAGAGGGTGGAGTCTGATACGTCCAGCCGGTACGACGTGGGGTACCACACCCTAAGATGTACAGTGTCTGTGACAGTTACTTCCCCCTCAACCACCACCACAGTCACAGACACAAACCCACTCCCACTCATTTCCATTGGCGTAAGAAACACTCGAGTGCAGTTCAGGTTGTCTGTGTGAATTCCATCATTGTTTGTACACAGAGGGGGGAGTGTTGGTTGGCGTAGGTCCCCACGTGAAGTAGCTACAAGCACATTTAGACTCGTCTCCACATCCTGCTGGTCAAAGACAGCCGTGTTGACAAGTTGGGGTAGGTCCACCCACGCAAACACACCCACCACACTCTCAGTAATAACAGCGATAGCTCCAACTGATTTGAGGGAAGTCTCAGTTGGTACGAAGAAGAGAGCACTGCCACTCACTGCCTCTATCACGGAGAGAACCACCCTCCCCTCGACCACGTTGCTCAATGACTCAACAAAGCATGCTATGGGGCTATTCCCTGCGGTGACTTCAAGAGTGGTTTGAACCTCAACTGAAAAAAGCTCTATTGGTCCAGTCTGCACATCAAAGGAGGCAGCTCGCTGTTGGATCCACATGGCACTGACGCCTACCGACTGCAGTGAGCCGTTCACAACAGAAGCAGCCCATCTTGTCTGATCTACTGCCACATGAAGTATATTCACACCCGGTGAAGTGCTGAGGCGAAGGCTGTACGAGGAGACTTGGTAGGTGGCATCAGCAAATACTGTCACGGTGAACGGATCCCCTGGATAGACTGGTCTGGCAGGCAGCTGCACCACCACTTGGTTCCTGAAGGATGGCAGAGGCACAGACCTCACCAAAATGGCCTGTCCTGGACCAAGAGGCCTGGCACTCAGCAAGCCTGCACTGTACTGGATGGTGATGGCTGAGGTGCTGTTGAACCAACTGGTGGGGATGGTAACGTTACTGACACAGAGGCCAACACTGTCTGTAAGGCAAGTTGTGATGAGAGTGTTTCCGGGGTCGGCTTGTAGAGATATGGTGACAGAAACGTTGGTAGCTGATACGTGAATGTCATTATCCTTATCCATAAGTTGAATGGCAAATCGGAGCACTGGGTTCTCAGCAGTGAAGATTGGTTGAGAGTCCCCATTCTCATTTAGGATGATCCCTCTACCAGAAGTGGGTGGTTTCTGCGACACACTGAAGCTGCTGCTCGCCACCTTACCACCCAAGGTGGCTGATATGGTGCCAGTCCGCCTCTGAGGGAGAACATAACCGGTGGCAACCATAGAGTCATTGGATGTAACATTCCCTTTGAGAAAGAGGTACCCATCTGGACTGATGGTTGGTACAATAGGTTGGAACTGGATGGGTGTGGAAGTGGGTGTGGGGAAGATGGGCGTGGTCATGCTAGATACACCCTCTGGTGTAGTATGTGTGGGCAGTACAGCTAATGTGGCGCTAGCGCTGAGGATGTCTGTAGAGGATGCAGTTTGTGAGGTACTGCGTATGTCTGAAAATGGTGGCATAACAGTTGTGCTCAGGTTGACCACGGCAGACGTAGAGACAGCTTCTGGCAGACTTAGGACTGTTGACCTTGCAAGTGAGGATGGCTGTACTGTCTGGAGGAAGCTCGAGGTACCTTGGTCCACTAGTGATGGCATGAGCGATGGCGACAACTGGATGCTATCTGACGGCAATGCACCGGTTGCTGTGGGTCGTACCTCAGATGCAACCGGTGTTCTTGTAACATTCCCAATATCAGTGTGTGTTAGCAACACGCTTGATAAATTAGAGGTCAAAGTGGCAGACTCGCTCAGTGTCACCGAGCTTGGCTCTACACTCACACTTGGCAGAGAGGAGCCAACCTGGTCAACAGAAGAACTACTCATAGGTGGTACAGAGTCAACAGCTGTTGAAGGAGAGATGACATTTGAAGTAAAGAGGCCGCCTTGTGTTGTTGCAATCTGCTCACGTGAGATTACTGATGTTGATTCTCCTTGGAGAACAGAAGAACTGCTGGGGACTACTGAGGAAGTACCAGATGCTACTGGGGAATTTGTAGAGACCACTGAGGAACTGATGGCTGCTACCAAGGAAGCTGTGGGTGCTACTGAGGGACTTGGCAGTACAACTGTAGGACTTGTTTGCGTTACCAAAGAACTGCTCAGAGGTACTGAGGATGATGATGAGGATGATGACACAGGTGCCACTGTTGATGTGGAGGCTGTTGGTTCAACCACTTGCTCAAGGCAAGAGGCGTGGGAGAGGGAGTTGTTGGCAAAGGTGAAAGGGTTGTACCCATCTCGAGCCAGGAGTTGGGCAACAGCACCACCGTCCACGGTCAAAGAGACGCTGAAGCGTTGAGCAATGTGGAAAGGAGGGTCAGGTCCACCAAATAGAACTTGTGCCTGTGTCGGAGGAATTGAGGCAAACCCCTCTTCTCGCACAATCTGGATCACAGAGACTCCCAGCTGTGTTGAGGTGAAGTTGGTGGAGAGAGTGGCCGCAAAGGTGCCACTGTTAGCATTCGTGAGCTCTGCCCTAACTATGCCTCCTCTCAATGCCCGCTCCTTGGCTCCCGGGACTATGCTGCCAAGAACAGAGACACTGTCCTCAAAGTTTAAGTCAGTGGCACTGGCTGGGAGTCCCAAGTCAAAGAAAATGGCAGAGTTCTCGTTCTGTGCTGGCACATTGCCGGCTCCTACGAGTGTGGCCATAAGTCCAAGAGTGCAGTTGTTTGTGACGGAAGTGGGCGTGACTGTAAGATCAGTAAGGATGTAGGCTGATCCCAGACTGACACGAAGGAGATAGAAAGCATCACTCAAGTCCACTACTCCATTCTTGTCTGCATCATACCGTGTTGTGTTCAGGAGAGCTGGGGAGGGCACAAATACCTCACTCATCAAGAGGCTGAGAAGGTGCTCTGCATCTTGTGCTGTCAGCTGGCAGTTTCCGTCAACATCACCCACGTCACAGGGAGAACAGTTGTCACTGTCACACAAACCAGCCTGCCGGTGCACCCTACGTCTGTCTGGAGCTGGAACTGGAACTGAGCCACCATTGAGCTGTGTATCTCTGCGGCTCCGCTCTGAGATGACCTCCATAGACACCTTTCCAGCAACAAAGGGGGTAGATCCTCCTCCAATACTCTGTCCATCCTGGGAGAGCAATGACACAACAGACCCTTCAAAGGCAGCCAGACCAGCACCAACGGCTTCGAACTCCAACACAACAAACTCGATAATTCCACTTGCAACACCTTGCATGGGGACAGTGCTTTCTGCTATAATTCGCCCCAAAGATTGCTGCATGGAGAATACAACTGTTGACGGCCATGTTGGAGAGGCTGTCATGGAGATAGGCCGCACCCTGCTGGAGTCATAAAAAATTTCAAGTTCTATAAACCCAATCAAGTTCATTCCCGCATTGATTCTCACTGGTACTTGGACTCTGTCTCCAATGACAGCCATCATGAGTGGGACTCCCTGTACCTCTCCAACATCAACATCACCAATCGAAGGAGCCAGGTTGGCTGCAAATGACAGCTGATGTTGGACTCCCGAAACAGCTGCAGTTGTCTCCAATGTGACTAAGGCAAAGTGGTTACCCAGGAGTGTCAGAGCTCCAGTCACGCTGACAGCCACTGCCTCAGGAGAAGATAACTGAAAGTCAAGCAGACCCGGATAGTCTGCAGGGCTTACATCTACCAGCTCTGTTGCATCACTGAGCTGCAGAGAAGCACGTGCTTGTGCTGCAAACTGGTTCTGCACGCCATTCAGAGTCTCACTTCCAAATGAAACCTGGAAAATGTGACTCACTGTTACAGCCTCCTCTGTAACATTGAACAACAGTGTCCCAGCCTGGAATGACCCGAAGTGGCCCACCACACCAACTGTCCCAGAGCTGGTCGGTACAAGTATGTTAATGTTCCGCAGACGAGCGTTGGTCCCACCAGATGTCAGCTGAAAGGTGGAGTAGGGGAGGTGGGTCACTTGCATACGAGAGCCATCAGAGAGAACAGCATAGAGTTCCAGCTCTGTCTGCTGGAAGATGCTTGTTGCTCCGACACGCCGCAGTGTGCTCACCTGAACCTCTGTAGAACCAGGGTACGGCGGGTGTGGGTGTGCCTCTGCAGCAACCTCTTGAAAGATGACCACTGAGATGGTGAATTGGGCTGTCAGGGGTGTGTTGCCATAGGTGACAACCACGGGGAAAGTCCCTACTTGAGAACTGAATGAGGTTCTAAGAATCAATGTGGTGTTCATCTGTTCTAAGAACAAACTGCTACCTGCTTGAGTAAGATCAAAGTTCGTCTCAAGATCAAAGGTCACATCACGCTGATGCCCATCTGGAAACACCAGTGCCACATTGATAGCAGCAGATGTTGGTACTTCAGCATTGACAGCACTGTCCCCCAGCACTGCCAGTCGTTCTGGAGCACCTGTGATCACTAGCGAAGTTGGCTCCTCGATGGTGGTGATTGCGTTGGTGTACACTGAGGCCAGTGGAGCACTGCCGCAAGTCGGCCGCCACTGCACAAGGATGAGCGCTTCTCCCCTACTCTTCACCAGTAGCTCATTGCCACCACTGTTGGCCATTTGCAGGATCGTCTGATTCAGTGACTGTACATACAGACCAAGGTCATCAGTGATGAGCAAGCGAGACCCGTCACTAAAGAGGGCTGTGGCAATGACAACTGTCTGCTCCAAATCTCCATCAAGATTGGTGTCCAGATTAACACCTGCTTGCTGCACTGACAGAATGGAGTACGGTGAGACAGGGAGAGAAACTGAGATGCTAGTGGCAAAGGAGACGTTAAAGCTCACAACCGACACAGAGGGTGATGACGCTACGGTGATGGTTAGAGGAAGAACTTGACCACCAGCTGACACTTGAGCCATCCCTGGGGACAATCCCACAAGGTACTCCCCTTCTAAACTCAGGACGGCTGAATCTGATATGGAAATGCGGTCCATGATGAGGTGGGCAATGGAAGCTTGATAGTGAGATGATCCATCAGTGAAGTTTCCAAAGGCAAGCAGTTTGGCTCTTTGGTACATTTGTGGACAGCTGTCGGCATTTTCTGCATCCTGGATAGGGTACAGCACTGGCTCCACAAGGGTTGTGGCCAGCCAGGTGAGAGTGGGGTACCACACCACAAAGTTAGTTGATGTTGAGTAGCCATCTGCACTGACTGTGACCTCAGCTCGCCGTGATCCTGTGTCCTCTTGGTCTGTGAGGACCACTTCAGCACAGTTGCTGGTGAGAGTGAGGGCAGACGAGGAAGAAGAGCAGGTCAAGTTGCTTGCCAGAGGAAGGAGTTCCCCAGAGGAGTACACTGCTGAGACTGAGAGGGGCAGGGAGACACTCTGGCCAGTGAAACTAGCTGTGTTCACCAAGTGGGACTGAGCCGGGGCTGTCACTATCCCTCTCATCACAGAATGCTGGATGTTCACAAAGCCTCTGCTGGTCCCGTTAGACACCAGCCCATACACACTGGCCCCCACTGGTGTGGGGAGTCCCCTCACCGGCAGCTTCTCATGGAACACACTGCTGATGTAGAGAACGTTGCAGCTGATGTTAGCGCGATGGTTATTGGGGGCAGAGGAGGAAACATGTGCTCGGAAAGTAAAGAGTAGCTCACTCTCGATGTTGCTGCTGGTTGCCGTTGATGGATCCCTCAAGAAAGCTGCCACTGTCAACGAATTGTTTCCAACCTGTCGTGATTGATGGACCCACTTATTTCCATCAATGATGATAAGAGAGTCGTTAGTTGTGAGATAGCCATCAACAGAGCACTGCAGACTGAAGGTTGCCACTTGGAAACCCATGTAAGCTGTAATGGGCACAGAAAATATTCCACCTGGGAAGAGTGGGTGGAAGGGGAGGCTAATTGCAACATCCGAAGAGTACAGGGGGGCTGGTTGGCGGTGTAGTGTGGCCACACCCACTGCCCCTGACGTGATGAAGGTCCCCACAATGGTAGCACTGATGGTGACCACTCCATCTCCTGTGAGCTCTGGAGAAGTAAACCACTGTGATGGGAGGGAAATGGCAGTCAGGCAGAATCCACTCTCATCTGTATGACACATCCCAGTGGGTGTGTCATGGAGAACTTGTTGCAAGGCTGGAGAGGGTGTGGCAACAACCTGCACAAGCTGTTCCTCTACACTGCTCCCTCCAAACTCATCCTTGACTTGGACAACCAACCTCACCTGCGGCAAGCTCACATACACGTTTGTGTCAATCAAAATGGCCGTCACTGATCCAGGTGAAGGATAGGCAGTGTGGAACTCTGCAGAGGCATTCAGTGGACCGATAGCTGCCGACAGCGTACCTTCACTGAGAGGAGGCAGGTTGGCAAAGAGACCAAACTGTTGCTGCAAGCCCAGCGAGGGCCCCAGGAGAAAGCCAGGGCCTGAGATGGAGAAGTCCACATCTGCTATCCGAGATATGGTAATGATAACCTGCGTGGATGATTGCAAGGAAGGCTGGCCTAAGTCAGATACAACTATGGTGAGATTCACAGCAGTGAGGGAGTCCACAGAAGCTGATGTCGAGATTAAGCCTCCTTCGGGTGAAATAGCAAACCTTGACTCAGCCTCGGCAAACCTGAATCTAACTTCTCGATTAGCACCAAGGTCTGCATCAGATGCCTGTACTTGCAATACATGGAAACCAGGGGCAACCCGAGATGAAATGGTAGCTGTGTATGGTGCTCCAACAAACACAGGTGCGTTGTCGTTAACATCCAGGACAGTGATGTTTAAAGTGGCCCTAGAGTCCAACTGAATGCGAGCCAGAGGGTTAAATGCAACCACTAAAAGCTGGAAGTAGTCCACAGCTTCTCTGTCAAGGCTGTCAGTGAGAAAGAGATAGCCTGTGCTCGCATTAACAATGAAGAGGCCATCAAAAGCGTCAGTTTCTAGTTGATAGTGCACCACACCTGTTGATCCAGCATCTTGGTCACTTGCTGAGAAAATGAAAATGGGATTGTGGAAGTTGGAAATGTCTTCTGAGAGGCTAATGCTCAGTCTTGCATTGGAGAAAACAGGTGCAAACTCGTTCACATCTGTTAAGTTGACCACAATCAGCAGAGGCTCAGAACTCATTGGAGGTGCACCGAGATCGAATGCTATTACAGAGAATACAAACTGTTCTACTCCTTCCTCCAGGTCAAAGTGTTGCGCCGTGGTGATGCTACCATTATTTGCATCAACTTTAAATGCACTGCTTCCAGTTAGAATGAAGCGTATCTCTGCATTACGGCCAGCATCCAAGTCTATTGCAAACAAGGTGGCGATTTCACTGCCCTCTGCCACATTTTCTGGGATGAACAGCTGAACAGGATCTCCAGCAGTAACACCCAGGAACATGGGGGCATGGTTGTTCGTGTCATCAACTGTCACTGTTACCATGGCACTACCAGTAAGAGGGGGGTTCCCCCTATCAGCTGCATACACAATGAATGTGTAACTGGTTTCTACAGAATGTTCCAGTGTACTGGCAACAACAAGATGGCCGCCAGTGGTGACATTGAAAGTCGGTCTAGCTGTATCACTGAAGTACTGAAGATCAGCATTGCTTCCAATGTCCCTGTCCCCAGCCACCACGCCTGCAAACTGCACTCCAATCTCTGCAGCCTCAGAGACATTAAAAAAGAAGTGCTGAGAAGTGAACTCAGGCTTGTTGTCATTCACATCCAGGACAAGCACATCTACAATACCCAAGGCAAGTGACTCGTCAGTCATGTCAAAAGGGTTGAACACTCCTATGACAAGCTCATACCTGTCCACCTCCTCGCGGTCCAGGCCACCCACCAGCACAACATCACCTTGGGGGCCCGATGATACAATGTCAAATTGGGACTGGTTCAGCCCACCCTCAAATCGGTATGCCACAGCTGCGTTAGTGCCTGAGTCTGCATCGCTGGCGTACAGCGTCGCCACAGTACTCCCAATACCTACAGTTTCCAGTACAGAGACGGGCACAAAGGTCTGATTGAGGACAGGGGTATTGTCATCTTCATCAAGCACATTGACTGTCAGTGCAAGTGTGCTGTTGAAGGATGGTATGCCATCATCTTCGACTAGTATAGAGAGGTTGTACTGTGGAACAGATTCAAAGTCCAGCGGTGATGTTAGAATGACACCCCCAGTTGCTTCACTTACAGCAAACACACCCTCGCTGCTGGTAGCTGCAAGCGAGAATGACAGTGTGTTGTTGTCACCATCAACAACAGTGGGCATGAAGACAACAGATCCAGTGAGCACGCCCTCAGAAACAGTAACAGAGTAACTATCAGCTGGCTGTGAGTTAATGATGAATTCAGGGGCAAAGTCATTCCCATCTAGTACATAGATCTCCACATAAGCCGTGCCGGTGAGCTGGGGGTCGGGAGCTCCGTCTTGGGCTACGACTGTCAGATTGTAGAATGAAGTCTCTTCAAAGTTCAGTGACTGCACTGTCAGGATTCTTCCACTGGAGCTGTCAATTCTGAAAGCATTGCCGCTGTTTCCACTCTGAATTCTGTAACTGATGAAGGAGTTCGCGGTGCCAGTTTGATCACGATCGCTTGCATTGACAGTGACCAGAGCTTCTCCTGATTGACCGTTCTCAAGCCGCTCAACTCTGTATATTGGAACATCAAACTCAGGGGCATTGTCATTAACATCTGTCACCTGGAGTGTCACTGTCAGTGTGTCAACATTGGAGCCATCAGAAGCAAAAACACTGAAGAGGTAGAAATCGTTTTCCTCTCTGTCCAAAGGTGCTGTCAATGTCACTTCGCCAGAAGTAATGTTGACGGAAATGACGTCTGGTGGTCCACTAAGGGAGTACGAAATGACAGAGTCAGCATCTATGTCTGTTGCCATGGCAACAAGTAGCACAGTCCCTGTTGGTGTGTTTTCAGCGTAGGAGAGGGTCTCTGCATCTCTTGTCAACACAGGTGGGTTGTCGTTGATCAGAGATATGTTGACGTGAATGACGATAGATTCACTGCCATCAATGGCCAAGGTGACAGACCTCAAAGGGGCAGCGTCGGGCTCATCTGCATTGTTACTGTAAGCCAGGCTTCTCAGCAGTTCTGAGAAGGACTCTTCAGTGGCAAGCGAGAGAGGGGTGAACCCAAGGATTAGTGTCTGGTTGTTGTTGTTGTTTGTGACCTCTAGCCCTGGAAGTGTGTTGTTGAAGAGAAGTCGTTCTGCATCACCGTCAGCAATATCGGCCAACACGACAATCAGCTGACCACTGATGGTGCTGTTGTCTGGGTCATACAGCCTGGCACTCTCCCCAAACAGTGCCACTGAGCTCTCTCCCTCTGTGAAGGTCACATGCGGAGGGGCTCCTGCTATCACTGGGGGGTCGTCCTGCTGTTGGAAGGTGACAACGGTGACGACAGCCTCACTCTGACTGATACCGTCACTCACAGTCAGAGTGACAGTCCTGTCAACAAATGTCGGTTCGTCAGCAGTATTCCCATATTGGACATTTCTCAGAACTCGAATATATTCATCGATCCGACCTGTCCCAGTCACTCTCAGGGTTCCATCAACGGGAGAGTACACCACCAACAGCTCGGTAGGGACATCCACACTCAGTAGCTCACTGCTTCCATCAAACACTTCAGTAATTGTGGTGTTAGCTTCATGCAGGGTGTCAGAGTCCACATCCACAATCGTCAACTGCTCAAATATACCAACCCCAAGCGAATTCTCCATGAATATGGTGGCATAGCTGTTGCCAGGCAACGGCCCATTTGCATCTGCGATGGGTGCATTATTGACCCCCTGAAATGTGACATACGCGTTGGCCATGGCAGCCCCGCCCTCTGGGTCAGTAACGAGAAACAGCACTCGTGTGGAGGCCATCCTCCTCTCCAGCTCCTCAAACCTACCCTGTTCTGCCAGCCTGTTAGTGTACGTCACACTAGCCAGGAGGAGCATGTAGTCGGTGACGGGGGCCAGTCCCTGCAGAGTGATGACGCTGCCACTGTTGCTGAAGGTAGCAGTGATGGGAAAGCCTACTGGTTCAGACACATTTAGGCTTTCAGTCCCAGTTTCTGGATTGGCAATGGAAACACTGACAGTCAATAGGGAGGAGCTGTCTACATCAAAGAGTTGAAAGCCTGACGTTGCTAGAGCAACTGACGGAGCTGACTCAATGTACAAAACTGTTGCATCCACAGTTGTGCCACCCAGAAGCAGAGTGGGAGGGTCGTTAACGGTTTCTATGGAAACCACAGCTGTTACAGTCTCACTTTGCAGAAGTCCATCTGACACCACAAAACTGACCAGTCGTGACGGCTCCAATGACGGCTCATCAGCCACATTGATATATCGAATTGTGGAGAGAACAGCTATGAAGTGCTGGTGGGTTGAAGGACCCAACAGAACAAGTGAACTTGCATTAGAAAGAGGAGAGAGAAATATGTTTGAGTTCTCGGGAATGGAAAAATTGAGAGTTTCCACGCCATGATCAACAGCATTCAATAGACTGATGTTCAGGGACTCCACTTCAGAGTTCAAATCCACATCACTCAGAATGGGATCCTTTCCCACAAGTTGGACGCCTGGTCCCTGCTCAGTGAAGTTGGTCATGAAGTTCACTTGCTGTCCTAGTTCCTCTGAGAGGAGCAGAACTGGAGGGTTGTCATTCAGGAGAGCAACTGTGACAGCAATCACCACTGATGGGCTAATGAAACTGCCGTCTGACACAGACACACGCACAGTCCGCGGACCAGGCACTGGTTCACTATTGATGTTGGAAAAGGCCAAGGTTTGCAGCAGGCGAGTGTAGAGAGCGGGTGTGCCATTGCCTTGCAGCTGTAAGGCCTGACCAGAAGACTCAGGAGCCAATGAAACGCTGGCAACACCAGTCAAATCAACAACGAGGAGATCTCCACTATCAGGCTGGTGGGTGGAGTCCAGGAATACCTCTATTGAGGCTGAAACAAGTAAGAAGGTGTCCATGTCTGATACAGTTAGTTCTTCTGCAATTGCTAATGCGCTGCCTTCTTCAAAATAAGTGAAATCTGTCCGATTGGCTGTCACCAGTGGGGAATTGTCATTGATGTCCAAGACAAAAATAATAACATCTGCGGATGATGTCAAAGGTGAGGTCCCCAAGTCATGTACAGTCACAGTGAAATCATACCTCTCCACTTCTTCTCTGTCAATTGGATTCACCAGTCTAATTTCACCAGTGAATGCATCAACCTCAAATGGAAGAGACGCATTCCAAATGTTGTAACGTAACTCAGAATTGGGCCCAACACTGTCCCCATCTGTGGCAGTCACCATTCCAACAACCATTCCTAGAGGCGTGCCTTCAGGAACAATGAATGTGTATAGGGTGCTGTTGAACACTGGAGCTACGTCATTGATGTCTGTGACAGTGACAGTGACGGTGACAGTGCTTGTGAACCTGGAGGAGTGAGGGTTGTACGCTTCCACTAAGAAGACATGCAAATCCTGCTGCTCCCGGTCCAATGAAGCAGACAGGTAAACACTTCCGCTTGTTTCATTGACAGAGAAAAGACCTGTCGTAGTTGAGTTGGTGAGCTGGTACCTCACCACTCCATTGTCACCAGTGTCATCGTCAGAGGCTTGTGTTTGCACGACTGTCATCCCAACGGGTGAATCTTCAGGGAGAATGGCAGAGTAGAGGTCTTGCTGAAACACTGGTGGTAGATCGTCTGCATCAGAGACAATGACTGTGACAGTGACAGTGTCACTGCGTGACGTGGGTGAGCCTCCGTCACGTGCAGTGGCAAAGAAACGGTGCAGTGTGGTCTCCTCAAAGTTCAGTGGCTCCTGCACAAACACTTCGCCAGAAGTTACATTCACTCTGAACCTGCCCCCATCACCATTGAGGCGGAAGGTGATTTCCCTATTTGTCCCCTCGTCATCGTCAGTGGCCTCCAAGACAAGTATTGGATCAGTAGAGGTAGCATCTTCTGGAACAGTGAGAGTGTAGAAGGGTCTCACAAACACTGGAGGGTTGTCATTCACGTCAACCACCTGTACGTAGAGAGTGGCAGAGGCAGTGAGTGGAGGATCTCCAGAGTCCCTTGCAAGCACAGTAAGGTTGTAGCTGCTGGTCGTCTCCCTGTCCAGGACTCCAATGATGGAGATAGAGCCTGTTAGTGGGTCAATTGAGAAGGGAGAGCCTGAGGGAAGAAGGCTGTAGGTGAGGACATGGCTCTCAGGGTCTCTTGCCTCCACCTGTGTCAAGAATGTCCCACTGCTGGCTCCCTCTAAGGCACTCTGCTGGTACACATCCTCAACAAAGGCCGGTCTGTCATTGATGTCAGTGACAAACACAAGCAGAGCGGCAGTGGCTGAGAGGGAAGGAGAGCCGGAGTCTGTTGCTACCACCTCAAGTGAATACGGTACTGAGAAAGTTGCATTGAGCTCTGCTCTGTTTGTAACGAGTCCCGAGTCTGGGTCAATGGTGAAAGGGACAGGTGTCGGTGACTGGATACGATAGGTGATCATTGCGTTCAATCCTTCATCGGCATCTGTGGCTGTAAATACAGCTGCAGTAGTCCCAGGAGGGTCTGCGTCTGACAGAACTGCAGTCACGTTTCTGTCAACAAACACAGGTGGGTTGTCGTTGATGTCGACCACATTCAGTGTCAGCGTTGCTGTCCCCGTCAGTGGCTCCAACCCTCCGTCTACTGCATACAGTGTGAACTGGTATGCACCAACCGTCTCGCGGTCCAGTTGCCCCACTAGGGTGATACTAGCCGTCAGCGCATTGATCACAAGAACAGAGTCCGAGGGCTCAATCCTGTAGTCAACTACAAAACCTGCAATTCCCTCATCTCGGTCTACAGCTGAGAAAACACCCAACAAGAGATTGGGTGGTGCATCCTCATCCAGCTCCACTGTAAATGGCTCATCAACAAACTGTGGCGTGACGTCATTCACATCTATGACACTTACTGTGACAGTGGCAGTGGCAGATTGATTAGGTGTGTTGCTAGCGGCAACTCCAAATGTGTAAAAACTGATAGATTCATAGTCAAGATAGGCTGTAGTGCACACATCCCCACTCTCACTGTCTACTGTAAATGGGAATGGGTCTGTGGATGGTATGATTGAATACTGAATCAAAGAAGATTGAAACTGGTCCTGGTCCACTGCTGTTACCTTGGTAACAAACGAACCAGGTGGAGCACTTTCCACAAGCGTAACAGAGTACTGTGATATTGGGAAGACCACGGGAAAGTCATCCACATCCATAACCACCACCTCAACCAGTGATGTCCCTGTTAGCATTGGGGTGCCACCATCACTGGCCGTCACAGTTGCATTGAAGTAGGACACTGTCTCGTAGTCGAGGGTTCTCAGCAGGTAGACATCCCCAGTGATGTTGTTAATCCCCAAAAAGCCAGAGGGATCAATCAGAGAGTAGGTAATGTCTCTATTTGCACCCTGGTCTCTGTCAGATGCCTGGGTGGTGGTGAGCACAGTCTGAAGGGGCGTGTCCTCCGGTACAAATGCAGGGTATGAGGCTTGTGAGAACACGGGAGCATTGTCATTAGCATCTGTCACAACAATTGACACAATGGCAGAGCCAGTGAGAGGGGGAACCCCTATGTCTGCCACAATCACCGTGAAGTTGTATGTCATTCGTGATTCAAAGTCCAGTGAGCCATTCAAACGCAGCACGCCACTGACTGGATCAACAGAAAAACGGCCAAAGTCCTCGCTGAGATAGAAAGTGCTCAAATCAGATGAAGGCGGAGCATCAGCATCTGACACCACAAAAGTAAAAATGGTCATTGGGGCTGAGTCTTCCGACAGTGTGAACGTGTATGGCTGTTGGAGAAACTGTGGAGCATTGTCATTCTGGTCCAAGACAAGCACCCTCACCAGAGTGGTGCCGGTCACCAAAACACCAAAGCTGTCACGGCTGGCTGCAGAGGCAACAAACTCATACTGGCTAACCTGCTCACGATCCAAGGAGGCATTGGTGGCGATGGTGCCTGAGGCGGTGTCAATGGTGAAGGGAACTTGGTTGGCAGCTTCCTGCTGAATGGAGTACAGGATTGGGTTGGATCCATTAGCATCTGGATCCACCGCGCTAACTGTGATGACAAACGACATAGGAGCCGACTCTTCCAAGATGGTGCCGATGTACAGGGGCAGTTCAAACTGTGGAGGGAGGTCATCTGCGTCCGTCACGTTGACTAGCACAGTGGCTGAGGTGGCAGGGTTGACACCGTCACTCGCGGTAACCACAGTCTGGTACATGTTTTGTGCCTCAAAATCGAGCAGTGTAGAAGTCCGTATTTCTCCACTTTGGGCATCAATAGTGAACGGTATTGAATCAGGAATGCTGAATCTAATGTTGGCATTGGGGGCAGTGTCAGCATCCATTGCACTCACAGTCAAAACAAGAACCCCTGCAGGCAAGTTCTCTCTGACGGAACCTGTGAATTCATCTGAGGTGAATATAGGTAGGTTGTCGTTGATGTCCAGTAGTGTGACAGTGAGGGTGGAGGTGCCAGTTAGTGCAGGTGTACCTCCGTCTATCGCCAACACCGAGAAGGTGTACACTGCTCTGTCTTCCCTGTTCACTCTGCCTAACGTTCTCACCAGACCAAGACTGTCCACCATGAAGGGCAGAGAGCTGTTGATCTCAAATGACATTATTTGAGCATTGATGCCAGTGTCCAGTAGATCAGAGGCTAGTACCTGTCCAACTGTAGTCCCAACGCCCACCTCCTCATCAATGGCAAAAGTGTACAACGTTTGATCGAAAGAGGGAGCGTGGTCATTGAAATCTGTCACAGTGATAGCCACTTGGGCAGTGCTTCTCAGTGCAGGGTCAGAAGTGTTGATGGCCACAACAGAGAACATGTAAGCATCTCTTGTCTCTCTGTCAAACACAGCAACAGCACGTATGACACCATCAAGAGAGTCAACAGAGAATAATGCAGTGACAGAGGCTTCCAGAGAGTACTCTATACCTTCTGAGACGCCTGTGAATGGGTTGCGAGCTGACACAGTCAAGATAGTACCATTAGGTGGTTGTTCCTCAAGAATAGAACCCGAATAAAACGAGTCATCAAACACTGGAAAGAGTGATGTGATGGGAAGGAGTTCCACAACCACAGATACATCGGCTGACAGGGAGGGCTCACCACTGTCGCTCGCAGTCACTGTGAGGTTGTATATTGGTATAGCTGAGTGGTTGAGAGATGCGGCAACACTGATCACACCTGATGTAGAGTTTACTGCAAAGGCACTGTTGGAATTGCCAGCTGTTATGCGGTAAGCCAGTTCAGCATTACTGCCAAGGTCACCGTCCGAGGCAGACACTTGAGCTACAGCAGAGCCCACTGGGTGTGTTTCCAGCACACTGGCAGTTAAGACTGTGAAGGGGAACATTGGCTTTATGTCATTGACATCTGATAATATTACTCTAACGACAGCCATTGACGAGAGGGAGGGGATTCCCCTGTCTCTTGCAATCACCTCAAACTGGTAGGTAGGCACCAATTCCCTATCCAAAATGGCCGCTACAGTTATGGCTCCACTGAAGGTGTCCACACTGAAAGGGACAGTGACATTTTCTGACACAGTAAAGAGTATTTCGCTATTGCTGGCAATGTCCTCGTCAAATGCTGACACATTTCCTACCAAAGATCCTGGCGGAGAGTTTTCAGCCACAGTGAACTGAAAAATGGGTTGAACAAACTGAGGAATGTTGTCATTAACGTCTGTCACCTGAACGTTCACAACTGCACGGCTGCTAAACAGTGCTCTGCCCAGAGTTGGCTGGGAGAGGGCTGCCTCAAGCAGAAAGCTGCTATTGTCTTCACGGTCCAGATCATTCACAAGAGACAGAGCACCACTGGAGCTTAGAGCAAAGTGCTCCGACTGTGTCAATAGCACAAACTGGAAGG
This sequence comes from Aplysina aerophoba, assembly GCA_949841015.1. Taxonomy (NCBI): domain Eukaryota; kingdom Metazoa; phylum Porifera; class Demospongiae; order Verongiida; family Aplysinidae; genus Aplysina; species Aplysina aerophoba. The sequence goes on along the minus strand of OX465052.1, from coordinate 311,453 downwards.
GGTCCCCGTCTGCGTCAGTTGCCGTGAGTGTCAGCAGTGTCACTCCCGTTGGTGTGTCCTCCGGTATAGTTAAGTTGTATGTCCTAGGATCAAACATGGGGTCATTGTCATCAATCAACTGTATCGAGATCTCAGTCGCAGCAAGAGGGCTGTAGGCCTCGCCATCACTGACCCTCAACTCTACCCTCCTTGGTACCGTTGTATTGGGCTCCTCTGCAGTATTGAAGTAGGTCAGACTACTCAGAAGTACGGTGAACTGTGACGGGGATGCTGCTACAGTGGGAGTAAAGTTGTACAGGATGGACAACCCATCGTCTGCTATAGTGGCCAATACCTCGAATGGGAGAGAAGAGTTGAAGATGATATCCTCTTGGCCACTGTTGGCAATTTGCATCAGATTAACTTCAAGGTGGGACAGAGCTGAGCTGTCTGGGTCCTGAATGGTGGCATCCCGAGGATTGGCCAGTTGAACCGGAGAACCATTCTCCACAAAGACTGCGGTGAACTGAGTGCGCTGAGGGCTGTCAAGGTACAGAGTCGGGGGGTCGTTTACCAGCTGTATGCGAACAATGCTCCTCCCAGGAACACTGTCACTCGTACCGTCACTCACACGTACATTGATCAATCGATCTTCTGCACTTGGTTCATCTGCGGTGTTGATGTAACTGATCTCTGTCAGAAATCGGACGTAGTCAGCAACAGAAGCAATCCCAGATATCACTACCTCACCTGTGAAGATGTTGTGTGATGATGACAGTGTCGTCTCTGGTACAGTACCGACCACGAGACGCTCGAGAGAAGAATCTAGTCGATTTACAATGGTAACAGTTGCCATAGTGAGAACATCAGAATCAGGATCAGAGATTTCAAAGTCCGGACTGAAGATCAGAACACTAGGCCCTTCTTCAATGAATATAGTTGTAAAGTCTCCAGCCACTCCAGGTCCATTTGTATCTACACGAGGGGCATCGTCGGAAGGTACTACTTGAATAGTGGTAACACCATCAGAGGATGAGAGACCATCGCTATCAGTGGCTCTGAATCGGACTGTGCGGTTGCCAACATTGGGTTCAGAGGCATTGTTGATGTACACACTGCCCAGCAGGAGTGAAGAGTACACCCCCACATTCGCCAGTCCAGAGACACGCAGCTGACTTGCAGATATCTGCTCTATTACCACTCCAGAGGGTGGGTCCATTGTCATGGTGATGAACTCTGACCCCTGGTCCTGGATACTTTGAAGAGTGATTGCCAGACTCTGCAGCTGGTGTGAATCTGGATCACTGATGGAAGCATCACTGGAAACCACGGCAACACCACTTCCCCCTTCTACAAAAACTGTCACAAAATGTCCAATTGAAGATGTTTCAATGATAGGAGGGTCATTGGTAGGCATGATTGTCACCATGGAAACAGCTGGATGGCTATTCTGCAGACCATCATTGGCAGTAACTGTAACGTATCGCTCCAAGGGAGCAGTCGGATTGTCTGCGAGGTTTGTGTACTTCACAGCAGCCAGGGCGGCTTGGAAGGCCGAGAGAGGGGCGGGTCCATTGAGGTTCAGCGTATGGCCACCATTAAGGGTAAGGCCCTGGATCATACCACTGCTATTGGTGGAGAGGAATTCATTGCTGCCATCCAGCGGGTCAAGGAGGTTGATGAGGACGTGGTCAAGTGAAGTGGCGCCAAAGTCCGCATCGCCTATAAACACATCCACAGCTAACTCCACTGGGACACCGTTCTCAACAAACACAGTTGTTGTGTTGAGATTGTCAAGTCCGTCACCCGCAGATAAATCTACTACAGGTGCTTTGTCATTGACAGTAGTGACATCAATGAACACAGTCACTGATGCTACATTGAGTCCGTCTGACACGGCAATGGTGACCTCCCTTGTTAGGCTAAGGGGCTCATCCAGCTCATTCACATATTGGATGCTCCTCAGAGCATGAGAGGTGGTGTTGAGGGAGAGAGGTCCTGTAACCACAAGGAGCTGTCCACTGCGAGTGGAGTTAACAGTCACTCCTGTACTGGTCAGTTCCAGACGCTCACCACACACAGCATCTTCACAAGGCTCCACCCCCTCCAGACTCGCCGTCAGAATGCTTACACTGGCACCAAGATCTTCATCGCGCAACGTGAGTACATCTGTGAAGAGTGAGACTGGCCCTTCTCCCTCCACAAACAGGACCCTTGACGTTGATGGCAACAGAACAATGGGATTGTCGTTGACATCCAGCACCTCGACTTCCAATACAGTAGAGGATGACAGGGAGGGGGAGCCGAGGTCTCTTGCAGTGACTACCAACTGATGGAGCTGGGACTCCTCTGCGTTCACAGCAGATACTAGGAAGATCGAACCACTTTGAGAATTGATTGAAAAATGGCCACCAGCATTGCCTGCTGAGATGGTGTACAAGACAACGCTGTTTGATGTGGCATCCTGGTCCTCAGCCGAGAGAGTTGTCAAAAGAGCTCCAACATCAGTGTCTTCTGGAAGAGAGATGCGATGGAGGGAGACATTGAAGGAAGGCGGATTGTCGTTGGTGTCTCCAACAGTGACATTAACTGTTGCTTCAGCTGTTGCATTGCCACTTTGAGCAATGACACTGAACACATAATTTGAGATGGCCTCACGGTCCAAACTTCTTGTGGTGTTGATAATGCCAAATTCTGTATCAATGGAGAATGGAAGATCCGCTAACAACGATTCCAGACGATAGGAGAGTGGGGTGCCATCAAGGTCAGTTGCCGTCAGCTGGGCAATGGTCCTTGGTGGTGAGTTCTCCTGAACAGCAAAGGAGAAAGAGCCCTGTGGGAAGGAGGGTGGGTTGTCGTCCACATCAAGCACTGTGACACGGATGGAAGCTAAGACGCTTAAGGCAGGATTACCGCCGTCTCGTGCTGTGATAGTGAACTGGTAGGAGGATTGTGTCTCTCTGTCCAGAGGGGCTGCCAGCAGCAGCGACCCACTCTGGGGGAGGAGGGTGAAAGGTGTGGCCATCCCCACCAACGAGTACAGGACCATACCGTTGCTGCCAATGTCAAGGTCTGCAGCACTGAAAGTGTGTATTGTTGAATTAACAAAGGTGGCTTCGGATACATTGAATAGGTAATCATTTTGAGGGAACGTCGGAGCATTGTCGTTCACATCTCGCACAGAAATGGTCACTCTAGATATAGAGAAGAGTGGGGGATCTCCACTATCCATTACAGCAATATCAAACTCGTACAAATCTGTCTCTTCGCGGTCGAGTGCCCGAGCAGTTGATAGGGCTCCAGTGGAAGCATCTATTGTGAAAGGCACTCCAGCAGTTATGATGGAGTAAGTGAGAGCAGCATTGACACCGCTGTCCAGGTCAGATGCTTCAGCCGAGAAGACAAATGTGAATGCTTGACCTTCTTCCTGTACACTGGCATTGTAGAGGGGCTCAAGGAAGAGAGGGGGATTGTCATTCACGTCACGGACAGTGACAGTGACATTGACAGATGTTGACAAGCTCAGAGGCGAGCCGTTGTCTTGAGCCAGCACTTGGAAGAAGTAGACAGGTTGTGCCTCAAAGTCCAGCGGAGCTGTTACAGAGAGTTCTCCTGTGGTCTCAGACACAGAGAAAGGCACATCCTCTGCCAAAATGCTATACACCACTTCTCCATTGGTTCCAATATCCCTGTCACTAGCAGATATTACAGATATTGCACTTGTCAAAGAGACATTTTCAAATACAGTCACAATAAATGCTGTAGAAGCAAAGACAGGGGCATTATCATTGACATCAAGCAGGGATATCCTCACTGTGGTAGTGGCAGTGAGAGGAGGAGAACCCTGGTCATTAGCCTGCACTGAAAGACTGTACACTGGCTGTAACTCTCGATCCAGTGGAGCCGCATTTAAAACAGTGATTTCACCAGAAGTGGCAGCAATGGCAAACACTCTTTCTGTGTTGCCGCTGGAAATGCTGTATTGAATTCTAGCGTTATCGTCAGAGTCACTATCAGAGGCAGAAACAGCTCCCACTGTGGACCCGACAACATCATCCTCTGAAATGTTGAAGGCATAAAGCTGGCTTGAGAACTGAGGTGTGTTGTCGTTCGAATCTGCTATCACAAACTGGAGTGTAGCCGTTGGAAACTCGGCACCCACTTGTGTCAGCGGTGAGGGATTGGTTGCAGTGACAGAGAGTGACGAAGGGAAATTGTCCAAATTCCCCTCCCTGTCCACCAGCAGAGAGAGTGTCACTTCACCCGTCAATTCATCAATGCTGAAGTAGCCAGCCTCGTTACTGGATGTGATAGTGAACCGAACCTCTCCATGGCCCCTGAAAGGTCCAGTCGAGATGTCTGCATCACTTGCCCTTACCTGAGCCACAACCACACCCATCACATTCTCCTGCACGGTCACAGCCAGGGTCTGCTCCAATAAAATTGGAGGATTGTCATTTAGGAGCACCACATGGACTGTCGTCTCCACGGGAACACTCTCAGAGACACCATCACTGATGGACATTCTAACTCTCCTTGATCCCGAAGCCGGTTCTGCCTTTCCATTGGTGTAAGTCAGAGTGGAAATGAGACTTGCAAAATTGGCTATTGTAGATGCTGATTCGGTAGTAAAACTGAACATGTATGTCTTCTCTGCAGCAGAGCTGGCTTGGACATCCAGTCTCAGACTGCCTCCAGTGGGGTCTACAGCCTGTACAATCTCACTGTCTCCATCCTCCGCATCGAGAAGAGCCACCAGAAGATAGCTTAGGGTGGAATTGTCTGGGTCATCCACTCTCACTGAGGAAGGATCCACAAGCAGAACAGGAGCACTCTCCTCCAAGTATGTAGTAGAAAATGGCTGTGCGGTGGGTGTAATGTTCAGTAGAGGAGGGTCATTCACTCCCTGGACTATCACAGTAGTCACAGCACTGGCTACACTGCTCAACTCTCCATCATTTGCAGTGAAGGTGATCTCACGATCACTAAGAGTGGGTTCGTCGGCCATGTTGAAGTACACAATATTCCGTAGCAGCTGCGTGAACTCTGCTAGTGATCCCGGGCCCTCAGCAGTGAAGCTACCATTTGCTGTCACGTAGGAGGTGGTGATGGTACCCACAGTGACCCCATCTCTGATGCGTAGTCCCTCCATGCTGCCATCCACTGCATTCTGGAGCACTGCCATCATACGGGCAATGGTTTGACTGTCAACGTCACTCACCGATGCAGTGACACTGGCCACAGCCACTTCAGAGCTTCCTTCTATGAACACTGCCTCAAAGCCCCGCCCTCCTGCCGGGCCATTCAGGTCAACCACAGGAGGGTCATTGACAACGGAGAAGACAACGAATGCTGTAGCCACTGAGCTGTTGGCCTGGCCATCACTGACCACCAGCTGAACCTGCCTTCCCTCTGTCATCGGATTCGGGGAGAGATTGTCATACGTTAGAGTCAGCATAACTTCCACAAACTGAGGGATGGGGGCGGGACCAGTAAGAATGATTAGGCTGGGTCCTACCTGTGAAACAGCTATGAGAGCACTCCCACTTGGGTCAATGTCAATCCTCTCACTCTCGCCATCTGGTGTGTTGATGAGGTGCACCGTGGCAGAGCTGATGTCACTGTTGTCACTGTCAGTCAACAAAAAAGTTGACTGTGTCAAGAGTGATACAGGACCAGCGCCCTCCCGAAACAGAATCTCAGTGTCAATGTTGCCTCCCAGGTCCAAGAAAGGAGGGTCATTCTGGAGCACAATCGTGATGGTGCTGTTAGCAGGAACACTGGTTAGGGAATCATCATAGCCTGTTACCATGACAACCCTACTGGGAGGATTAGAACCTGGTTCATTAGCCACATTGTAGTACTCAACCAATTCAAGGGCAGTTGCAAAATCTTCAAATGAAGCTGGACCAATCAGAGTTAGTGCATGATTGCTTGAATTGAACAACACTTGTACTGTCAAAGGTGGTGTCTGTATTGCTAGCCCCTCCTCAAGGCCATCCTGCACATTCATCAAGACAAGTTCTACCCTCTGCAAGAGCAGTGATCCTCGGTCATCATCTGTCACACTGACGGATCCTGCAATCCTCACACTGGGACCGTCCTCAATGAACTCTGTTACGAAGTCTAGGACCACACTCCCATCATTGCTGTCGAGGTCTACCACAGGCAATTTGTCGTTCACTAAGCCAACAGTCACAGAGATGCGAGCTGCTGAACTAGTAAAAGTTCCATCTGACACCACTATCTCCACAACTCTTGTATCGTTCAACGGCTCATCTTCGCTGTTATGAAATGTCAGTGTTCGCAATACAGCAGTTGCCTCAGCCAGTGTGAGAGCCCCTGTCACCTGGAGTGTTCGGCCGTCGTTCTCCACGGCCACTGTTGCTGCTGTGCTGGGGGGCACAGTGACAGAGAGTTGGTCTGGGAGTTGCGATGGAGTCAGGTTGGGCAAGAGTATGCGCACCATCAGGAGTGCAAGGGGGAGGGAATCACTGTCACTGACACTGAGGTCAGGGGTCAGCAAGAGGGACGTCTGCCCCTCCAAAAACTGGACCTCACTGGGTGCGTCAGTAATCACTGGTGCATTATCGTTCAAGTCCACGACAGACACTTCAATGGCAATTGATGCTGAGAGGGGCGGAGTGCCACCATCTGTTGCCACGACTACCAAGCTCACAGACTGAATCATCTCATAGTCAATGCTCATCAGTGTGGTAATTTGCCCCGTGCTGGGATTGACAACAAACAGACTAGCATTGTTGGACTGGAAGAGGGAGTAGGTCACCTCAGAGTTTGCTCCAGGCCCGTCGGCATCGTTAGCCATCAGACGAGGAGAGACAGTCACTACAGAGCCAGGCTGACTGTTCTCTGAAATGCTACTGATGTAGGAGGAGGCAGTGAACTCTGGTGGGTTGTCATTCACATCTGTTACAGCAATTTGAAGGGTTGCTGTAGCTGGCAGTGAAGGCATACCCCCATCACTAGCAAGGAGGGTCAGCGTATATTCAAACTGGTGTTCATAGTCAAGGGTAGCTGTGGTAACAACTACACTATTGTTGATCACCTGGAAATTCCCCAGGGGATCCCCCTCCAGGATGCTCAAGGTGACATCACCACTGACCCCACCATCATCATCACTGACCTGGACCTGTTGTACAGTGATGGGGGCAGGTAGTCCCTCTTCCACAGTTGCTTGATAGGTCAGCTGACTGAACATAGGATGGAACTCATTCACTTCAGACACAAGAATTTGAACATTCACTGAGGAAAGGAGGGTGGGGCTGGCGAGGTGGTTTCTAGCAGCAACTGTGAGAGTGTATACAGACTGCGCTTCAAAGTCTACCTGACCCACAAGGGAGAGAGAGCCGTTAGTGGAGCTCAGGTGGAACTGTGCCCCCTCGTTGCCTGCTTCAATGCTGTACTGGATAGCAGCATTACTCCCACTGTCTCTATCACTTGCATGCACCACCAGAAGCTGCTGAGGGGGGACTACTGCCTCACTTACTGTGGTCTGGTACCGGTCATTGTCAAAGACGGGTATGTTGTCATTAACGTCTACAACCAAGACCATCACCTCCACAGTGGAGCTTCTGGGGGAAGTACCACCATCTCTGGCCATTATGGTGACAGTGTGATGGGAGCGAGTCTCATAGTCCAATTCTGAAACCAACATTAGAGATCCAGTTTGAGAATCAACTTCAAAGGCATTCTCATTGCCTACAATACTGACAACGGAGTAGTCCACGTTCGCATTAGACCCTTCGTCTGCGTCACTAGCACTCACAGTTATCAGAGTCGATGGAGGGGGAGTGCTCTCTAGAATGCTAATGTTAACAACAGGAGAGGGAAAAAGAGGGTCATTATCATTCACATCCTCCACAGCAATAGAGACTCTGGCAGTTGCGTTGTGAGGAGGGAAGCCGCTGTCCTGAGCTTGAACAAGGAACACATAGAGAGCTGCCACCTCTCTGTCCACCGTTCCTGCAACAATGATGGATCCATTACTGGTCACCGCAAACGGAGCGGTTGATTTGTTCAGACTGTACACAATCTCCGCATTGCTTCCTGCATCGGCATCATTTGCTGTCACTTGCAGAATGGTGATCCCATTCTGAGCACCTTCCAACACTGTGCCTGTATACTCGGCTGCTGTGAAAACTGGAGAGTTGTCATTTTCATCACTAACATTGATCACAATCTGTGCAGTGCCTTCTGTAAGGGGATTCATGCCAGAACCATCCGTAGCCATCACGTACAGCAAGTAGCTAGCTATCTGTTCACGGTCTAGTGCTCCTGTCAGCAGTAACTCTCCACTTGATGGATCCATGAAAAATACATCAGGAAAGAGCTCTACACCTGACAGTGCGTAAGTGATGATGCGGAAAGCAGGTGAAATATCAGCGTCTGTGGCTGTGACCTGCAGAAGGGTAATTCCTGGTGAAGCAAGCTCTGACACGCTTTGCTCATAGCTCAGCTGAGTGAACATTGGTTTCTCATCATTCTCATCATGCACAGAGATGTTGACAGCTGCAGTTGACGTGAGGGTTGGTGTGCCACTATCTGTTGCCAAGACAACCACAGAGTAGCTTTGCTGGGTCTCAAAATCAAGTTGCGTTGGATCAGACACAGTAACCTCACCTGTAACGGCATGCACTGCGAAACGGCTCCCCACATTCCCTGAGATAATGACATACCTCACAACGGCATTTACAGGTCCATCCTGGTCAGTAGCTGTCACCGTGAAGACGGACGTTCCCACAGCAGCTGTCTCTGACACCTGTGCCGTGTACGTCTGAGCGGTGAAGACCGGTGGCGAATCATTTATGTCAGTCACTGTGATTCGTAGCTGCGCAGTAGCTGATTGGGTGGAGGGTGGGGAAATCCCCTCATCTACAGCCAGGATTACCAGTGTATACTCTTGCCTTGTTTCATAGTCGAGTGCAGTGTTTAACGACACATCTCCAGTCTCCTGGTTCATTGCAAAGTCTCCACGGTCCTCACCAGCAGTAATGTAGAAAGACAGTGGGCGCGATGTCATTCTACTGTCTGTTACAGTCACACGGATGACAGTGCTGGTTGGTGACGTGTCCTCTGGTACTGACACCTCATACACAGTCTGATTGAACTGTATACACTCGTCTGCACAGTCCATGCACTGGTGTACATCATTTGGGAAAGTGTCGGGGGTGCACTGGTCCACACAAGTGAGTCTGTCTGTGTCCAGGACATTGCGGCAACTCTGGAAGGAGGGAGGAGGGAGAGGCACATTGAGCAGTCAAACAGTTCAGGTAATTTAGTGCAGTACACAATTTGACTGTACACGCTGTTCAACCTCTCAAAAACACTCCACCAGTGGACCTTGGAAAAGTCATGCAGCATTTTCAGTTGTTCACTAAATCATGCTCTTACACTGGCACCCTACGTAGTTTCCTGTAACTAATGCTTAATGACTCAAATTCTTAATGCCGCAAAGCTGCCATATCCTAACTTGCACTATCCGGTACTTACAATGCAGTTCTGAGGTCCTGGTCCACTGCAGCCCTCGTCAGAGCACTGTGGGTCACACGCCCGGCAACCCTCGGGACTGCCAAAGCCATAAAAGTGCTGCAAGCAGTTGCTACAATTCCTCCCGACCACATTCGGCAGACAGTCACACTGGCCCGTAGTGGCGGAACATGACCCACCCCCATCCACGGTGCCGTTAGTGTTGCAACCACACGGCTCACAGCCAACTAGACTTGCACTGTCAAAGTTGAAGAAACCATCAGCGCACTCGTCACAGCGCCTTCCAGTGACAAACATCTTGCAGCTACACTGCCCAGACCCATCCTGCTGACACTGCCCGTCATCAGTGATCCCTCCCGAGAAGCAGTCACAAGGCTGGCATGCGTCACTTGCACTCAGGGGGATGCCCGCTGGGTTGTAGTAAAACGGTACACATTCTTGGCAGTTTGCTCCTTGCGTGTTGTCACGGCAACTGAGACACCGACCTGCACCTAGCTCGGTATCGTAGACGCAGTCAGAGGCATGCTGGTTGCACTCGCACATCTCACACTCGTTGGCGGAGGCGATTGTCCCAGCTGCCCATGGCCTGTTGTTGAACAAGGGCAGACAGGAGGTGCAGCTAGGCCCCATCGTGTTGTGGTCACAGACACAACTGGTGCCACTGCACTGGGAGGCGTGGCCATTGCACAGACACACCTCCCCGGAGATGTACAGCTCATACAGTGAAAAGTGCTGAGTCAGCAAATTACTTTGCAAGCCTTCGTAAGTGTGCCAGCCAAAAAGCTGCAACCGAACCATTCTCGCAAGGCTAAATTGTATTAGCTCGCTGTTCTCAAAGTAGCTCTGAACTCCAGGTCGGTTGGGCTCGTCCAGCACGAGGAACTGGACATAGCGCTCATACTCGGGTATGTTGTAGGAGGAGATGCAGTTCACGTCAGTGGGCGAGGTCAGAGGTGCATTTCTGTCGAGACCAAAGAGAGTTTCACAGTCAAATGCCAGGTACTGTCTGGGAGAGAACTGGACGCCGTCCTCAGAGTAGTAAATCACCATTCCGTATGGGGTGAGGGAGCGAAAGTGAGAGGAGACGTAGAGGACTTGTCTGGAGTCACCAAAGTCTACCGTGATGTTCACCTCTGCAACTCCGTTAGCTGACTGCCACCATGTCACCTGGCTGCCGTCGGTGGCCAGGGGTGCTTCATGGCCTTGAGCATTGATCCTCAGCAGGTTGTTGGTACCGGAGTGGTCGGTGCAGAGAGAGGAGTTGTGCAGAATGATGGAGGGATGAGTGAGGGGGCAGACACAGTTGGGGAAGAGAATGGGAGGAGCTCCAAACCCAGACTGACTCCGGATCTGCTCATCTACCAGCGAAGTTGCATAGAAATTGAGAGTGTGAATGGAGCCTGCATGGGAACAAGGTCATTTCATATTGCTACACACAGCAGACACAACACCTGCTATGCAAGCCCATTGCTACATTCACTGTACATCATATAATGGTACACTTCACTCAAAGTGTACAACTTCACAGGGCAACATGTGGTGAAGACTCATGGCCAGTAACCCAAGGGCACAGGGTCACTGTACGTACACGTCAATTAGTAGAACAGGTATGGGAGTGGTCTAAGGGCCACTGGAGTACAGGAAGGCTCAGCTTGCTTCACTGCAGGTCTCAGTCTAGCTGCCCACTGCAGGTCTCAGTCTAGCTGCCCACTGCAGGTCTCAGTCTAGCTGCCCACCAGGTCTCAGTCTAGCCGCTCACCAGGTCTCAGTCTAGCTGCCCACCAGGTCTCAGTCTAGCTGCCCACCAGGTCTCAGTCTAGCTACCCACCAGGTCTCAGACTAGCTACCACCAGGTCTCAGACTAGCTACCCACCAGGTCTCAGTCTAGCTACCCACCAGGTCTCAGACTAGCTACCCACCAGGTCTCAGACTAGCTGCCCACCCTATCCGAGGTGGTCTGGTTTCTTACCTTGGAACCTGCTTGCTCCCTCTGCCCTCCTGCCCACCAAGGTGACGGCCTCACTGCTGTCCTCCAGCTCAGCTACAAGCTGCCCACGATATTTGAGTGTACCATCCACAAACACACTGAGGTAATCCTTGTACACCACCAAAGCCAGGTGATGGAACATACCATTGGCCGAAAGGTCAATATCACTGATGGAGACAGTTCTAAACCCACTCGAGAGTCCACGAGGTAGATACTGAAACAAAAGTGATTGGTCCTGACTGCTCATAAAGATGGCTGCATGGCGTGTTTGTCCATCCACTGAAGTTTTGGCCAAAAGATAGCTGCGGTAGAGGAGGGACTACAGTGAGTGACAGAGGACACACACAAGCGTGTGTGTGTGTGTGTGTGTGTGTGTGTGTGTGTGTGTGTGTGTGTGTGTGTGTGTGTGTGTGTGTGTGTGTGTGTGTGCGTGTGCATGTGTGTGGCCCCTCACCCTGCACTGCCCATGGCCTGCTGCACCCAGGCTGAGAGAGTGAACCCAGGGTCAGGCAACAGTGGAGTGGCATGTGTGACTGTGGCAAAGGACGCATTGCTGCCGTCAAATGTCACTACCGTTCGTCCTGACGAATCCAAATGTGACATCTGCAAGAATGCACACACAGGCAGCATCACGCACAGAGAAATGGAGAGTGCGCTGAGAAGCGAGCAAATGACATCACGGACCTGCGTGCTGAATTACGCCCATAAACCCTACCACACCGCTTCCAATCCACCTGCAGCCCGCATGAGCCTGACTACACTCACCGTTCCCGTCTCCAACACTGCGCTGTCGTCCAGCAGATCTACGGCTTCCTCAGGTGGTGGACGATGGGGACAAGTGGAGTTGCAAGATTCCAGCGCACACTCCTCCCTCGACGGAGAGGCAGAGGGGCCGCAGTATTCGCCCCCTTCGCAGGTGGAGGTGGCCACCGTAGGCTGACCGCGAGCGAAGTTGTCTCCGATTGACACTGACGGAAAGAGGCCCTGTCCTGTAGCAGGAGCACATGCGGTGAGGAGGAGCAGCGGAAGGAGGACAATCGCAGGGCGGGCCGCTTTTGAGCGGTGTCGGTAGAACATGTCCTTGTTGAGCATGGTGAGAACAGCTCAACGGAGCATTGCACGGCAGGACGCTCTGATCTGATCTTTCCCGGGAACAACCTGCACCTTTTGGAAGGAACGCCCAATGTACGGGACAAAATGGCTATTTCCGCATATTTGTCGTATAACTTTGGAAACTGTTTACATCAGGTTTAATTAACGACAATCATAATATAATAGATTACGTTCCTTGGTTTGTAGCCCTGCTTTTCTTTGCCTTGCTGCCAGACTGTTTCTTTAACGCTTTCCTCTTTCTCGTCTGGAGTTTCAGAAAGTCTTGCCTCTGCATATGGACTCTGCCCATCTTCGTGCCAAAAGCATCATACGAGACATTCTTGACAACTTTGGGCTGCAAGGGGAGGGATGGAGGGAGGAAGAGAGGGAGGGAGGGAGGGAGGGAGGGAGGAAGAGAGACACCCTCACTAAAGTAGTTGCTTTTGTCTTACACAAGTTAGAGACTACAGAGAAGTGAAACTGCCTACACCATGCAGTCACGGTGCACGCTGTCACAGTGACGCAATGTGAGGACAGTTCTTTTGTGGAGCAGTCATAAGCGTTGCAGGAGGAGAGACACACCTTTACTGTTCGTGGTACTTTACAGGCCTCTCTGTAGAGGTGGGAGGGCGCCATCTGGTGCCTCCGGAGGACTAGGTCAAAGGAGGGGCCAATCTCCTCCAACTCAATGCGTGGAGTCTTGACACCTGACTTCTTTAGCAAGACCCTGCAACCGTGGTGTACCAAGGCAGTTAATGGCATAGCAAGGCATAAGAGTTGTGAGCAGTGGAACTGTGTCTCTCTTGAGTTGTCTACAGAGCTGCTCAGCTGCTGCTCCACTCACCGGTAATGCCTCAGAAACAGCTTTCCTTCATCAGAAGCAGTCACTGAGAACACATGATCCAACCCTTCCAAGCACACTCTCTCCACCACTGGTCCTCTAAAGAAATCTGTAGACAAGACATCAAAGAACAGCATACACATACACACACACTAACATGCATATGCATACATACGTACATACATACATACATACATACATACATACATACATACATACATACATACATACATACATACATACATACATACATACATACATACATAAATATATACATGCATACATACATACATGCATGCATACATGCTTGATTAAAATGCAGCGGTGGCCACTTGTTTGAAGATAATTTGTGTCTGTGTGCCACTTTACCCAGAAGGAGGTTCTTCAAGCGTTCATACATGCTGTCAGTGTCAAAGAGAGGACCGTTGAAGACCACACACGGTTTGGAGCCGACCATTGACTTGGCACTCTGCAGCACATGGAACAAGCACATTCTACCAAAATCATGTGATTGTCACATGATCCTCAGCAGCAAGTCATGTGATGTCACATGACTGTTTACCTTGAAGTATGACATTGGTAAAAATTTTTCTATTCCCAGTTCAAACATGTCCAGAAGGTGGTAGTCAAACATGCGCCCTACGCAGTATGAGAGAGCACTGGACATGGGATGGCATGTTTAGAGGTCAGAGGTCAGAGGTCAGTGTGGCACAACACAAGGAACACACAAAAGGTGGGAGGAGGGGTCAAGGAGAAGTACGTACATTAAGTGCATGCGTGTGTGTGTTTGTGTGTGTGTGTGTGTGTGCATGTCTGTGTGTGTGTCTGTGTGTGTGCGTGTGTGTGTGTAGATGTACTAACCTAGTACAAGGTTATGCGGTCTCTTCTTGGAGTGGCTGCCAAAGGCAAACAGGGAGGCATCGTTTCTGTCACTGAAGAACTCCTGCAATCACGCCACACCACTTGGGGTTATGACACTCAACTCCAGCAAACAGTAAACAGTGATGTAATCACATGTTGCAACCAACAACACACACTAAGAGAGCATGGTGTCTGCATCTCATACAATAGATACGCTAGTGTGAATGATACACACCA
>OX465052.1:254449-291949 GCA_949841015.1 Aplysina aerophoba | reverse complement strand
ATCACTGTGGTTCGCACCCTGGACAGCTCGTCTAGTGCTCGGCAGAGAGAAGTTTCCGTACCAGGTGATGTGGAATTCTCAATTGTGTGTGGTGAAGTGCTACTGTACACCGCCAGAGAGGCAGCTCCAGAGGACCTACTGAGCTACAAAACTTACGCCTTGGATCTTGCGAAGGCATTTGAGGAAGGCACCTTGGCGAAGCTGCTAGAAGGTGATAACTGCACTGTGACTCAGCAGCTGGCTCTTGGTGAGTGGATTGTCGCCTGCTCCAAGGCTATGTTCTGGTACAGAGGCAACATCTCTGACAGGGTGCACATCTTGTGGCTGGACGGAAGTGCTAGGGAACAGCAGTGCTTCACAAGCCTTGCCCGAGCTGAGCCTGTCACGGTACCCACTGCAACCACCTCCCCAACTCCACCTCCCAACTGTAGTTCACCCTTGCCTTGTGAAACCGAGCAGTTTAAAACCATTGCCATAGTAGTGACCATGGCCCTAGCCCTAGTGGTGTTTCCAGTTGTGATTGTTGCTCTAATTGTGACCATTATGGTTCTCTATTGCAAACTGCGCTCCCTGGAAGCAAAGTGAGTGCTCTGTACTGCCCCGCGTGCAGGTGCATGTAGGGGATAGCAGTTTCTCTCTTTTGCAAGCTATGGTACTTATCGCAGTTACTACATTCTACTGTGCTGTTTCACTATTTATATGGTAATATTGTAATTGTAATTTTAATTTATACGCACCCTTTGAACAGTTAAATACTGTCTTACGTTGACACCATTTCACTTCTTCATACACAGGGCAAGGGATGCGCCCATGGAGCTAGAACCAGATCCAGCTGTAGCTAACCCGGAGGATAGGGAGAGTTGTGACTCTCACAGTCTGCTCAGAAATGATAATGTCCCATCCGTGGATAGCCCTGACCTCCAGCATCAAAGTTTGCCACCACAACCACGTGGATTGCCCCGGATGTCCCTCACAAGTCTTGACGGTGTCCCCTGTAACTCCAGTCAACCCCAGAGCAACGGTGGAGCACACCAAGCCACCCATGCTGGCACCCTGTTTGGTGGGCCCAGCGTCACTACTACCTCCACTTCCTCCATTGCCTCTAATGCCTCTGAGAACAGGACATCCACTTCTGCAGTGGAGAGCGATGAAGACGAGCTGTTGAGTGCTGAACCCTTCTTTGCTGAGTCTGGTGCCATTGTCACCTCTGAGCAGGGGGTCGCCAGAGAGAGTGAGCCTACAGTTCGGCCTTCACCAAATACAAGAACCCCTGGAAGTGGTTGCGCTCAGCAATAACTCTGATTAAAATGCATTCGCTATTGTAGCCCATTATACTGACCACTACACCACACTACATCACACACTCAAGGTGAGACTGCCCAGCAGAGCTTGCTTAGGTCCTACTGTTTAACTTATGCCTTATTACGATACTACTCACAGTGCAGTGCAGGTCACTAGGCACCACACGCGTCTACAGCCACATGTATATTCATCACCTGTTTCTTCAACTTCACTGTTCCTTGTTCCTTGCCATCTCTCCACTGTCTTGATTGGATTGTACAGTTTGTACCCTGTCATCATCCATCACCTGTTGACTGACTTGTACCCTGTCATCATCCATCACCTGTTGACTGACTTGTACCCTGTCATCATCCATCACCTGTTGACTGACTTGTACCCTGTCATCATCCATCACCTGTTGACTGACTTGTACCCTGTCATCATCCATCACCTGTTGACTGAATTGTACCCTGTCATCATCCATCACCTGTTGACTGACTTGTACCCTGTCATCATCATGCATGGTGTGCTGTGTATGACCAACCGCATAGGAGCGTACCAAGTTGATAATCTATCAAAGCTGTTATTCCAATTGAAGCACAGCAATTTGGAGCTGAAGTCATGACAACTGGTGATAGTCCGAGCATGCAACTATTGGTGGGTGGGGATGGGGGTACACGCAACGAAAGCTGGTGCATAAACTGATAAATTGATGAAAAAGATGAATGGTGTTCCATTGTAAGAACATGTGTCGATGATGCGTTTGCCATATTTCACAAGCTTTTCTGTATTATGGCTCATGCTCTGCTAACTCTGGCATCCACTATGGCTCCAGTCAACCACGGAACAACCTGAGAGCATACCAACTCACCCCTGCTGGCATCCTGTTGCCATCCCACTAGTACCTCTGCTTCCTCCACTGCCTCTCACGCCTCTGAGAACGTGACATCCCTGTTGAAATGGAGAGCAACAGTTGAGTGGTGTCGTCTCCATGGGTGTCACTGACACCAGAACCACAGTTACCTCTGGCCGAGGTGACACTGAGCACTGTGATTCCACTCAGCGATGACCCTCTCTTTGCTCGGTACCGCAGTCTCAACGAGGCCCTGGTTGGCCTGGTGGAGGACTGCAGCCTCGTCAGCTTCTGCACCCTGGACGTGCAGGTGGGCGGATGGGGGGCGGGGCTAGCGGATGGGGGACTGGGAATACTTACTCATTGTCTCCATTATTCACTAATTTGGCCACTGGTTGTGTCGCTATCTCTGTCTCTTGTTGTGTCACTAGTTGTCAGTCATTAGTTGTCACTAGTTTCGTCACTGCTTGTGCCCCGCTCTACTCGCCCTCTCTGCCCACCAGGAGAAGGAGAGCATGATGGCGGTGACACGATTGGTGGACAAGGCAAATGGCTACACATGTGGGAGCAGTGAGGAGGCGGCCGTGCATGGCCTGCCAAACCTGTCCTCAGTCACGAGTGCAGACTTCCAGTATTTCAAGTATCCTTCTCCTCTCCTCTTGTTTGCTCATTTCACCTGCAGGGATGTTCTGCAGTGTGTGTGTGTGTGTGTGTGTGTGTGTGTGTGTGTGTGTGTGTGTGTGCGTGTGTGTATGTGTGTGTGTGTGTGTGTGTGTGTGTGTGTGTGTGTGTGTGTGTGTGTGTGTGTGTGTGTGTGTGTGGTGTGTATGTGCATGTGTGTACGTGTGTGTGTGTGCACGTGTGTGTGTGTGCACATGTGTGTGTGTGTGTGTGTGTGTGTGTGGTGTGTACGTGTGCGTGTGTGTACGTGTGTGTGTGTGCACGTGTGTGTGTGTGTGTGTGTGTGTGTGCACATGTGTGAGTGTGTGTGTGCGTGTGTGTGGGTGTATGTGTTGGTGTATGGGTGTGTTCGTGTGGGTGTCTGTGTCTGTGTCTGTGTGTGTGTGTGTGTGTGTGTGTGTGTGTGTGTGTGTGTGTGTGTGTGTGTGTGTGTATGGGTGTGTGTTCGTGTGGGTGTCTGTGTCTGTGTGTGTGTGTGTGTGTGTATGGGTGTCTGTGTGTGTGTGTGTGTGTGTGTGTGTGTGTGTGTGTGTGTGTGTGTGTATGGGTGTGTGTTCGTGTGTGTGTCTGTGTGTGTGTGTGTGTGTGTGTGTGTGTGTGTGTGTGTGTGTGTGTGTGTGTGTGTGTGTGTGTGTGTGTGTGCATGTGCATGCGCATGTGCGTATGTGTGTGTATGTGTGGTTGGGTGGTTGGGTGTCTGTGTGTGCATGTTTCTCTGCTTCTAGGAGAGAAGGGCCTATTCTGTTTGTGCTGCTGCAAGATGGAGTCCTTGACAAAGACACTAGGAATGCTTCTGTTTCTGAGAAGATGATGTCAGCATGGTCACAAGAGGACTGAGACATACCTACTCACAGCTGCTGCTCCTGCTACGTTTGTGTACGTTCTCTAGCGAGCGGGCTTCTCCCCAATTGCCAAACCCGCCCCTGCAGTGGACGGCGACGCGGGGGCAGTGGCAGGATATACCACAGATAGAAACATTATGTAGACACTCTGTGGTGCTACAAAAGGGACAGGCGGAGGGTGTTCCCCGCTCGAGAAGGCAACGATGGCTCCTTTGGCCAAGGGATTCTCTGTCTTTCTGTTTCGGTTACTACTTCTCGTAGTCGTCTCCCTCCAGCTAAAAATAGGTAAGAATGTAGCTGTGGGGTAGCTGATCCTTTCTTGTTGGGCGTTTCACGCTAACTGTAACGACTGAGGCTGTTTAGGCGACCCCGCCGGAACCATTCTGCCAATGTACCTAGTTCGAGGCGGTGGTGCACTATTTCATGTCCTTTCTAGCGGTACCGATACCAGAGGTATAGGCCTTCCCCCTCAGCTTCAGTCCAAGGGACATATGGGACTGTACAGCTAGATACGCCAACGTACGTGCGTACTGTGTTACCTCTTCTTTTTCGGTAGCCTCTTCCAAGACGCCTGAGGAAAGTCTGGTCTGTTTCACCAATGAGTCACTGACTAAGATGGACACGGACGGACACAAGTACGCACAGAGCGCGCAGGACTGGCAGCATTCGGTGGACCACACTCCCTGTTACAGCCACCTCACCTGTGATGCCTCTGCCAACGGAATCCACGTGCCCACCAGTAAAGCGACTGTGTACGCAGTTCCTGGACACGATCCTGTGTTTGTCGTGACACTGGACTCTACTGAACCTCGTCTGCTACTCACCGTCGACCTGCGTACCAAAAGCTGCAGCTTCAGCAAGCTCATCACTTATCCCCCTGGGTTCCTCGTTGAGTGCATGAGGAACAGCAGCACACAACCCATTTGGCTCATTCCAGTGCAGCACTCCAGTGGGGAGTGGATGGAAAAGGAGCCTCTGCGTGTTGACGTAGCAGATGATGGCAAAACTGTGAACCGAGGAGTGTCAGCTGTGATGGAGGCAAACAACAGGCAGTGGTACTTCTTTGCACGGCAGGACCTCCTCTGCTACATGGACCTGGAACAGGGACCCGCTGGTTGCTTACCAGTGGCACAAGGCAAGTGTCACCACATAGCTAAGATTCTCCCTGTCCAAGTTTGGGAGCACACCGGCGTTCTCCTCGCATGCACTGGTGGGGAAGGGAAGCAGCGCATGGACTATGTGGCACTGTATGAGACCGGCTCTGCTAAAGTTACAAAGAGCAATTACCCAACAGGGCAGTTTAAAGCCATTCACGTGTCAAGCTCAGGAGATTTCACTGTCTTTATGGGTGCAACTTACATCTCAGTGGTTCGCACCCTGGACAGCTCATCTAGCGCTCGGCAGAGAGAAGTTTCTGTACCAGGTGATGTGGAATTCTCAATTGTAAGTGACAAGATGCTACTGTACACCGCCAGAGAGGCTGATTCAAGGGGTCTACCAACTTACAAAACTTATGCCTTGGATTTTGCTAAGTCATTTGAGGAAGGCACTTTGGCGGAGCTGCTAGAAGGTGACAACTGCACTGTAACACAGCAGCTGGCTCTTGGTGAGTGGATTGTCGCCTGCTCCGAGGCTATGTTCTGGTACAGAGGCAACGTCTCAGACATGGTGCACATCCCGTGGCTGGACGGAACTGCTAGGCAGCAGCGATGCTTCACGAGCCTTGCCCGAGCTGAGCCTGTCACAGAACACACCCCAACCACCTCCCTAACTCCGCCTGCCACACATGCACCCGCACCTCATCAGGGCGAGCAGTGGAAGATCGCTGCCATAACAGTCTCCTCTCTCCTCCTAACTATCCTGGTAGCAGTGATAGTGGTCATTTTGGTTGTCTGTAGTCGACGGTGCAGCCGGAAAGCAGGGTGAGTGGTCCCGTAACAACAGTTGCACTGTGGTGCATGTAGAAGACAGCACTTCCTCATTGAGATTATTATGCATTGCATGTGCGTATGATATCTACGTAGTGTGATTCTTTCATTCTACTGCACTGTTTCATTATTTGCATTGGTAGCAGTGCGATTGTAATTGCAATTGGCATCCACTCCTGTCCTATCATACGTACAACGGCACCATTTCACTTCTTCATTCACAGGATTAGGGAGATCCACACTGGGCCTGGACCTGTGGATAGCCCCGAGGGAGTGGAGGAGTGTGGCTGTGCAGGTCAACGAGATGATGATGCTGCATCCCTAGCCAGCTCCCAGTCTTCCAGTTTGCCAGCACGAAATGAAGTGGATGGGATGTCCCACGCAAGTACTGACGACATCCCCAATGCCTCCAGTCAACCCCAGAACATCAGTGGAGCATATCGACACACCCATATTGGCTTCCTGCCACATGCTTCCAGCGTCGACAGTATCTCTCACAGTGATGAATCATATCGACACACTGATGCTGGCTTTCAGTTTGGTGGGCCCAGCGTATCCAGTATCCCCACCTCCTCCACTGCCTCTCACGTCTCTGAGAACGGAACACCTCCTGCTAATGTGGAGAGCAGCGAAGGCGAGCAGTTGAGTGGTGTAGACTCCACAGGTGTTGCTGACTCCGGAACCACTGTTACCTCTGACCAAGGTGCCGTTGGGGAGAGCGAATCTACACTTCAGGCGTCAACGTGTACAAGAACGCCTGGAAATGGTTGCGTTTAGCACTGACCTGAAGCTAGAGCCATGTTAGCTGTATCATCCTAGTTTGCTGCTCACTTAAACACACAGCATCGCACAAACTTTGCACATGTTCAGCTTATGTAGTCCTACACGGGACTGCTCATAGACTGTAGGTCACTAGTCACTGCACATCTCACAGGTACACGGCACGCATCTACAACCATCATGTATATCCATCACGTTTCTTCAACTCGATCCACTTTCTTAACTGAATTGTACCTTATCATCATCAGGCATGGTATGCTGTGTATGAACAACCTAACAGGAGTCTACCTAATTATTATTCCATGTGTCAAAGCTCTTATTCGTGGGTGGGGTGGGGATGGAGGATGGGTGGGGGTTGGGGTGCACTCAGAGAAAGCTGGTGCATAAACCAATGAATTGCTGTAGTGTGATGTTCCATAGTAAGAACGTGTTTGCTTCACTTCACAAGCTTTTCTGTATTATGTTCAGAGCCATTGCTACCTCTGGCCGAGGCAGCACTGAGCGCTGTGATTCTAATCTTTCATTTCCAACGCACACACACACACAGGACTGAGAGCCATTTCCACACAATATGGGGAAATGGTTCAGCCCAGCACCACTCCGTAAATGGACTCCTACTAGTGCTCCTGTCCTGCCCCTCATAGCCTGTATTACGGCATACCTGCACTGGACTGCATCCATTTAGCTGTGTGTAGTGGTCCCTCTCAGCATAGCTTCAGTCCCGTATGTGCTCGCTGTGCATTGGTACATTTTTACACAAAACTGCTCTCATAGCACCACACGCCAGACAGGTATGTACATATTTGTATACATGTACTGCACACGTCTAAAGCCATCATGTTATTGTATTGTACTTCCACTACTTGATTGTTGCTTTACCATCAATGCCGCTTGAGTCTCTGTAAACAGTGTGCCTCCTGCTGCTGCAGTGAGAACAACAAAAGCAAGCAGTTGAGTGGTGGACCCTCCGTGGATGTTGCTGAGTGTGGTGTCAATGAGATGGCAGAAGCTCATGGCCACGCACTGTTGACTGAATGGGGGGGGGGGGGGGGGGGGTTGTGAGCAATTTGCATAGTAGAAGTCAAGTAGACAGACAGAATGTTTCGGCCACATACGCCTTCTTCAGCTGTTGTTGTCTCAACCTTGCAAATTGCTCACAAATCCCCCATTCAGTCAAGTCTGGTGTCATTGCCACCACTGAGTGAGTGAGGTGTCACTGGGGAGAGCGAGCCAGCTCTTCAGGCTTCAACATGTACGAGAATGCCAAAATGGTTCCTCTCAAGAGTGACTTGGAGTCTGACATCCCCCCCCCCCCCCCCACCCGTAGCCAACCCTCATATGAGTGCAGAGTGGTGTTTAATAGCACGTGATCACTTTTGTTGCTGTAGTTGCTGTTCCAGAAACATGTCTGAATAACGATTCATCTGATAGGCTTCCTCCCTCATTTTCGCAGCGGCACCATCTACCTGATCCAATTTCTGTCCCCTTTCTGCTACTTTCTGGAGTGGAAGTAAAGGTCATTGATCATGCACCTTCTTGCAGTTGCACATGCATCAACTCACATTTATGTTCGTTTGCATCACATCTGTATGCGACGGTTGAGTTCCATTCTCCCTCGCAGCTTCTTTTGCAGCTCTCCTTTCTCTCCGGGACTGTCGCACTACCAAACAGTAAGACACGCGCATGAACACCTGAGAGAGCCCACAGCACTTCAGACATGCACTCTCTGTGCTCTGAACGGTGCAAGTTGTGCTCGTAATAGATGAAGAGGACCTCCAACAAAGCTAAAAAGTTCGATGGCGTGTAACTATTCAACGAGGCACACACGCGCACTGCCTTCCATGCATCACTAGTCTTAGGTTAGCTATAGGGCAGATAGACTAAACTAGTAAGCTCCAACAAACCTACTTTCCTCCAACTCTCTTTTCCGCTCTCCCGTCTGCCTCTTCCATGCTTCCATTTCAGTATAGGACGGCTCTAGTGGTTGGCTATTAACAAGGGGCGTTGGAGGGAGAGCACATACGCGGCGTTCAATTCTTTGTCTGTGTTCAAGCGTACACACTTCATTAATTATCTCGTAACAGCACATAATTTGTGTGTAAGGCGTGTGTGTGAGCACAACATTGGTGTAAGCCGCGCCCTGCCGTGAGTACGTAGTCTTTGCGCAGCAAGAGCGCTTTCCACCTCGGCCGAGCAGGTAAACTGAAGTGCATTAGCTAGCTAATTCTCACATACACACGTATATACTCTTCAGGCTGTCTTTCCAAACAGCTGAAACAGCACCCCATTGTCTTCAGGAGGGCGTAGCCATCGATCAGGGTGGGCGTGGCACGGAGTTGGCCACGCAAACCGGAAGTCTGCACCGATCGCCTATATATACCTCGACTCTGACATAGCCAGCGTACGTTATGCACTGGTTACCTTTGACACAAAACTGTTCACGGTGCAGTGCTGTGCTGTGCATGGACATTTAACAGAAGTGTACGTAGGTACCGAATTGTTACGCCACAATTAAAAAATTGAAGCTGTTATTCCATTTAAAGCTTGGCAATTTGGAGCTGAAGTCATGACAACTGGTGATAGTCCAGAGCATGCAAAAATTGGTGGCTGGGGTGGGGTGGGGTGGGGGTACATGCAGAGAAAGCTGGTGCATAAACCAATGACTTGCTGTAGAATGGTGTTCCATAATGCATGTGTTATTGCAGGTGACACTTTTGTTGCCGTTGCTGTTCCAGGAGCTTTCGTGAGTTATCTCTATACAAAGAGGAATCGTCTCTCAATCTCCCAGTGGTCTCTGCTGCCTCCTTCAACTTATCATCTCGCTCTACTAATTTCAGGAATGAAAGATGAAGGTTGCTAAAGATGCAGCTTGTCATGGTTGCAAACACACATCAACTCACCTCCATGTTCTCCTTCATCACAGTTTTAGGCACTGCTTGAGCTGTCTGTTTTTCCACCTTGGCAGCTTCTCTCTCAGCAGTCCTTCTTGCCCGCTCCTCTCTCACTGTCAAACAGAATATGTACATACATATATACACACTTGAACACCAGAGACAGCACACACATCACGAGCACACACACGTGTTCACTCCTCCAAACGATGTACTGTATTGTTAAGGTTACCCCATAAGCACAATGGGGTGGTATGAATGGGAACCTGACCGAGTACAACTAAAACAACAGAAAAACAGAAACATGAATAACTTTAGAGTGGTGTTCCATAGTGAGAACATGTGTTGATGATGTGTTTGCTTCACTTCACAAGCTTTTCTGTATTATGTTCAGAGCCAGTGCTACCTCTGGCCGAGGCAGCACTGAGCGCTGTGATTCCACTCTTTCATTTCCAACGCACACACACACACAGGACTGAGAGCCATTTTCACACATCGCAAAACATGCACTTTTGGCAGATCCTCTTTAATCATCACATGACATGCACACATCACATCCATGCATCCTCATAGATCCAATAGTTAGTGTCACTTGATGGAGTCTGTATACATACAGCCGTGAGCTATGCTTGTTTCCACGTGAGTGCAGTGTTGATGACTTTGTTCAGAGCTGCGATCCACCTGCCCTGCTCCGCCTTGCTGTCTGCCACCAACAGGGCGACCCCCTCTGACAGGCTCATCAATATGGCATTCTTTCTCACACGCACTTCCTTTGAAGCTGAAAGAGCCAATTCTTTGCAGTGACGCAGGTCAATGTGGTGGCTTGGTATCTACAGAGAGGTGGAAAGTAACACAATGCATATGTTGCATGCGGTCACAAATAATTGACATTATTCATCGACATACAGCCACGACACATTACATTCACTACGACTACACCCACTAGCCTACCACACCACAGTCTAGCACTGGTATTGCTCTGTTAGCAAGGACAGTGGACCAAAGTCCTGGTGCATGGCAACAGTGATGGCAGTGACGCCGTCATACTGGATATCACATGCAGGGCCAACCTTGCTCTGTTCCACCTCCTCTGGGTAGCTCCAGAGGTAGAGAAGTGTCCATGGAGCAGGCACCACAGCACCTCCCAGCCCCTCCCACTCTGCACCGTCTGCAGTGACAGGAGTACAGCAGCACACATAGCTTGATAGCCGGGTGCAGTCAGCGATGGTAACATGTATACTCACCAGGAAGCCACCCAGAGTACAGTTCTCTTCTACTCTGGTTCAAACCTGACATCAAATTCAATTTGGAACCTGGGCCCAAGACAGACCACCTGGTGCCCCTCCCCACCATCTGCATTCACTTCAACATGGCCAGCCAGGTTGAACCGACTAGATATGGTGGACCCACATCTGCATGAGGTTGACGTCAACCAGTGTGGGTGACCGCCCGCCCATGGCGGTGGGTCCACACAACTAGTAGAGCTCACACACCTTGCCTCTCACTGCCTGCTGTCTTTCCCTGGGACAGCCCCTTTCTTCTGTGTTTGGTGGACCTCCTCCTCCAGGACTTGAGGGGGGAAGACAACAGGGCTCTGCTCAGAAGGAACCCCCTGCACTGAGCGGTGGAGAGGTTGTCATTGATAGTATGGTGCATACTGCTATAGCTACCCACTCACCAGATGGTACAGTTCAGCACATAACCTGAAATAAGCACTTTGCTCTGCCCTGCAGCATGACAGACCCAAGATATTGCAGATGTATAGCCATTTCATCAGTAGTGCACGCACACACACAAACATACATGCAACACATACACACACTACACACATGCACACACACTACACGCACAGACAACACTCAAGCACACACACACACGCACACACACACACAAACACACACACACACACACACACCACACACATGCACATACACACACATACACACTACACACATGCACACACACTACACGCACAGACAACACTCAAGCACACACACACACACACGCACACAAACACACACACACCACACACATGCACATACACACACAGACACACACTATACACGCTACACGCACACACAACACACAAGCACACACACACACACAGAACACACAACACAAAAGCAAACACACACGCCTCACACATGTACACACGCAAACATACACACATAGACACACACTACACACGCTACACGCACACACAACACACAAGCACACACACACACCACACACATGCACACACACACGCACATACACACACACGCACATACACACACACGCACACACACGCACCACACACATGCACACTCACAACACAGACAACACACACACACACATTACATACACACACTTCCAACACACAACACTAACACACAGCACAGCACACACACAACATACACACAGCACAACACGCACTGCACACACACACACTCCCCACACACCTCAATACAATACAATACCCACACTGACACCCACCCACACACACACACCCAAAACCACACCCACACACACCACACGCACACACAAACCACACACACACACGCATACACACACACACACACACAACACAACACAGAACACGCACACACACACACACACACACAACACACATGCATACACACTACATGCACACACACCACACACATGCATACACACAAACAACACACACACACACACACAACATATGTACGTACGTACGTACAAACACACACTTCCCACACACACAACACGTACACACACTTCCCGCACACTTCCCACACACACTTCCCACACACACAACATACACACAATGAACACACCTATACCTACACGCACACACACACACACACACACACAACACACACACACACATACACACACACACAGATGCACACACATCATTCCAGATGACAGTCAAGCATGTTCAGAGCTCACTCTCCCCACGCTGTGGGTATCATGTGAGTGACCTGGACTCTGCAGCACACACACACACACCTTCTGTTTGGCAGATGCTGCAGGGGAGACTGTGATCTCATACTCCTTGACGTAGCTCCTTTCACTGTGGATCCTCTGAAGAAGCCCCTCTTGTTTGTAGTTTATTGTGTCCAACTGCACACACAAGTACACATGCATACATGCACACACAGATGCACACACATACACACACACGCACACACACACACACAGACACACACACACACACACACACACACACACACACACACACACACACACACACACACACACAACACACAAAACACACACACACTACATGCACACACTCGCACACACGCACACACACACACTACATGCACACACTCGCACACACGCACACACACACACACATACACCCACAGACACCCACTACACACGTTACAAGCACACACAACACACAAGCACATACACACACCACACACATGCACACACACACACACACACACACACACACACACACACACACACACTACACGCACACACACACACTACACGCACACACAACACACACACAACACACACGCACCACACACATTACATACACACACACTTCCAACACACAACACGAACACACAGCATACACACAGCACAACACACTGCACACACACACACACACTCCCCACACACCTCATTACAATACAATACCCACACCGACACCCACCCACACCACATGCACACACGCCACACACAACACACAAGCAAACACACACGCCACACACATGCACACACGCACACATACACACACAGACACACACTACTTACGCTACACGCACACACAACACACAAGCACACACACACACACACACACATACACACACACGCACCACACACATGCACACTCACAATACACAAACACAGCACACAACATAATACAACATAATACAATATGATACACATATACGTACACACGCACACACAACACACATGCACGCACAACACACGCACACATAACACACAAAACACACACTACATGCACACACTCGCACACAGGACACACACACGCACACACACAGACACACAAACATACACACACACACACACACACACACACACACACACACACACACACACACACACACACACACACCACACACATGCACACACTACACGCACACACAATACATACGTACACACACACATACACATACGCGCACACACACACACAACGCACACAAACGCACCTTCAAGGCTTGTGTTTAAAGCCATCGCATCTTCAACGAACACTACTCTAGCGACTATACTCGCGCAAACAGTTCTCTGAGCAATGAACCGAAGACCCACTCTCCTCCTCCTCCTCCTTCTCTACCAGCCCAGCAAACTGCTCAAGCGATCCACTCATCGATCTCCGCCAGCTCTCTCTCCACCTCAGCCTCCGCCCACTGCTCCACTTCGCCGTACGCCCACGCTCGCTCAACGTAGTCGGGCGCGCCTTCGTTCTCATGTCCCGTGCAAGGTACAAGTACAAGGGCCTTTTCCCTAAGTGCACTCCAGGGAGCCTTTTGGGAATGTTGCACTTAACACCTCGAAACAAGCCTATCGTTCTCTCCAGAATGCCCTTCTTGTGTTCAAAAGTCCTCACACCTTCGATGAACACTACTCTAGCGACCAATACTCGCGCAAACAGTTCTCTGAGCAATGAACCGAAGACCCACTCTCCTCTCCTTCCTCCTCCTCCACTTCCAGCCCAGCAATTTGCTCAAGCGATCCACTCATCGATCTCCGCCAGCTCGTCCATGCTACATAGTCGGGCGCGCCTTTGTTCTCATGTCCCGTGCAAGATACAAGTACAAGGGCCTTACGTGCACTCCAGGGAGCCTTTGGGAATGTTGTCGCACTTGACACCTCGAAACAAGCCTCTCCGTAGTCTTTAGTCGTTCCAGGTCGCGACCGTTACGCTCTTTTTACCACCGCGCGCGCTAATACATTAGATGTATAGGAGCTATGCCAATGCTTTAAGTATAAGTAGGAGAAATCAATTTACCTAAATAGGTGCGCCGCGGTGGCGAGTTGTGCTATCACTCAGCGTGCCAATCCAAATCTCCAGGGTTCGAAACCAAAGTCGTGTACGCCATGCGAGCGGCAAGGTCAGCCACACGGCACTGTAGTGCCGGCCCCGTAAGGGGGGGACTGGGATACCGGTGGCTGGTCTCCCCCAATGGAATTGAACCATATCTGTCGAGAACCGGGTTGGACCTTCTGAGGAGCAACTTATGCACATTTTTTATCAATAATAATAATATAAATGAATAATATCTATAATATAAATATACATAATTACACGACTCTTTTTTTTTTTTTTTTTTTTTACATATATACACATTCAGACAGTTCCTTTAAGACATATAATTGTTAATTTGGTCAAATTTGCATCGTGCAGCTGCGTGCATAGCTTTGTGCGCGGCTGTTCGAAAGTCGGGAAATGGAATATTAAATTTGGAATGGGAATGTTTCCATTTGGAATGGAACATTCTTCACGGAGAGAGAAACAGCTGCCTGCCGTCTTGTGGCTGTGCGCGCGCTTGTTTGGTTCGTGAAATTCGCGCAGCTGCTATCCATATGAACAGTGCAACCTTTGAGACGTGGTCAACTAGGGCTCCGTGGTAAGAACGGCGAGTGGCAGCAACGACTGTAGGCTTGGTGAGCCCCTCTACTGTGTGACAACCGTCTTAGGAATGTCCGAATGAACTCTGGTCGATCCACTACAATACCAAGTAAGTACTTGGCACTTGTCTTGACACATCCCACGCAGGCTATGCAGTGCACGTGATTTAATGCGTGCTATTGAGGACCAAAAACGTACAACTGAACGTTTCTCCTTCCAAAATAACTTAACGCCCTCCCGGCCATCTTTCAAAATGGCCACCATCGCGCTCAGCCTGATGGGTACTAGCACTGAAAGGCTAGGGAGTTGAAAAGAATAGTGCATGGGACTGCACATACTTAGTTTGGAACTTGCAGGTTTCAGTTAATCAATCAATCAATCAATCAAACTCATGAATGAGCGTTTAGTCTCCCATGTGGGAGGTCACCCTGGTTACAAGCTACAGACAGAACTAACGGCAGTGGGCACATATAAGGGAGAGCCAGGGGGCGCCAAATTTTACAATATAAAATCAACCCCAAACCCTGACCCTAAAACTAATACTAAATCCACGCAGTCCATACTTGCGCAATTTGGATCCCCCTTATATGTGCCATGACCCGAACTATATAATCTATAAATGCCTTAATTCTTAATAAAAGACTGTATGTTACTTAGTCTACTGTTAATCAAAGTTACAGCTCCATTTCTTCCTGATTTCTTCATTTCTTGAACGAAGGTGAGGTTTCAGTTAAGTAGATAGTAAAATGTTCTCACAAGTTTTCCTTAACCACTTTCTTAGGTCCACAGCAGAATGTTTGTGGAACAAGGAGTGGTACTTTCCTATCATGTGTCTCTTTCGTAATGGAATTGTCTGGAACACATGCCCATCATCTACAAGGACTTGTGCCATTGTCTTGATGTCTTCCTGCTGCCTTGCAGGAGCATGTCCTTCAGAGTCCTGCTGATCTGGATCTTCTAGATAGTGCTGAAAGAATGCATGAAGTGGCCCTAGGCACTTGCCAAGCCGAGTCACGGCATCTGGAGTGATGTTGGCTCCAAGTGCAGCTAAGAACTCCTTCGCAACCCTATATAGGTGAAAGTGAAAAAACTGGTAACATCTGCATGCTTTGGTACATTTTGAGAATGTGTATATGTACCTGTTCAGATGCTCCATATGCAAGTCGCATGGTATGATCTTTCCAATCTGGTTATGTGTGCTAACAAACCTCCCAAACTTCAGCTGCATCTTGGAGTTCTTTCAGAGCTGAGGTACTCGAGCTGCACAAGAAGGTGTGCAGCCTCAGTGGCATAGTTCTTCCTCTGAGTCATTCTAAAGATGAGAAGGAGGTATCTCCATATTGTGATGACCATCTCTCCATTGCCTTCTTTTACCGCATCGTGATAAGTGTGCCAAAGTAGGCTAATAATCAAGGTGTCAGTGGCACACTGCTGGACCTCATCTGCATGCTGTGTTGTTGCAAGAGTAGCAATGCTCTCCAAGTCAGCAAACCTGGCAACGATGTCATCTGCTAGCTTGGTCACTCCAGCAAAGGTGGGTGGCATTTCTTCAAGAGAGAAAAGCTAACCAGCTGTAGAGAAGCCTAAAATGCTGCATGCAGCTGCCAATATGTGCGATGCTAGAGCATGTGTGTGTGTCTGTGTGTTGTGTGTGTGTGTGTGTGTGTGTGTGTGTGTGTGTGTGTGTGTGTGTGTGTGTGTGTGTGTGTGTGTATGTGTGTGTGTCTGTGTGTTGTGTGTGTGTGTTGTGTGTGTGTGTGTGTGTGTGTGTGTGTCTGTGTGTGTGTCTGTGTGTTGTATGTGTGTGTGTGTGTGTGTGTGTGTGTGTGTGTGTGTGTGTGTGTGTGTGTGTGTGTGTGTGTGTGTTACATTTTTAAGATTCCATAGTGGTACTTGCATTTGCTACAGATAATCTGCACTGAACATATCATGTCGTCCATGCAGCAGCATAGTAATTTTTAAGTTGGATGTGTGGTGATGTAGGTGCATGAATGACTGTGACTTGTTGTCAGGTTTATCATGTAATGATTGATAGCATGAGCATGCATTTGAATTGACTGTCCCTGTAGTTTGTGCATTGGAGGATCTTTCATTTGCCTCTTTTGTGTTTCAATGTGATCGACTCCTCTCTTCAAGTGCTTTGTTCTTTGAGTGAGATACTCCAGCTTGGATGCACAACTGCAAGGGGACAAGAATCAAGACTGACGAGTCTAGCAAGCTTGTAAACAAACTGTCTGACACTTTCTTTTATAGGCTAGCAGTCTGCTTGCTTTATCTGTTGTAGTGGATCGATCAGGGTTCATTAACGCGAAGCGCTTTAGATCACGTGCACGGTATAACAGGTGCAGTCACCCCGACGGTTTGACCACAGACATAGGTGTCAGCTGATTAGCACCGCCCTTATACGGCATGATCGCATTCCAACGGTCCGTACTTCCTGCGGACTCCCATAGCAAAAAGAGGCCGTTGTGTTCCCCAGACCGTCTTTTATGGGAGGGGCGGAGCTGGAACAAAATGGCGGTCTGGCTACGCGAGACTAGCTGCTGCATGTGTGCACCCTCTCTAGCGAGCTGGGTCCTCCCAATTGCCTAACGCGCCCCTGCAGTGGACGGCGACGCGGGGGCAGTGTCAGATTATATACCATAGATAGAATAGAATGAAGGATCCTGACCTCTGAGGAATTCAGTGGGTGGTTATGTAATGTACGTAGCTACAAAGGGCCTGAGGGTGTTCCCCACTCAATGAGCGGTCGCAACGATGGCTTCTTTGGGACCCTCTGTCTTTCTCTTTCTACTTGTCTTCCTCCAGCTAAAAATAGGTAAGAATGTAGCTGTGGGGTAGCTGATTCTTTCTTGTTGGGCGTTTCACGCTAACTGTAACGACTGAGGCTGTTTAGGCGACCCCGCCGGAACCATTCTGCCAATGTACCTAGTTCGAGGCGGTGGTGCACTATTTCATGTCCTTTCTAGCGGTACCAATAGCAGAGGTATAGGCCTTCCCCCTCAGCTTCAGTCCAAGGGACATATGGGACTGTACAGCTAGATACGCCAACGTACGTACTGTGTTACCTCTTCTTTTTTCGGTAGCCTCTTCCAAGACACCAGAGGAAAGTCTGGTCTGTTTCACCGACGAGTCACTGACTACGATTGACACGGACGGACACAAGTACGCACAGAGCGCGCAGGACTGGCAGCATTCGGTGGACCACCCCCTCTGCTCCAGCCACCTCACCTGTGATGCCTCTGCCAATGGAATCCACGTGCCCACCAGTAAAGCGACTGTGTACGCAGTTCCTGGACACGATACTGTGTTTGTCGTGACACAGGACTCTACTGAAACACGTCTGCTACTCACCGTCGACCTGCGTGCCAAAAGCTGCAGCTTCAGCAAGCTCACTGCTTATCCCCCTGGGTTCCTCGTTGAGTGCATGAGAAACAGCAGCACACAACCCATTTGGCTCATTCCAGTGCAGCACTCCAGTGGGGAGTGGATGGAAAAGGAACCTCTGTGTGTTGACTATCCTAACTAACTATCCTGGTAGCAGTGATTGTGGTCATTTTGGTTGTCTGTAGTCTCTGTAGTCGACGGTGCAGCCGGAAAGCACAGTGAGTGGTTCCGTAACAACAGTTGCACTGTTGTGGTGCTTGTATATAGAAGACAGCGTTTGACATTATTGTGCATTGCATGCACGGATGATATCTAGTGTGATTCTTTCATTCTACTGCACTGTTTCATTATTTGCATGGGTAGCAGTGCGATTGTACATAATTGCAATTGGCATCCACTCCTGTCCTATCATACGTACAACGGCACCATTTCACTTCTTCATTCACAGGATTAGGGAGATCCACACTGGGCCTGGACCTGTGGATAGCCCGTAGGGAGTGGAGGAGTGTGGCTGTGCAGGTCAACGAGATGATGATGCCGCATCCCTAGCCAGCTTCCAGTCTTCCAGTTTGCCAGCACGAAATGAAGTGGATGGGATGTCCCACGCAAGTACTGACGACATCCCCTATGGCTCCAGTCAACCCCAGAACAACGGTGAGGCATATCGACACACCCGTATTGGCTTCCTGCCAGATGCTTCCAGCGTCGACAGTATCTCAAACTGCTACTCTATCTCCACCTCCTCCACTGCCTCTCAAGTCTCTGAGAGCGGAACACCTCCTGCTGATGTGGAGAGCAGTGAAGGCAAGCAGTTGAGTGGTGTAGTCACCACGGGTGTTGCTGACTCCGGAACCACTGTTACCTCTGACCAAGGTGCTGCCGGGGAGAGCGAATCTACACTTCAGGCGTCAACGTGTACAAGAACGCCTGGAAATGGCTGCAGTTAGCACTGACTTGTAGCTAGAGTTAGGACACAGGACTGCTCATAGCACATCTCACAGGTACACGGCACACATCTACAACCATCATGTATATCCATCGCCTGTTTATTCAACTTGATCCACTTTCTTGACTGAGTTGTACCTTGTCATCATCAGGCATGGTGTGCTGTGTATGAATGACCTAATAGGAGTGTACCTAATTATTGTTCCTTGTATCAAAGCTCTCATTCCATTTGAATCTCAGCAATTTGGAGCTGAACTGTAACTGGTGATAGTCTGGAGCATGCAAATATTGGTGGGTGGGGTGGAGATGGAGAAGTGGGTGGGGGTTGGGGTACACGCAGAGAAATCTGGTGCATAAATCAATATGAATAGCTTTAGATGTTCCATTGTAACTACATGTGTTGATGATGCGTTTGCTTCACTTCACAAGCTTTTCTGTATTATGTTCAGAGCTAGTGCTACCTCTGGCCGAGGCAGCACTGAGCGCTGTGATTCCACTCTTTCATTTCCAACACACACACACACACAGGACTGAGAGCCATTTTCACACAATATGGGGAAATGGTTCAGCCCAGCACCACTCTGTAAGTAGACTCCTACTAGTGCTCCTGTCCTATTCCTCATAGCCTGTATTACGCTATACCTGCACCGGACTGCACCCATTTAGCTGTGTGTAGTGGTCCCTCTCAGCATAGCTTCAGTCCCGTATGTGCTTGCTGTGCATTGGTACATTTTTACACAAATTAAACTGCTCTCATAGCACCACACATCACACAGGTATGTACATATTTGTATACATGTACTGCACACGTCTAAAGCCATCATGTTATTGTATTGTACTTCCACTACTTGATTGTTGCTTTACCATCAATGCCGCTTGAGTCTCTGTAAACAGTGTGCCTCCTGCTGCAGTGAGAACAACAAAAGCAAGCAGTTGAGTGGTGGACCCTCCGTGGATGTTGCTGAGTGTGGTGTCAATGAGATGGCAGAAGCTCATAGCCACGCACTGTTGACTGAATGGGGGGGGGGAGGGGGGGGGGGTTGTGAGCAATTTGCATAGTAGAAGTCAAGTAGACAGACAGAATGTTTCGGCCACATACGCCTCCTTCAGCTGTTGTTGTCTCAACCTTGCAAATTGCTCACAAACCCCCCATTCAGTCAAGTCTGGTGTCATTGCCACCACTGAGTGAGTGAGGTGTCACTGGGGAGAGCGAGCCAGCTCTTCAGGCTTCAACATGTACGAGAATGCCGAAATGGTTCCTCTCAAGAGTGACTTGGAGTCTGACATCCCCCCCGTAGCCAACCCTCATATGAGTGCAGAGTGGTGTTTAATAGCACGTGATCACTTTTGTTGCTGTAGTTGCTGTTCCAGAAACATGTCTGAATAACGATTCATCTGATAGGCTTCCTCCCTCATTTTCGCAGCGGCACCATCTACCTGATCCAATTTCTGTCCCCTTTCTGCTACTTTCTGGAGTGGAAGTAAAGGTCATTGATCATGCACCTTCTTGCAGTTGCACATGCATCAACTCACCTGTATGTTCGTTTGCATCACATCTGTATGCAACGGTTGAGTTCCATTCTCCCTCGCAGCTTCTTTTGCAGCTCTCCTTTCTCTCCGGGACTGTCGCACTACCAAACAGTAAGACACGCGCATGAACACCTGAGAGAGCCCACAGCACTTCAGACATGCGCTCTCTCTGCTCTGAACGGTGCAAGTTGTGCTCGTAATAGATGAAGAGGACCTCCAACAAAGCTAAAAAGTTCGATGGCGTGTAACTATTCAACGAGGCACACACGCGCACTGCCTTCCATGCATCACTAGTCTTAGGTCAGCTATAGGGCAGATAGACTAAACTAGTAAGCTCCAACAAACCTACTTTCCTCCAACTCTCTTTTCCGCTCTCCCGTCTGCCTCTTCCATGCTTCCATTTCAGTATAGGACGGCTCTTGTGGTTGGCTATTAACAAGGGGCGTTGGAGGGAGAGCACATACGCGGCGTTCAATTCTTTGTCCGTGTTCAAGCGTACACACTTCATTAATTATCTCGTAACAGCACATAATTTGTGTGTAAGCCGTGTGTGTGAGCACAACATTGGTGTAAGCCGCGCCCTGCCGTGAGTACGTAGTCTTTGCGCAGCAAGAGCGCTTTCCACCTCGGCCGAGCAGGTAAACTGAAGTGCATTAGCTAGCTAATTCTCACATACACACGTATATACTCTTCAGGCTGTCTTTCCAAACAGCTGAAACAGGACCCTATTGTCTTCAGGAGGGCATAGCCTTCAATCAGGGTGGGCGTAGCACGGAGTTGGCCAAGCAAACCGGAAGTCGATCTGCACCGATCGCCTATATATACCTCGACTCTGACATAGCCAGCGTACGTTATGCACTGGTTACCTTTGACACAAAACTGTTCACGGTACAGTGCTGTGCTGTGCATGGACATTTAACAGAAGTGTACGTAGGTACCGAATTGTTATGCCACAATTAAAAAAATTGAAGCTGTTATTCCATTTAAAGCTTGGCAATTTGGAGCTGAAGTCATGACAACTGGTGATAGCCTGGAGCATGCAAAAATTGGTGGCTGGGGTGGGGTGGGGTGGGGGTACATGCAGAGAAAGCTGGTGCATAAACCAATGAATTGCTGTAGAATGGTGTTCCATAATGCATGTGTTATTGCAGGTGACACTTTTGTTGCCGTTGCTGTTCCAGGAGCTTTCGTGAGTTATCTCTATACAAAGAGGAATCGTCTCTCAATCTCCCAGTGGTTTCTGCTGCCTCCTTCAACTTATCATCTCGCTCTACTAATTTCAGGAATGAAAGATGAAGGTTGCTAAAGATGCAGCTTGTCATGGTTGCAAACACACATCAACTCACCTCCATGTTCTCCTTCATCACAGTTTTAGGCACTGCTTGAGCTGTCTGTTTTTCCACCTTGGCAGCTTCTCTCTCAGCAGTCCTTCTTGCCCGCTCCTCTCTCACTGTCAAACAGAATATGTACATACATATATACACACTTGAACACCAGAGACAGCACACACATCACGAGCACACACATGTGTTCACTCCTCCAAACGATGTACTGTATTGTTAAGGTTACCCCATAAGCACAATGGGGTGGTATGAATGGGAACCTGACCGAGTACAACTAAAACAACAGAAAAACAGAAACATGAATAACTTTAGAGTGGTGTTCCATAGTGAGAACATGTGTTGATGATGTGTTTGCTTCACTTCACAAGCTTTTCTGTATTATGTTCAGAGCCAGTGCTACCTCTGGCCGAGGCAGCACTGAGCGCTGTGATTCCACTCTTTCATTTCCAACGCACACACACACACAGGACTGAGAGCCATTTTCACACATCGCAAAACATGCACTTTTGGCAGCTCCTCTTTAATCATCACATGACATGCACACATCACATCCATGCATCCTCATAGATCCAATAGTTAGTGTCACTTGATGGAGTCTGTATACATACAGCCGTGAGCTATGCTTGTTTCCACGTGAGTGCAGTGTTGATGACTTTGTTCAGAGCTGCGATCCACCTGCTCTGCTCCGCCTTGCTGTCTGCCACCAACAGGGCGACCCCCTCTGACAGGCTCATCAATATGGCATTCTTTCTCACACGCACTTCCTTTGAAGCTGAAAGAGCCAATTCTTTGCAGTGACGCAGGTCAATGTGGTGGCTTGGTATCTACAGAGAGGTGGAAAGTAACACAATGCATATGTTGCATGCGGTCACAAATAATTGACATTATTCATCGACATACAGCCACGACACATTACATTCACTACGACTACACCCACTAGCCTACCACACCACAGTCTAGCACTGGTATTGCTCTGTTAGCAAGGACAGTGGACCAAAGTCCTGGTGCATGGCAACAGTGATGGCAGTGACGCTGTCATACTGGATATCACATGCAGGGCCAACCTTGCTCTGTTCCACCTCCTCTGGGTAGCTCCAGAGGTAGAGAAGTGTCCATGGAGCAGGCACCACAGCACCTCCCAGCCCCTCCCACTCTGCACCGTCTGCAGTGACAGGAGTACAGTAGCACACATAGCTTGATGGCCGGGTGCAGTCAGCGATGGTAACATGTATACTCACCAGGAAGCCCCCCAGAGTACAGTTCTCTTCTGCTCTGGTTCAAACCTGACATCAAATTCAATTTGAAACCTGGGCCCAAGACAGACCACCTGGTGCCCCTCCCCACCATCTGCATTCACTTCAACATGGCCAGCCAGGTTGAACCGACTAGATATGGTGGACCCACATCTGCATGAGGTTGACGTCAACCAGTGTGGGTGACCGCCCGCCCATGGCGGTGGGTCCACACAACTAGTAGAGCTCACACACCTTGCCTCTCACTGCCTGCTGTCCTTCCCTGGGATGGCCCCTTTCTTCTGTGTTTGGTGGACCTCCTCCTCCAGGACTTGAGGGGGGAAGACAACAGGGCTCTGCTCAGGAGGAACCCCCTGCGCTGAGCGGTGGAGAGGTCCAATGTCCCGTAGACTGGGGAAGCTGGCTGAAGTGGGGAAGGTATAAGACATTAGACAAAACATCTTGCTGGGTGGGTTGTCATTGATAGTATGGTGCATACTGCTATAGCTACCCACTCACCAGATGGTACAGTTCAGCACATAACCTGAAATAAGCACTTTGCTCTGCCCTGCAGCATGACAGACCCAAGATATTGCAGATGTATAGCCATTTCATCAGTAGTGCACGCACACACACAAACATACACGAAACACATACACACACTACACACATGCACACACACACACACACACAGGACTGAGAGCCATTTTCACACAATATGGAAATGGTTCAGCCCAGCACCACTCTGTAAATGGACTCCTACTAGTGCTCCTGTCCTACCCCTCATAGCCTGTATTACGGCATACCTGCACTGGACTGCACCCATTTAGCTGTGTGTAGTGGTCCCTCTCAGCATAGCTTCAGTCCCGTATGTGCTCGCTGTGCATTGGTACATTTTTACACAAAACTGCTCTCATAGCACCACACGTCAGACAGGTATGTACATATTTGTATACATGTACTGCACACGTCTAAAGCCATCATGTCATTGCACTGTACTTCCATTACTTGATTGTTGCTTTACCATCAATGCCGCTCCAGTCTCTGTAAACAGTGTGCCTCCTGCTGCTGCAGTGAGAACAACAAAAGCAAGCAGTTGAGTGGTGGACCCTCCGTGGATGTTGCTGAGTGTGGTGTCAATGAGATGGCAGAAGCTCATGGCCACGCACTGTTGACTGAATGGGGGGGGGGGGGGGGTTGTGAGCAATTTGCATAGTAGAAGTCAAGTAGACAGACAGAATGTTTCGGCCACATACGCCTTCTTCAGCTGTTGTTGTCTCAACCTTGCAAATTGCTCACAAATCCCCCATTCAGTCAAGTCTGGTGTCATTGCCACCACTGAGTGAGTGAGGTGTCACTGGGGAGAGCGAGCCAGCTCCTCAGGCTTCAACATGTACGAGAATGCCGAAATGGTTCCTCTCAAGAGTGACTTGGAGTCTGACATCCCCCCCGTAGCCAACCCTCATATGAGTGCAGAGTGGTGTTTAATAGCACGTGATCACTTTTGTTGCTGTAGTTGCTGTTCCAGAAACATGTCTGAATAACGATTCATCTGATAGGCTTCCTCCCTCATTTTCGCAGCGGCACCATCTACCTGATCCAATTTCTGTCCCCTTTCTGCTACTTTCTGGAGTGGAAGTAAAGGTCATTGATCATGCACCTTCTTGCAGTTGCACATGCATCAACTCACATTTATGTTCGTTTGCATCACATCTGTATTCAACGGTTGAGTTCCATTCTCCCTCGCAGCTTCTTTTGCAGCTCTCCTTTCTCTCCGGGACTGTCGCACTACCAAACAGTAAGACACGCGCATGAACACCTGAGAGAGCCCACAGCACTTCAGACATGCTCTCTCTCTGCTCTGAACGGTGCAAGTTGTGCTCGTAATAGATGGAGAGGACCTCCAACAAAGCTAAAAAGATCAATGGCGTGTAACTATTCAATGAGGCACACATGCGCACTGCCTTCCACGCATCATTAATAATAAACAAACGTGTCTTAGGTTAGCTATAGGGCAGACAGACTAGGCAGCTCCAACAAACCTACTTATCTCCAACTCTCTTTTCCGCTCTCCCGTCTGCCTCTTCCATGCTTCCATTTCAGTATAGGACGGCTCTTGTGGTTGGCTATTAACAAGGGGCGTTGGAGGGAGAGCACATACGCGGCGTTCAATTCTTTGTCCGTGTTCAAGCGTACACACTTCATTAATTATCTCGTAACAGCACATAAAGCCGCGCCCTGCCGTGAGTACGTAGTCTTTGCGCAGCAAGAGCGCTTTCCACCTCGGCCGAGCAGGTAAACTGAAGTGCATTAGCTAGCTAATTCTCACATACACACGTATATACTCTTCAGGCTGTCTTTCCAAACAGCTGAAACAGGACCCCATTGTCTTCAGGAGGGCATAGCCTTCAATCAGGGTGGGCGTAGCACAGAGTTGGCCAAGCAAACCGGAAGTCTGCACCGATCGCCTATATATACCTCGACTCTGACATAGCCAGCGTACGTTATGCACTGGTTACCTTTGACGCAAACTGTTCACGGTACAGTGCTGTGCTGTGCATGGACATTTAACAGAAGTGTACGTAGGTTCCGAATTGTTATGCCACAATTAAAAAATTGCTGTAGTGTGATGTTCCATAGTAAGAACGTGTTTGCTTCACTTCACAAGCTTTTCTGTATTATGTTCAGAGCCATTGCTACCTCTGGCCGAGGCAGCACTGAGCGCTGTGATTCCACTCTTTCATTTCCAACGCACACACACACACAGGACTGAGAGCCATTTTCACACATCGCAAAACATGCACTTTTGGCAGCTCCTCTTTAATCATCACATGACATGCACACATCACATCCATGCATCCTCATAGATCCAATAGTTAGTGTCACTTGATGGAGTCTGTATACATACAGCCGTGAGCTATGCTTGTTTCCACGTGAGTGCAGTGTTGATGACTTTGTTCAGAGCTGCGATCCACCTGCCCTGCTCCGCCTTGCTGTCTGCCACCAACAGGGCGACCCCCTCTGACAGGCTCATCAATATGGCATTCTTTCTCACACACACTTCCTTTGAAGCTGAAAGAGCCAATTCTTTGCAGTGACGCAGGTCAATGTGGTGGCTTGGTATCTACAGAGAGGTGGAAAGTAACACACACTACACACAAACATACACGAAACACATACACACACTACACACATGCACACACACACACACACACAGGACTGAGAGCCATTTTCACACAATATGGAAATGGTTCAGCCCAGCACCACTCTGTAAATGGACTCCTACTAGTGCTCCTGTCCTACCCCTCATAGCCTGTATTACGGCATACCTGCACTGGACTGCACCCATTTAGCTGTGTGTAGTGGTCCCTCTCAGCATAGCTTCAGTCCCGTATGTGCTCGCTGTGCATTGGTACATTTTTACACAAAACTGCTCTCATAGCACCACACGTCAGACAGGTATGTACATATTTGTATACATGTACTGCACACGTCTAAAGCCATCATGTCATTGCACTGTACTTCCATTACTTGATTGTTGCTTTACCATCAATGCCGCTTGAGTCTCTGTAAACAGTGTGCCTCCTGCTGCTGCAGTGAGAACAACAAAAGCAAGCAGTTGAGTGGTGGACCCTCCGTGGATGTTGCTGAGTGTGGTGTCAATGAGATGGCAGAAGCTCATAGCCACGCACTGTTGACTGAATGGGGGGGGGAGGGGGTTGTGAGCAATTTGCATAGTAGAAGTCAAGTAGACAGACAGAATGTTTCGGCCACATACGCCTCCTTCAGCTGTTGTTGTCTCAACCTTGCAAATTGCTCACAAACCCCCCATTCAGTCAAGTCTGGTGTCATTGCCACCACTGAGTGAGTGAGGTGTCACTGGGGAGAGCGAGCCAGCACTTCAGGCTTCAACATGTATGAGAATGCCGAAATGGTCCCTCTTAAGAGTGACTTGGAGTCTGACATACCCCCCCATAGCCAACCCTCATATGAGTGCAGAGTGGTGTTTAATAGCACATGTGATTACTTTTGTTGGTGTTCCAGAAACATTTCTGCATTATGTCTCATCTGATAGGCATCCTCCCTCACTTTCTTAACGGCACCACCTAACTGATCCAGTTTCTGTCCCCTTTCTGCTACTTTCTGGAGTGGAAGATGAAGGTCATTGATCATGCATACATCTTCTTGCAGTTGCACATGCATCAACTCACCTGTATGTTCCTTTGCATCACATCTGTATGCGACGGTTGAGTTCCATTCTCCCTCGCAGCTTCTCTTGCAGCTCTGTTTTCTTTCCGGGACTGTCGCACTACCAAACAGTAAGACACGCGCATGAACACCTGAGAGAGCCCACAGCACTTCAGACATGCGCTCTCTCTGCTCTGAACGGTGCAAGTTGTGCTCGTAATAGATGGAGAGGACCTCCAACAAAGCTAAAAAGATCAATGGCGTGTAACTATTCAATGAGGCACACATGCGCACTGCCTTCCACGCATCATTAATAATAAACAAACGAGTCTTAGGTTAGCTTTAGGGCAGACAGACTAGGCAGCTCCAACAAACCTACTTATCTCCAACTCTCTTTTCCGCTCTCCCATCTGCCTCTTCCATGGTTCTATGTCACTATAGGACGGCTCTTGTGGTTGGCTATTAACAAGGGGCGTTGGAGGGAGAGCACATACGCGGCGTTCAATTCTTTGTCCGTGTTCAAGCGTACACACTTCATTAATTATCTCGTAACAGCACATAATTTGTGTGTAAGGCGTGTGTGCGCACAACATTGGTGTAGCCACGCCCTGCCGTGAGTACTGTACGTAGTCTTTGTGCAACAAGAGCGCTTTCCACCTCGGCCGAGCAGGTAAACTGAAGTGCATTAGCTAGCTAATTCTCCCATACACACGTACTCTTCAGGCTGTCTTTCCGAACAGCTGAAACAGGACCCCATTGTCTTCAGGAGGGCATAGCCTTCAATCAGGGTGGGCGTAGCACGGAGTTGGCCAAGCAAACCGGAAGTCTGCACCGATCGCCTTTATATACCTTGACTCTGACATAGCCAGCGTACGTTATGCACTGGTTACCTTTGACACAAAACTGTTCACGGTACAGTGCTGTGCATGGACATTTAACAGAAGTGTACGTAGGTACCGAATTGTTATGCCACAATTAAAAAAAGTGTAGTGTGATGTTCCATAGTAAGAACGTGTTTGCTTCACTTCACAAGCTTTTCTGTATTATGTTCAGAGCCATTGCTACCTCTGGCCGAGGCAGCACTGAGCGCTGTGATTCCACTCTTTCATTTCCAACGCACACACACACACAGGACTGAGAGCCATTTTCACACATCGCAAAACATGCACTTTTGGCAGCTCCTCTTTAATCATCACATGACATGCACACATCACATCCATGCATCCTCATAGATCCAATAGTTAGTGTCACTTGATGGAGTCTGTATACATACAGCCGTGAGCTATGCTTGTTTCCACGTGAGTGCAGTGTTGATGACTTTGTTCAGAGCTGCGATCCACCTGCCCTGCTCGGCCTTGCTGTCTGCCACCAACAGGGCGACCCCCTCTGACAGGCTCATCAATATGGCATTCTTTCTCACACACACTTCCTTTGAAGCTGAAAGAGCCAATTCTTTGCAGTGACGCAGGTCAATGTGGTGGCTTGGTATCTACAGAGAGGTGGAAAGTAACACAATGCATATGTTGCATGCGGTCACAAATAATTGACATTATTCATCGACATACAGCCACGACACATTACATTCACTACGACTACACCCACTAGCCTACCACACCACAGTCTAGCACTGGTATTGCTCTCTTAGCAAGGACAGTGGACCAAAGTCCTGGTGCATGGCAACAGTGATGGCAGTGACGCCGTCATACTGGATATCACATGCAGGGCCAACCTTGCTCTGTTCCACCTCCTCTGGGTAGCTCCAGAAGTAGAGAAGTGTCCATGGAGCAGGCACCACAGCACCTCCCAGCCCCTCCCACTCTGCACCGTCTGCAGTGACAGGAGTACAGCAGCACACATAGCTTGATGGCCGAGTACAGTCAGCGATGGTAACATGTATACTCACCAGGAAGCCCCCCAGAGTACAGTTCTCTTCTGCTCTGGTTCAAACCTGACATCAAATTCAATTTGGAACCTGGGCCCAAGACAGACCACCTGGTGCCCCTCCCCACCATCTGCATTCACTTCAACATGGCCAGCCAGGTTGAACCGACTAGATATGGTGGACCCACATCTGCATGAGGTTGACGTCAACCACTGTGGGTGACCGCCCGCCCATGGCGGTAGGTCCACACAACTAGTAGAGCTCACACACCTTGCCTCTCACTGCCTGCTGTCCTTCCCTGGGACGGCCCCTTTCTTCTGTGTTTGGTGGACCTCCTCCTCCAGGACTTGAGGGGGAAGACAACAGGGCTCTGCTCAGGAGGAACCCCTGCGCTGAGCGGTGGAGAGGTCCAATGTCCCGTAGACTGGGGAAGCTG
Source organism: Aplysina aerophoba (assembly GCA_949841015.1). NCBI lineage: Eukaryota > Metazoa > Porifera > Demospongiae > Verongiida > Aplysinidae > Aplysina > Aplysina aerophoba. Next base: position 262,175 of record OX465052.1, on the reverse strand, counting down.
GCTGAAGTGGGGAAGGTATAAGACATTAGACAAAACATCTTGCTGGGTGGGTTGTCATTGATAGTATGGTGCATACTGATATAGCTACCCACTCACCAGATGGTACAGTTCAGCACATAACCTGAAATAAGCACTTTGCTCTGCCCTGCAGCATGACAGACACAAGATATTGCAGATGTATAGCCATTTCATCAGTAGTGCACGCACACACACAAACATACACGCAACACATACACACACTACACACATGCACACACACACACACACACAGGACTGAGAGCCATTTTCACACAATATGGAAATGGTTCAGCCCAGCACCACTCTGTAAATGGACTCCTACTAGTGCTCCTGTCCTACCCCTCATAGCCTGTATTACGGCATACCTGCACTGGACTGCACCCATTTAGCTGTGTGTAGTAGTCCCTCTCAGCATAGCTTCAGTCCCGTATGTGCTTGCTGTGCATTGGTACATTTTTACACAAAACTGCTCTCATAGCACCACACATCACACAGGTATGTACATATTTGTATACATGTACTGCACACGTCTAAAGCCATCATGTCATTGCACTGTACTTCCATTACTTGATTGTTGCTTTACCATCAATGCCGCTCCAGTCTCTGTAAACAGTGTGCCTCCTGCTGCAGTGAGAACAACAAAAGCAAGCAGTTGAGTGGTGGATCCTCCGTGGATGTTGCTGAGTGTGGTGCCAATGAGATGGTAGAAGCTCATAGCCACGCACTGTTGACTGAATGGGGGGGAGGGGGGTTGTGAGCAATTTGCATAGTAGAAGTAGACAGACAGAATGTTTCAGCCACATGCCCCTCCTTCAGCTGTTGTTGTCTCAACCTTGCAAATTGCTCACAAATCCCCCATTCAGTCAAGTCTGGTGTCATTGCCACCACTGAGTGAGTGAGGTGTCACTGGGGAGAGCGAGCCAGCTCTTCAGGCTTCAACATGTACGAGAATGCCGAAATGGTTCCTCTAAAGAGTGACTTGGAGTCTGACATCCCCCCCGTAGCCAACCCTCATATGAGTGCAGAGTGGTGTTTAATAGCACGTGATCACTTTTGTTGCTGTAGTTGCTGTTCCAGAAGCATTTCTGCATTATGTCTCATCTGATAGGCTTCTTCCCTCACTTTCTTAACGGCACCATTTACTTGATCCAATTTCTGTCCCCTTTCTACTACTTTCTGGAGTGGAAGATGAAGGTCATTGATCATGCACCTTCTTGCAGTTGCACATGCATCAACTCACCTTCATGTTCCTTTGCATCACATCTGTATGCAACGGTTGAGTTCCATTCTCACTAATTCTTCTCACAAGAAGAAGTAGTGCAGAGACTTCCTAGCTGTAGGCTAGGCTGTGCTCCCAGTGGTGCATTTGCCTCTATTGCAGGTGTATGTGGTGCACAAACTCAAGTAAAATGCTGAAAAGCTTATCAAACTGTTGCTGAAAGGTACATACTTGTATGTAATGTATTGCACACGATCCTGAATATTCTAAGCAACTACGCTGCTATGACGGAACAGGAGGCTCGTAACTTGTGAATGCCATGAGGGAGAATGGCCTGTATGATGAGGACAAATTTGGAGTGACCCTCAGGATAGCAGAAGTTACAGATAGATACAGAAATGGCACTATCACACACTAGCTTAAGCGGATGAAAACCCACCGAATGTTTCAGGTGATTTCTGTATTCTGCAAATGTGGAGATTGAAGAATTTGGAACAAATGACACTGTGAAGAAGAGGCATGATGGTCTCTGATCCGGCAGATGTTCTTTCCCTGCCTTCTCTCTGTAGTGAGAAGCACAGGCATCAAAACAGCTAACAGCTGGGCATGTAATGTGTTTATACACAGGCAGAAGTGGTAGTGACGGCTAGCTAAAGTAGAATGTTAGGAATGGAACATGCACTGTTTACCCTGTTCATGTCTCCAGATAAAGTGGCAACCTTGTAGCTAAATTCCTCACTGTTTCAGCCTCGTTGTGCCTTCACCTAGGATAAGAATATATTTGACCTATAACCCTAATCCTGGTGATAACTAAGATGTATACATACCCCGGGGAAACTTCCATTGCTAGCTTACACAAGATGCCTTTGAGTCACCCCATGCCTGGGATAGAAATGTCAAATGAGTACCTTTATTGGTATCTGCATGAAATCAGTCTGAACTGCTTCTGAATGTGGCTGTCTTCTGTGCAGGAAGTGGAATGCTGACTTTTCATTCAATGGATGCATTTGACATGTCTGTTAGATGACATTGGTACTATGTGACTAGCTGCTGTAGAAGGCTCTGTGCATTATTTGCCCAGGCTTTGGTGTGAATCACGCACACTTCATACGAGGTGACATTCTGAGGTGCTAAGGATTCACAAGCATCGCAAAACATGCACTTTTGGCAGTTCCTCTTTAATCATCACATGACATGCACACATCACATCCATGCATCCTCATAGATCCAATAGTTAGTGTCACTTGATGGAGTCTGTATACATACAGCCGTGAGCTATGCTTGTTTCCACGTGAGTGCAGTGTTGATGACTTTGTTCAGAGCTGCGATCCACCTACCCTGCTCCGCCTTGCTGTCTGCCACCAACAGGGTGACCCCCTCTGACAGGCTCATCAATATGGCATTCTTTCTCACACACACTTCCTTTGAAGCTGAAAGAGCCAATTCTTTGCAGTGACGCAGGTCAATGTGGTGGCTTGGTATCTACAGAGAGGTGGAAAGTAACACAATGCATATGTTGCATGCGGTCACAAATAATTGACATTATTCATCGACATACAGCCACGACGCATTACATTCACTACGACTACACCCACTAGCCTACCACACCATAGTCTAGCACTGGTATTGCTCTGTTAGCAAGGACAGTGGACCAAAGTCCTGGTGCATGGCAACAGTGATGGCAGTGATGCCGTCATACTGGATATCACATGCAGGGCCAACCTTGCTCTGTTCCACCTCCTCTGGGTAGCTCCAGAAGTAGAGGAAGTGTCCATGGAGCAGGCACCACAGCACCTCCCAGCCCCTCCCACTCTGCACCGTCTGCAGTGACAGGAGTACAGCAGCACACATAGCTTGATGGCCGAGTGCAGTCAGCGATGGCAACATGTATACTCACCAGGAAGCCACCCAGAGTACAGTTCTCTTCTACTCTGGTTCAAACCTGACATCAAATTCAATTTGGAACCTGGGCCCAAGACAGACCACCTGGTGCCACTCCCCACCATCTGCATTCACTTCAACATGGCCAGCCAGGTTGAACCGACTAGATATCGTGGACCCACATCTGCATGAGGTTGACGTCAACCAGTGTGGGTGACCGACCGCCCATGGCGGTAGGTCCACACAACTAGTAGAGCTCACACACCTTGCCTCTCACTGCCTGCTGTCCTTCCCTGGGATGGCCCCTTTCTTCTGTGTTTGGTGGACCTCCTCCTCCAGGACTTGAGGGGGGAGGACAACAGGGCTCTGCTCAGAAGGAACCCCCTGCGCTGAGCGGTGGAGAGGTCCAATGTCCCGCAGACTGGGGAAGCTGGCTGAAGTGGGGAAGGTATAAGACATTAGACAAAACGTCTTGCTGGGTGGGTTGTCATTGATAGTATGGTGCATACTGCTATAGCTACCCACTCACCAGATGGTACAGTTCAACACGTAACCTGAAATAAGCAATTTGCTCTGCCCTGCAGCATGACAGACACAAGATATTGCAGATGTATAGCCATTTCATCAGTAGTGCACGCACACACACAAACATACACGAAACACATACACACACTACACACATGCACACACACTACACGCACAGACAACACTTAAGTACACACACACACACACACACACACACACACACACACACACACACACACACACACACACACACACACACACACACACACACACACACACACACACACACACACACACACACACACACACACACACACACACACACACACACACACACACACAAGCAAACACACGCCACACACATGCACATACACACACAGACACACACTATACACGCTACACGCACACACAACACACAAGCACACACACACACACCACACACACACACAAACACACACACACACGCACCACACACATGCACACTCACAACACAGACAACACACACACACACATTACATACACACACACTTCCAACACACAACACTAACACACAGCACAGCACACACACAACATACACACAGCACAACACGCACTGCACACACACACACACTCCCCACACACCTCAATACAATACAATACCCACACTGACACCCACCCACACACCCCCACCCCCAAAACCACACACACACACACCACACGCACACATAAACCACACACACACACGCACACACACACACACACACACACAACACACACAACACAGAACACGCACACACACACACACACACACAACACACATGCATACACACTACGTACATGCACACACACCACACACATGCATACACACAAACAACACACACACACACACACACAACACACATGCATACACACTACATGCACACACACCACACACATGCATACACACAAACAACACACACACACACACACACACACAACACACATGCATACACACTACATGCACACACACCACACACATGCATACACACTACATGCACACACACCACACACACACACACACACAACATATGTACAAACACACACTTCCCACACACTTCCCACACACACACACACACACACACACAACATATGTACAAACACACACTTCCCACACTTCCCACACACACAACATACACACAATGAACACACCTACACCTACACGCACACACACACACACACACACACACACACACACACACACACACACACACACACACACACACACACACACACACACACACACACACACACACACACACACACACACACACACACACACACACACACACACACACACACACAAGCAAACACACGCCACACACATGCACATACACACACAGACACACACTATACACGCTACACGCACACACAACACACAAGCACACACACACACACCACACACACACACAAACACACACACACACACGCACCACACACATGCACACTCACAACACAGACAACACACACACACACATTACATACACACACACTTCCAACACACAACACTAACACACAGCACAGCACACACACAACATACACACAGCACAACACGCACTGCACACACACACACACTCCCCACACACCTCAATACAATACAATACCCACACTGACACCCACCCACACACCCCCACCCCCAAAACCACACACACACACACCACATGCACACATAAACCACACACACACACGCACACACACACACACACACACACACAACACACACAACACAGAACACGCACACACACACACACACACACAACACACATGCATACACACTACGTACATGCACACACACCACACACATGCATACACACAAACAACACACACACACACACACACAACACACATGCATACACACTACATGCACACACACCACACACATGCATACACACAAACAACACACACACACACACACACACACAACACACATGCATACACACTACATGCACACACACCACACACATGCATACACACTACATGCACACACACCACACACACACACACACACACACAACATATGTACAAACACACACTTCCCACACACTTCCCACACACACAACATACACACAATGAACACACCTACACCTACACGCACACACACACACACACACAACACACACACACACACACACATACACACACAACACACACACACATACATACACACAGATGCACACACATCATTCCAGACGACAGTCAAGCATGTTCAGAGCTCACTCTCCCCATGCTGTGGGTATCATGTGAGTGACCTGGACTCTGCAGCACACACACACACACACCTTCTGTTTGGCAGATGCTGCAGGGGAGACTGTGATCTCATACTCCTTGACGTAGCTCCTTTCACTGCGGATCCTCTGAAGAAGCCCCTCTTGTTTGTAGTTTATTGTGTCCAACTGCACACACAAGTACACATGCATACATGCACACACACACACACACACACACACACACACACACACACACACACACACACACACACACACACACACACACACACACACACACACACACAAGCAAACACACGCCACACACATGCACATACACACACAGACACACACTATACACGCTACACGCACACACAACACACAAGCACACACACACACACCACACACACACACAAACACACACACACACACGCACCACACACATGCACACTCACAACACAGACAACACACACACACACATTACATACACACACACTTCCAACACACAACACTAACACACAGCACAGCACACACACAATATACACACAGCACAACACGCACTGCACACACACACACACTCCCCACACACCTCAATACAATACAATACCCACACTGACACCCACCCACACACCCCCACCCCCAAAACCACACACACACACACCACACGCACACATAAACCACACACACACACGCACACACACACACACACACACACACAACACACACAACACAGAACACGCACACACACACACACACACACAACACACATGCATACACACTACGTACATGCACACACACCACACACATGCATACACACAAACAACACACACACACACACACACAACACACATGCATACACACTACATGCACACACACCACACACATGCATACACACAAACAACACACACACACACACACACACAACACACATGCATACACACTACATGCACACACACCACACACATGCATACACACTACATGCACACACACCACACACACACACACACACACACAACATATGTACAAACACACACTTCCCACACACTTCCCACACACACAACATACACACAATGAACACACCTACACCTACACGCACACACACACACACACACAACACACACACACACACACACACACATACACACACAACACACACACACATACATACACACAGATGCACACACATCATTCCAGACGACAGTCAAGCATGTTCAGAGCTCACTCTCCCCATGCTGTGGGTATCATGTGAGTGACCTGGACTCTGCAGCACACACACACACACCTTCTGTTTGGCAGATGCTGCAGGGAGACTGTGATCTCATACTCCTTGACGTAGCTCCTTTCACTGCGGATCCTCTGAAGAAGCCCCTCTTGTTTGTAGTTTATTGTGTCCAACTGCACACACAAGTACACATGCATACATGCACACACACACACACACACACACACACACACACACACACACACACACACACACACACACACACACACACACACACACACACACACACACACACACACACACACACACACACACACACACACACACACACACACACACAACACACACACACTACATGCACACACGCACACATACACACACTACTTACGCTACACGCACACACACACAACACACACACACACATACACACACACACAGATGCACACACATCATTCCAGATGACAGTCAAGCATGTTCAGAGCTCACTCTCCCCACGCTGTTGGTATCATGTGAGTGACCTGGACTCTGCAGCACACACACACACACCTTCTGTTTGGCAGATGTTGCAGGGGAGACTGTGATCTCATACTCCTTGACGTAGCTCCTTTCACTGCGGATCCTCTGAAGAAGCCCCTCTTGTTT
>OX465052.1:0-250000 GCA_949841015.1 Aplysina aerophoba | reverse complement strand
GCACTCCCAGGCAGCCAAACGCTTCCAAATGATACAGTGAGTGTGTAATTGGGACTACCCACCATCAACAGAGACCCCCCTCCCTCCCCCTCCTTCAAGATGAATAGACGCCTCCCACCAGCAAGCAGTACTAAACGCCCAGTTCACCAGATCACCCCGCATCAGATACAACCTACTAACTCCTTGTCTGTAGCTGCGTGCGTGCGTGCGTACGTGCGTGTGTACTCAGCTACCTTCATACCAGTGACTAGCCTCACTCACTTTCTTGACGGCAAAGTTACTTGAGAGGAGGTTGTCTGCCATCTTCTCGAAGCTGTCTCCTCGTATCCTCCTCATGATACTGTCCATGGCGACCTAGTCAGGAAGGACGCCGCCGCAGAAGGCCAGAGAAGTGGAGTGAGTAGTTGCAAGAGGTGTTTTCCTGCTGTAAGCGGAGCGGAACAGATACTTTATACGACAGCTATATAGCTCTATTAATATATGTATCATAATGGGGCTTCTGTTCTATCGATTATTATTTATATGGAAGACTAGGTTATATATAATGTTATAACACAAACACTTCAATATGCAAAATAACAGTAATATAATAGTATTATTGTATACGAGCTACAGTAGGCGGGGCTTATTGTCATAGGGACAAACGCAGGAGGATCGAGATGCAGAACCTGCGTCTTGCTCCGGAGGAGGAAGGGGACGACTTGTATGCTGGATTTGAATTGAACGAAGGCTTATGGAATGTGAGATGCGCTCCACTTGGTCTCCTCAGTGCAGAGCACCGCACCGCAGCACACGCCGCCTGCTATAGATCATCCCGCCCTCTCTCACTCTCTCTCTCTCTTCCTATGGCGGCGGTTTCTTCTTCTGCAGGAGTTGGACGATGATGCTGGACTGCAGAAGGCGATACAGACCAGCTACGGACAGCGGCCGCCAGTTACAGTGAGTGAGCCCGTCCGCACCACAGCCCACACATGACAGTGACAGTGCCTGCCGCTCTGCACACGGCGTAGTTACAATTCCCCTCTCCCACTGCCTGCAGGGCGTGCGAGGGCCCATGGGAGGGGTGGCCGCGGTGAGGGCAATACACACCCACGCGTGGGTGCACGCGTGTGTGTGTGTGTACGTGCGTACGTAAGTCATGCTTCCCTTTCTGCTGTGTTTGCTTGCAGAGGATGCAGACACGTGGCGGACGGCTGATGACGGGAATGACTGCTGTGGGTTTCTGTGGCTGCTGTGTCATGTGTGTCTGTCTGTTTTTCGTTTGTCTTGTGTGTGTGTGTGTGTGTGTGTGTGTGTGTGTGTGTGTGTGTGTACAAGAATGTGTTGTGCATGCGTATGAGCCCATCTCCTCATGTGAGTGGTGATGTGAGACCAAACTGAGACACTGTTGAGCAATCACCTACGTAGCAAGGGGGGTTTATTGCAGTGAGACATTTCTACCTCGAGGGTCTGCATCAGTCCCAAAGCTGTTTGGTTTAACGCCGTAGCACAAGCTTTTTCCATGCCTTGAGAGACACTTGCACATGCTACAACCAGTTGTGCTTCCTGTCTCCTCCTCCTTCACTCTAGGATGGGCCGGCTCAGCCACGGCCCATGTCGTCAGTGAGAGGCGCTGGATACAGCCAGAGAGGTAGTGCAGCTGTCGAGCAGGAGGGTGGTGCTGAGGTGTGTGTTTGGTGCATGCAGGAGAGCTGTCCTTCCTGTCTGCAGCCTCTCAGGGTGGATTGATGGAGTCACCTCGAAGGGGCCTTGCCAAGGGCCCCGCCCCCCCACTTGAAGTCAAACAAGAGGACAGGTGAGCCCCTCCCCTCTCCACCAGCAGCAGCTGTGTTGGTTCCGACGTCTCCCCTTCAGTCACCTTCTCCTGTTGACTGCTTGTCCCCGTCCCCACCCACCCTGCAGTCCAGAGGATCTCATACAACAAATGGAGGCCAAGGTCAACCTTCTGGTTGAGGAGAGTGCCATAGCCTCGGCTGAAGGCAACTACCAAATGGTAAGCACTACTGCAACTTGGAGTAGCATCATGTGGCGTGTTGTGTCATGTCATGTTACAAGTTACATCACGTCACACGTCTTGTCGTGTGTTGTAATCTGCAGGCACTGGACAAGGCCAAGGAGGCGGGACGCAAGGAGCGTTTACTCTGCCGACAGAGGGAGCAGGCAGGGCTGAGTGACCAGATCAGCCTGGACCTCACCTACTGCGTCCTCTTCAACCTGGCCAACCAGTACCAGGTCAACCGGATGCACACAGAGGCACTCAACACCTACCTCCTCATTGTGAAGAACAAGATGTTCAGCAACGGGGCTCGACTCAGACTCAACATGGGAAACATTTACTTTGAGCAGCACAAATACCCACTAGCCATCAAGATGTATCGCATGGCTCTGGATCAGATACAGAACGTGCACAGTCTTCTGAGGCAAGGACCTGTCTCCATCCTACCTACATTTGAGTGTACTACCACGACTCACTCATTTGTTCTGTGTGTTGCAGGCTGAAGATATTGCGCAACATTGGTGCAGTATTTGTTAAGATGGGCCAGTACAGTGATGCCATTTCCACTTATGAACACATTATGAGTGAGAGAGGAGACTTCAAGACTGGTTCGTGGACTTGCACACACAGCCCGCCACTACAGCCAGTATACACACATGTGCACACACACACACCACCACTACAGCCAGTATACACACATGTGCACACACACACACCACCACTACAGCCAGTATACACACATGTGCACACACACACACCACCACTACAGCCAGTATACACACATGTGCACACACATACGTAGTACAGATGTACGTACATGTGTTTGTCTGGTCTCTTGTGCGCGTGGCCCCTCCTCTGCTGTCACTGCTACAGGACTGAACCTGATGCTCTGCTACTGTGCTCTGAGGGACAGGGAGAAGTTGAAGACTGGTTTCAAGAGACTGCTGACCATTGATGTTCCTGGGGAGGAGGATGAGAGGTACATGGTCACTGATGTGAGTGTCACGCACACATGCACACTCGCTCTGTACAAGTCTAAACGTTTACAGTGGAACTTCTCTATAGAGGACGCCACTGGGACCCAGCTGGCTGTCCTGTATACAGTGGAACCTCTCTATAGAGGACACCATTGGGACCCAGCTGGCTGTCCTGTATACAGTGGAACTTCTCTATAGAGGACACCACTGGGACCAGCTGGCTGTCCTGTATACAGTGGAACCTCTCTATAGAGGACACCATTGGGACCCAGCTGGCTGTCCTGTATACAGTGGAACCTCTCTATAGAGGACACCAATGGGACCAGCTGGCTGTCCTGTATACAGTGGAACCTCTCTATAGAGGACACCAATGAGACCAGCTGGCTGTCCTGTATACAGTGGAACCTCTCTATAGAGGACGCCAATGAGACCAGCTGGCTGTCCTGTATACAGTGGAACCTCTCTATAGAGGACGCCAATGGGACCAGCTGGCTGTCCTGTATACAGTGGAACTTCTCTATAGTGGACACCATTGGGACCCAGCTGGCTGTCCTGTATAGAGAGGTGTCCCTAATTCAGGGGCAGATTTGTACACAGCTCTATGTGGTTGGGACTGCAGGCAGTGTCCTCATTAGAGAGGTGTCCCCTATTCAGAGTGTCCTTAATAGAGAGGTTCACTGTATACATATTATATTATACTAGCATACTATATTATTTTGTGACCACACCCACTCAGGAGGAGGACCCTCGACAGAGACTGCTTCTAGAGATAATCAGGGACGACTCTCTTCGACGGCACGAGCGTGAGCAGAGGGACGCTGCCGAGCACTGCATCCTCACTGCGGCCAAGTTGATGGCACCACTCATCGAAGGGAATTTTGCGGCTGGTTTTGATTGGTGCATTGAATGTGTCAGGGGATCTCCCTATGTGGAGCTATCCAGTGAGTTGGAGATTGCCAAGGCAGCCACCTTTCTTAAGGAGAAAGAGTTTCAGAAGGTTGGCCATTGCGTTAGAGTGTGTCTTGAGGCCTGCGGTTGTGCATTGACCTCTGACCTTTAACCTCTGACCCCCAGGCAGTGGAAACACTGAAGGACATTGAGAGGAAGGGCAGCAAGATGGCCAGTGCAGCTGCCACTAATCTCTCCTTCATATACTTCTTGGTGAGGGCACGCCCACTGTGGGTGGGGCTATCCATTGTGTTGGGTCACCTCAAGCCTCTCTCCTCTCCTGACTTGTGGCCCCAAAGGAAGGCGATAGTACACAGGCGGAGCGGTACGCGGACAAGGCAGTCGAGAAGGACAAGTACAACCCTTATGGTAGGGCACTCTGTCATTGAGCCGTCCGTCACGCACTAACCATGTATTGGTCAGTGTGTTGCTCGTGTTTATGTGCACACCCTCCTTCCCCACCCCCTCAGCCATGGTCAACAAAGGGAACACTCTCTTTGCGACCCAGCAGTTTGAGAAGGCCAAAGTGTTCTACCAAGAAGCATTGAGGTGGGGCATAGGGTGGGGGTGGGTTGAACCTTACTACGTACGTTGGTACGCACGTATTTGCTCCTCGTCCTCTCCTCCTCGCCTTCTTCCCCTTCCAGTGTGGAGGCGTCCTGCACTGAGGCATTGTTCAACCTGGGACTGGTTCATAAGAGGATGTCGCGGATGTCAGAGGCACTCGACTGCTTCACCAAGCTCCACACCATTGTGCCTGGCACTCCACAACTTGTTTACCACATTGCAGACTGGTGTGTGTGTGTCTGTGTGCGTGTGTGTGTGTGTCTGTGTGTGTGTGTCTGTGTGTGCGTGTGTGTGTGTGTCTGTGTGTGTGTGTCTGTGTGTGCGTGTGTGTGTGTGTCTGTGTGTGTGTGTCTGTGTGCGTGTGTGTGTGTGTCTGTGTGTGTGTGTCTGTGTGTGCGTGTGTGTGTGTGTGTCTGTGTGTGTGTGTCTGTGTGTGTGTGTGTGCGTGTGTGTGCGCATGTGTGTGTGTGTGTCTGTGTGCGCGCGCGCGTGTGTGTGTGTGTGTCTGTGTGCGTGTGTGTGTGTGTCTGTGTGTGTGTGTGTGTGTGTGTGTGTGTGTGTGTGTGTGTGTGTGTGTGTGTGTCTGTGTGTGTGTCTGTGTGTGCGTGTGTGTGCGTGTGTGTGTGTCTGTGTGTGTGTGTGCGTGTGTGCGCATGTGTGTGTGGTGTGTGTGTGTGTGTGTGTGTGTGCGTGTGTGTGTGTGTGCACGTGTGTGTGTGCCTATGTACACTTGCTGTGTCCCTCAGAGGCACTCGACTGCTTCACCAAGCTCCACACTATTGTGCCGGGCACTCCACAACTTGTTTACCACATTGCAGACTGGTGTGTGTGTGCGTGTGCGTGTACACTTGCTGTGTCCCTCACCCTTGTAGCTATGACAAGCTTGATGACTTCAACCAAGCAACTGATTGGTGAGTGGTGAGTACCAACCATTACCTGAACCCTATCTCTATACAGCGGTGGTGTCAAGCAAGACTAGTGTCAGCTCCATGAGCTGACTTCCCCTTGGTAAATATGATTCGCTTCATCTGAGCATACCTCCCCCTCCCCTCCCCTCCTCCCCCTCCCCTCCTTCTCCCCCTCCCCTCCCTCTCCTTCCCTCCCCCCTGGTGCAGGTTCATGCAGCTCCTCTCCCTCATCCCAACTGACCCAAAGGCCCTTCAGCAAATGGGAGAAATGTTTGACAGTGACAATGACCGAATGCAGGCCTACCACTATTACTCAGAGGTGTAGTGCACAGCACGTGCGCTGTGCCGTGTTTAAAGCACACCACCCTCGCTCGGCCTTCACTGACTTCTCCTTCCCTCCTCCCCTCCTCCCCTTCTCCCCTCCTCCCCTCCTCCTCTCCTCCCTGTGGCCAGTCCTTCCGCTACGACCCCTCCAGCATCGACGTGATTTCTTGGCTTGGTGCCTACTTCATGGGATCCCAGTTCTGTGACAAAGCTGTCCACTACTTTGACCGTGCGGCACACATACAGTGAGCGTCACTGACACACACAAGCATCTCACCACCACCACCACTTGTCTCACGCGCCAGCCCCAACCTCTGTGTGCTATTATTGCACAATCGTGAACTGTGATTGTGCTATTATTGCACAATCGTGAACCGTGATTGCACAATAACCTCAATGCCTAGGTAGGGGCTGGCACGTGAGACTACACCACCACCACGCCAGTGCCTGCGGGACTGACCAACATGTACGTAGCACATTTTGTCTCTTGTGGGAGGAGTCTCTTCTGCTCTGAGATGAGTGTCAGACCTGATTAGGGGATTCCCCACAAAGGGGGAACTCCCTGGACTACCTGGTGTGGTGTGGTGTAGTGTTCTGTCACCTGCTGTCTGTGCTGCCTCTGTAGGCCGGGTGAGATCAACTGGCAGATGATGGTGGCCAGCTGCCATCGCAAGACAGGTGAGCTGGGCCCTTGACAGTACACCAAGAAGTGACTTTTGACCATTTGAGCATCTTACGGTTGTGTTATCGCTCAGCAATTCTCTATCAGTACCATTCTCTTCTTTGCCTCTGCACTGCACCACTCTCCCACCTGCAGGAAACTACCAGTGTGCCCTGGAGACCTACAGGAAGGTCCACGAGAGGTTTCCAGACAACATAGAGTGTGAGTTACATGCACACCTCTGCAAAGTCTGTGTCCCTTGTATATGAAGCCTGTTGTGAGGACTTACTGCTGGATGTGGTGGGGGTCAGGTGCGTTCTCTCGCTCCTGAAGGTTTGAAGTTCCTCATCCGACTCTGCACGGACCTGGGGCTGGCTAAAGAGGCTCAGGACTATGTCGTCAAGTTGAAGAAAGTGGAAAAGGTGTCTGGCATGTGCATGTCGTGTTGAGTTAGCACATGCTGCTGTGAGGTGTGCTTTCAGTTCACCTCCTGCCTTGTCCGTTACTCCCTTGTCCAGAGGGAAGCCAGCGGAGGCAACTCGAGGAGTGGTGGATCCAGACGTGGTTCCAACCGACTGGGCAGTGGGAGTGCACGTGTCACTAGTGCCGGCAGTGGTGAGGGGGACATGTACTGGCACAGTGGTGAGGGGGACGTGTGCCGGCACAGTGGTGAGGGGGGATGTGTGCCGGCACAGTGGTGAGGGGGGATGTGTGCCGGCACAGTGGTGAGGGGGGATGTGTGCCGGCACAGTGGTGAGGGGGGATGTGTGCCGGCACAGTGGTGAGGGGGGATGTGTGCCGGCACAGTGGTGAGGGGGGATGTGTGCCGGCACAGTGGTGAGGGGGGATGTGTGCCGGCACAGTGGTGAGGGGGGATGTGTGCTGACACAGTGGTGAGGGGGGATGTGTGCTGACAGTGGTGAGGGGGGATGTGTGCCGGCACAGTGGTGTGTGTGTGTGTGTGCCGGCACAGTGGTGAGGGGGGATGTGTGCCGGCACAGTGGTGAGGGGGGATGTGTGCCGGCACAGTGGTGAGGGGGGATGTGTGCTGACACAGTGGTGAGGGGGGATGTGTGCTGACAGTGGTGAGGGGGGATGTGTGCCGGCACAGTGGTGTGTGTGTGTGTGTGCCGGCACAGTGGTGGGGGGGATGTGTGCCGGCACAGTGGTGGGGGGGATGTGTGCCGGCACAGTGGTGAGGGGGACATGCACTGGCACAGTGGTGTGTGTGTGTGTGTGTGTGCCGGCACAATACTAACAGTGGTGTAGCATGCTGTCTATCCTGTCCTGTCCTGTTCTGTCTTGTCCTGCCTGCCACATCCTGTCCTGTTCCGTTCTGTCCTGTCCTGTGCTATCCTCTCCTGTCTGCTCCTTTCCTGGAACTCTTCTGATGGTCTGTGCAGATGGTATCTCCTCTGGCTCAAGTGGACCGAACTCAGCAAAAAGGAGGGAGGCAGGTGTGTGTGTTCGTGTGTGTGGTGGGGTGGGGTGAGTAGCTCTAGTGTAAAGGCTGTTTCCTGCTCACAACAACAGACTCCGCCTACTCTGATCCACTGGAAGACATGCCCCAGCGTCCCAAAACATCCTCCAGGCCGCGTCAAGGAGATGATGTTGACTTCAATGACGTTGAACTGGGGGACGACCTCCTACCTGTGTAGGCCGTGTCACTGGACTGCATCATGTTCATATGCAGACAATCATTTGAATGCAGTCCCAGTTCGCACGTGTACGTATATACTGTGCGATGTATGCAATGTAATGTTCTTGGTACCCTGAACTGTGTATGATAATGGAAGGAGTGAATGGCTTAAATCTGGTCTTCCTGTGTACGTAAATGACAACCTATAGTTATTACTTGGCTACTGTCATGAGTTCAGGGGCATGTCAAATGTTTCGCACACACTAGCCAAATGGGGACTGTCTTACTAGCCTCTCAGGGATTGTTGGGCATGCTTTGGGCATGCGTGATTGTTAGTAGAAAGTCTCTGTTACGATTTAAGCAAAATTGCATTGTTTACCCCACCAGTACCATTGGGGTATCGTCACATCACCATATATAATATGTGTATGTATGTATGTCTAAATGCTTGGAAGTATGTGTATTATGTATTATATATATATGTGTATGCACATGTGACCACTGTATTCAGCCCACAGTGCCCTGTAATTGCATGGCTACATTACAGTTCAACTATTCATACCTTTCAAGTGCAGCTGTTCGTAAATGTCAGGTTAGGGAGCACACACAGTATGAGTGTGTGTGTGAGTGTGAAGTGGCACTCTTTCTACGCATGTAGGGGATCGATGCCTGTGGTGGTGCTGAATTCCCTCGATACATCACTGAATTCCCTCGATACATCACTGAATTCCTTCAATACATCACTGAATTCCCTCAATACATCACTGAATTCCCTCGATACATCACTGAATTCCCTCGATACATCACTGAATTCCCTCAATTACTTAGAGTGCATGCCACGTCAGACGGTAGCAAATATATACAGTGGAACATAACAGCTGGACCGTGTAGAGAAACACACAGGAGGTGGGACAGTATAAATGGGAATTGAATCCCTGTGAACACAGTGACAAAAATGTGCAACAAAGAGAGATTACTTTGCATTGAAATGCGTTCTTAAGCTCTCCACGGTCGTTAGAACCTCATCTAGCTGAGCTCGGAAGCCCTCTATCTCAGCATTCTTCTCCACCAGACGTCTGCTCCACTTCCTCTGCAACCAGACCAAGTTCAACGTTGGGTATCAATTCCATCCACAATGACTGACTGCGTGTTAGGTGTGTGTGTGTGTGTATGCGTGTGTGCAAGTCACGCAGTTCACCTCCATCTCATGAACAGCACGCTGTGATGGCCTGGAAGCAAGCGCTGTATCCATGTCGCGTTTCTCTTGCATGCCATGGAGTCTGCACAGCACAAACCCACAATAAACCCACATTGCTCTCCCAGCGCCTCTTGCTGTCACTTACCTGTCCTCCAGACGACCAATCCTGTTGAGCAGTAAGCTGTAATGGTGCATCTCCTGGTCGGGTTGGGTACAGTTGGGACAAGCTTGTGTGTGTGTGTGTGTGTGTGTGTGTGTGTGTGTGTGTGTGTGTGTGTGTGTGTGTGTGTGTGTGTGTGTGTGTGTGTGTGTGTGTGTGTGTGTGTGTGTGTGTGTGTGCGTGTGTGTGTCTGTACGTGCAACTTACAGGGGTGTGATAACGCTTGGCCTCCATCAGCTCTGTTGTCAGTAACTTCACCTGCTCCACCAGTCCACGCTCCTTAAGCTGAGCTGCCACTAGAGCATCTTGGTCGAGCTGGGAGGCCTCCAGTCGCTCCTTCAACCGAGCCACCTCAACCTGCCCACACAGAGAGACCAGGGAGCTGAGGCAGGCTGTCCAGTGCAGCCATGTCCTCCCTCCCTTACCTCCTTGTCTGCTAGTTGAGCCCTCATCTGAACTACCACAGACCCTGAGTGTTCCTTGGCGTGCTTCAGCACAAGTTGCTCCACCTCTCTCTTCCTCTGTGCCTCTGCCTCCTTCAGCTGGCAATAGGATCATGAAGAGTTCCTCCGCGCATGCAACACACACACACACACACACACACACACACTCACGCGCACACGCACACACACGCACACACACGCACACACATGTACACACACATGCACACACACACACACGCACATGCACACACGCACACACACACCTTCTCCTCCATCTCTTCCCTGGTCTGCCGTGCTGCTGTCTCTGCTTGTGCCAACTGACCCTGCCACTGCACACGCTCATGGGCCACTACCACCTGCAACTGGGAGAGCTGGGGGAAGGTGAGGAGGAGAGGGGAGGGGCAGGAGGGGAGGGGAGGGGCAGGAGGGGAGGGGTAGGAGGAGAGGGGAGGGGCAGGAGGGGAGGGGAGGGGCAGGAGGGGAGGGTAGGAGGGAGGAGAGGGGCAGGAGGGGAGGGGCAGGATGAGAGGGATTCAATCTCCAAGGCTTCGCTGCCAGTAGATGAACACCACACACATCCCATACACATGCATGCACACTGGTGCACACCCCAATACAGACATGTGGCACACCAACACACTCACTCGCACACACCTCCTGCTCCAAGGCACTCTTCTCCTCTGCCACCTTCTCCAGCTCATTCCCAAGCTCTAACAGGTCGTTGCCCGCCACATTCCTCTCACTGAGCTGACCTTGCAACTGGTCCACCTGGCGAGCAAGTCCATCCCTCTCCCTTCTCATCTGCTGGTACTCCCTCTTTAGTCGTAACAGCCCCTCTTGTTCCTTGACTCTATCTCTCCCAGCACCAGTCGTGTTCTCCGGCCCCGGCTGATTAGTCACTTCCGCAAGCTGCTTATGACCAGGTTTCTTGAGATGTTGGATTTCCGCACTCAACTCGGCAACCCTTGCCTCATAGATGACCTTCTTCTGCTGCAGCTCCTTGTGCAGTGCCTGCACTGTCGTGTGGGGGTGTGTCACCTGGCTGGACACACCCTCTGGGACAGACAATGATTTCAGCTTCGCCTTCAAAAGCTTTAGTTCCTCCTCGTAGCGTAACTACAGGATAAATCCAAGTACACATTCAGATCACACCCAAATTGTGTGTACTGTGTGTTTGTGTGTGTGTGTGTGTGTGTGTGTGTGTGTGTGTGTGTGTGTGTGTGTGTGTGTGTGTGTGTGTGTGTGTGTGTGTGTGTGTGTGTGTGTGTGTGTGTGTGCGCATGTACAGTATGTGTGTGTGTATGTGTGTATGGCACTGACCTCCATGGCAGCGTACTGCTGCTGCAGAGCCCTCACTCGCCGGCAGTGCTCTGCATCCTTCTCCTCCAACTCACACTCCAGCTTGCGCATCTTCTTCTCAAAATACAAGACCGACGGAGTTGGTTCCTTCTCCCCCTTCTGCCCCCCATCCTCCCCCTCACCATGAGAGGCAGCATAGATCAGTGCTGTGATGGAGTTGGGGAATCGTCGCCGGATGATGGTTTCCATCTCCCTGATCTGACGCTCCAGGTCACAGATTCTCCTGGCGTCAGCTGCACGCTCCTTCGCTACCTTCCCCTGGTTCTGCACGTGGGCCCTTGCTGTTGCCAGCTCAGCCTTCAACTCTTCCACCTTCCTCTCCTTCTCCTTCAACACAGCACAGTCTCTGTCCAGCAACTGCTGGTTCTCTGCATACCATTTCACCTTCCCCTCAAGAGAAGACACCTCAGCCCGATGCTGCTCCACCAGCCGGTCCACCTCATCACCACTCACCTTGCTCGCCAACTCCTTCCTCAAACTATCTCTCTCCTGCGACAACTTCCTCAGGTCGTGCTCATACGAGGACACCATCTGCTCCAGCTGAGTTGCCTTGGATGCCTTCCTGCAAGCGTCTTCCTCTGCCACTCTCAGCTGTTCCTCAAGGGCAGAGACCTGTTTCCTCAACGGGCCGGTGGGCGGGGCTTCCCCTGAACGGCTGGGGGGCGAGGCAGCGTGCCTCAGTTGCCGCTCAGTCTTTGCTCTGCAGTCCATCACACAAAAGGCAGACAATCACCATCAGCACACCTCTCCCAAACAGACCACTCTGCTACATACGTGCACGCCACACTGACACACACACACACACACACTGACACACCTCTCATTGGCCAGTTCTGCCCTCAGACGCTGTGTCTCCTCGGTCCAAGAGTTCTTCACTGACCTCAGCTCCTTGTGAGCCTTCTGCACCTCACTGTACAGCCGCTCATTCTCCTGCAACCCAACCACCGGTGAGAGGTCAGCACTGCAGGGGCGTGGGGTGTGAGTGTGCCGCTCTAACCTTTTGGTAGCCTTCCATCAGTCTCTCCTGTTCCTTGATGTTCTTCTCCAACTGTTCCCTCTCCTCTGCTGCAAGGCAACCACCACTTCCTGCACTCTCCTTCACTCCTTGCTTCCTCGCCTACAGCAGAAGAGCTTACAGTGAGCTAAGTGCATGCTTGTGGCGGTGAACAAGTGCCAAGAATGTTGTTCACCAACCTTTCGTGACACAGTAAAGAGTTCTTCCTTCAGTCGTTGTATTTCATCCTGGTGAGTCAGTCTTGCCAGCTCTTGGCGCTGTCGTGACTCCACCTCCAGGGCAGCACGCTCTCGCTCCACACGCTCTCGCTGCGCCTTCTCGCTCTGCCACATCTCCTGCCACCGTGACACTTCTTCTAGGAGCTTTGACTCCCGAGCGTGACTACTTTCTTCTTTTGACACAGAAGGAGACACTGGCTGTGCGGAGGCACCACCAGCCTGAGTCCCTGACCCTGGGAGCCTTCTGGTGGCAACGGGAAGTTTGCTGGAATTGGGTCGTGACCTCTGAAGGCGAGCCTCAGTGCCACCAGCAACAGATGCTGTGGCTCCGCGTGAGGAGGAAGAATAGTTGTGGGGAGTTTCACCCTGCGGGCGCCTGACGGGAAGAGGAGCAGGAGTGCCTTGGACAGGAGAATCCCCAGCACCTGACTGCACCCCCCGTGACCGATGCAAGAGCTCCTGTGACAGGGACACCACCTCGGCTACCGCAAGCTCCCTCAGAACCAACTGCAAGTCGGCTGACCTTGCTGAAGGAGTGGGTGCTTCAACGGCATCAAGTCCATCCAGCCCAGCAGCTTTTAATGCCTGCTGCACTTCCTCAAGATCCTGCTCAATGCTGCTCTGGGGCTGGAGGGGATGAGGATGCTCCCCTGTCTTCTTTGGCGAGGAACACGGAGCAGATGCTGTGCTGAGCTGCCCACTGGCCAGCTCAGGGGTAGAGCTGAGTTCTGAGAGGCTGTCTTGAGTCTCGGCAGCTCCCACTGCAGGGGAGGCTTGTGTCCCCTCTTCATGCAGTAAGGAGGCTGTGCGGGAGGGCGTCTTTGGACTTGGCTCACTTGGCTGTGCTGCCTGTGCAAGTAGCCCACTGGTCCCCACTGCATGCACAGGGGACAGGTCAACCTCCTGCACACCACTAATTGGCACTCTGCTGCCCTGGAGCTCAGCAGTGCGGCTGCTGTCCTCAGCTGCTGAGTGCCTTGACTGAGGAGAGACTCCTTTAGAGCTGGTTTCTTGAGCACTGGGGGGTGGTCCCATCACATCCATGCTGTGTAAGGCATGTGAACCAGACATCTTTTGCGAAACCGGAGACAGGTCAAACCCCCTCACATCAGATTGAGGAGAATGCTGCGTTTCGGTGGAAGCAGTACGCGAGGTGGCCATTTCGGAGGTCTCATCTCCAGACTCAAATGTATCGCTGCCATAGGAGGTCACAGACTGTGACACTTCAACAAGCGCAGGTCCTTCCTGCTCAGTCACTGGCACAGGTGGACTGCTTCCAACTTTCTCAACAGAACTGGCAACAGAAGACGTTGACAGTGTAAGCGGTGTGGACTGCTGGCTGTGAAGGTCCCTGGTCTGTGCCTCTGCTATTGGACCAGTGCTGCTCAGCGTCAACTGGCGGTTCAGAACAGCGTAGTCCACAGGGGTCAGCCTCCCAGCTTCCAAAGCTGCAAAAAACTGCTTCTTCTCTGCCAGTTCTTGCAAGGTGTCTTCTCCAACGCCTTGCCTTCGAGTGCTGTCTACAGTGCAATGAAAAGGGAAAGTCCTACCTGAACCTAATGTGTGCCGCCGTTGGTCCCAAGTGAGCACTGCATATATACACAATATCTAATACACACCTTCCAAACTGTCCTTGCTGTAGTCTCCAAATGGATGGCTCAATGTGGACTCGGGACGCTTCTCCCCCAGCCGCGTGGCTGCCTGTGGTACTCTGTCCACTGAGGCACTCTGAGATGTAGTCTGAGAGTGTTTGAGCCATCCGCTAACACGGGCTTGGTCAGCAGTCTCGCCAACCCGTTCCAAGAGTTGCAGTCCTGGGCCACTGCGCTCACTGCTCCTGGACACTGTATCATCGTCGCTCTCTCCTGCAGGACCTGGGGACAAACTGTCATCCTCCGTAGTTGAGAAGGACTGCCGCAACAAGATACACGCATACATATAAAAGCTATGAGTCCAGAAAATCATGCAGCAATCCATGGAAGCGCACAAGCAATGAATATTAAACATTATGTGCATACCTGGTGCATGAAACGTTGAAACTCAGAGTCGCTTTCGCTATGGGTCATGTTAGCTTCGTTCTTGCTGCAGTCAATTCAAATCCGATAGCTACCGTCCCGCCATGTTTCTCACGTGACGCAACAGAGGAAAATGGCGGAGCAATATCCGAAAATCATAACTAGGCCGCGAATACCTCCTGAAGAAAGAGGCTTCATTGAAGTGAGGGTCATGTGCAGTTTTGTTTGAATTAGTTTTGCATTACCTTAACATTACAACAATTGTAATGTTAAGTTTTAAACATCGTTCAAAAGCGTAAAATACTTGAGTTAGCTAGCTAGCTCCATCCGGCATCATTAAATGAAGTCAGTTTCAGACAACAAAAGAGACTTCTGTGTTTTAGTGCGTGACTTCATTTCTTGCTATCTTTTTTCATGTACCTTGTGCCCTATTCTCTATAGTCCTTGCTCTGTGTTGTCGTGTTTGCAGAGGTCCATGGCTGTTGAAAAGTGGGGGCGGATGCGAGAAAGGACAGCCGATCACTTTCGGTTCACACCTCGGACCACTCTGTACTGTGTGATATGGGCAGGGTTGGTGCCATTTGCACTTTACTCAGCCATCAAGTGGGAGCGGCAGAGACAGGATCGCAAGATGGGGAGGCCTGTCAAGCCCTACCTGTGACAGCCAATGATGTCATGTCATGTCACGTCACATGTCCTTGTCCAGTATGCATGTTGCTCACATGTTCTCGTGTATTGTTGTGTTATGGACCGAGTGTACACACATCAAGTCAGGGTGCTGGGCGGTAAAGACCCGTCAGATCTAGTCTCGTGCGCTGCTAGCCTATTTCTTCACAAGGTTATTGCCACCTGCCCCTGAAACTGGACCATCTGGCACGGAGACTGCCTCGGACCACTGCAGCAGCTGTACAGCCTCTTGTGGTTCATGCAGGAACTTAGCAACATAGGAGCTTGGGGTTAAAATGAATGACATACAAACACGAGAAATTGCACTGTTGACTAACAGCTCAAATGTTTCAGTTGGCTGCAGTTATCTGAACATCAGTGGTTGCCAAGAGACTGGATGGAAGATCGGCAATCTCCTGCAGGGGGGCGAGGCAGACAGACATCTGTTACTTGTGACCAAACCCCTTGCCTCAGAAACTGTCACAAAACATACAAATTATACTCTATACACCGACGTCATCGGTCGATGACGTCGGTGTGTGAAAATGGAGGTGAGGGAGCGGTTTGGCTACGTAAGACTAAGGTGGCATACCCTGTCTGTCTGGTCCACTCTGAGAAAAGCTATCTTGTCCAAGTTGGCAATAATGAGTTGGAGCTGGTGTTCGTTGTAGAGATAGGGGGAAAGGAAGGGGATTCCCGAGGGCATCCCCATGACATGAAACCCCAGAGCTTGGAGATTGTCATAAGGGACTTCTGTCTTCCCCGTAGCCATCTCTGGATGGGAGGGCGGGATGTGATGGGAGGGTGAAGTGTGATGAGAGGTGGGGTGTGATGGGAAGGCAAGATGTGATGGGAGGGTGTGATTAGAGGGTGGGGTGTGATGGGAGGGTGGGGTGTAATTAGAGGGTGTGGTGTGACGGGTAGGGTGTGACGGGAGGGTGTGGTGTGATGGGAGGGTGGGGTGTGATGGGAGGGTGAAGTGTGATGAGAGGTGGGGTGTGATGAGAGGTGGGGTGTGATGGGAGGGTGGGGTGTGATGGGAGGATACTCAGACTCTCTAATGGACTACCACCTCATGTTGCATACACTGTGAGATGGGGGTTGCCATGGCGATGCGATGTACTTACTGTACTTGAGAGAAAATGCATTCATTACACTCTTTTGCAGTGTGTCCAGCCCCAGGGCAGTGGGCGGGGTCCTCGGGAGGTGGGCCAGCTGGTCCAGGCGAGGTATTTGGTCCTCTGAAATTAAACATGCAATGAAAATCATTATGAGTGACAGTATGTTGTCAGAATAGACTTCTTTAGATATAGGGTCACTGACATGTTCGCATAATTTTTATTACGCATTAAAAACTACGACATGTGAAGCCCATCCTGGCATGATCATGCGCGAGGTGTGAGGTGGGATAGTTGTAGCCCTCTGCAGGAGCAAACTTTCAATGCTTACCTAAGAATGTTTGCTATTACGGTTGTTTCGGGAGGCAGTTTGTGACGTAGAGGTACTGCAAATCAACTAGTAGTCAAAGTACATACGTACACATATGTCGTTCGGATGTTGAGCACGAAGAAGCCTACCTCTCTTGTTCATCTTCTGAACTTCAAGAAGCACAAATCTATCGCTACGAGCTAAGAAGACGTCACAAACACTGATTCAGAAGGGAGTGTCAATGCAAAACATCCTGAGTTCATGCCCACTTCGTCTGAACTGCTCTCGAGCTGGTGAATGTAACCATGCCACCAAGTCTCTGGCACAGCATCCATGTCCTTGGATTATTTATCATGTACCCGCACGGCCCGAAGCAGTTCGAGTGACCACTGTGCCGTCACAGGCAAAGATGGCGAATTTCGACGACGCATTTACTGGCAGTCAACAGATTTCTGTCAAGAAAAAGTATCCACACACAACCTTCAAAGTGCTTGTGTGCAGTTCCAAGTGCTCTTCTACAACATATCAAAATTTACGCAAACATGTCAGAAGCCCTTAACTCACCCGCTCCCTCTGAAAATATGTACCCAATGAAGGGGTTTTCCAGGGGTTTTCCCTGCTTCTGTCTTATTCGATGGAAGTTCTTCCCCTTGGGTGTGGCAATGAAGTGGCTCTGTAGTTCGTTGGTGTTGATGAGGATTGCATATCCCTCAAAGCCTAACTGCTGAAGCAGGTCAAACTGGAGAAGAAAGGAGGAGATACACACAGAGAACAGATCACACTAGGGAGCGCTGCACAGCATCACTGGCATGCAATGAGGGAGTGGAACAAAGCAATTGCATAATAACACAGTGGTATTACACAAAAAGACAACATAATTGCATAACAACGCACAATACGCATATGACTGGTATTGCATAACAACACAACATAATAACATAACGGTGCATAATAGCATGCCTGGTATTGGTCTGGATTGATTTGCACACATTAGGCAGAGATAATTTCAAACGTTTTAGCTGCTTTCATCAGTGGATGAACATAATTGCATAACAATGCAGAATATGAGGGTGTTACACATAACAACACAACAGAAACATGACAGAGCAGGATGAGAGAGAGACCACACAGCACAAGAGAGAGAGGAGAGAGAGCACACAGCACAAGAGAGAGAGGAGAGAGAGCACACAGCACAAGAGAGAGAGGAGAGAGAGCACACAGCACAAGAGAGAGAGGAGAGAGAGCACACAGCACAAGAGAGAGAGGAGAGAGACCACACAGCACAAGAGAGAGAGGAGAGAGACCACACAGCACAAGAGAGAGAGGAGAGAGAGCACACAGCACAAGAGAGAGAGGAGAGAGAGCACACAGCACAAGAGAGAGAGGAGAGAGAGCACACAGCACAAGAGAGAGAGGAGAGAGAGCACACAGCACAAGAGAGAGAGGAGAGAGAGCACACAGCACAAGAGAGAGAGGAGAGAGCACACAGCACAAGAGAGAGAGGAGAGAGAGCACACAGCACAAGAGGGAGAGGAGAGAGAGCACACAGCACAAGAGAGAGAGGAGAGAGAGCACACAACACAAGAGGGAGAGGAGAGAGACCACACAACACAAGAGGGAGAGGAGAGAGAGCACACAGCACAAGAGAGAGAGGAGAGAGAGCACACAGCACAAGAGGGAGAGTAGAGAGAGCACACAGCACAAGAGGGAGAGGAGAGAGAGCACACAGCACAAGAGAGAGAGGAGAGAGAGCACACAGCACAAGAGAGAGAGGAGAGAGCACACAGCACAAGAGGGAGAGGAGAGAGAGCACACAGCACAAGAGGGAGAGGAGAGAGACCACACAGCACAAGAGAGAGAGGAGAGAGAGCACACAGCACAAGAGGGAGAGGAGAGAGAGCACACAGCACAAGAGAGAGAGGAGAGAGAGCACACAGCACAAGAGGGAGAGTAGAGAGAGCACACAGCACAAGAGAGAGAGGAGAGAGAGCACACAGCACAAGAGGGAGAGGAGAGAGAGCACACAGCACGAGAGAGAGGAGAGAGAGCACACAGCACAAGAGGGAGAGGAGAGAGAGCACACAGCACAAGAGAGAGAGGAGAGAGACCACACAGCACAAGAGAGAGAGGAGAGAGAGCACACAGCACAAGAGAGAGAGGAGAGAGAGCACACAGCACAAGAGAGAGAGGAGAGAGAGCACACAATTGAACACTGACAGTGTACAGCAACAGAGATACTTGTGGGCTAGTGTGTTGTTGGCATGGCAACAATTGCACTCCCTTATGCAAGACATGAGCCCATACAAATGTGTGCGGGGGAAGGGGGGGGTATACCTTTTCCTGCACTCGGAGAAGGGTGCTCTCAATTAGGGCAGAGTTGACCTGCTCTGGGGTCAAGTCCTGGGGGTCAAGGGTCACCTCATCGGCCTGTGCCGCAAAGGTCGGGTCGCTCATTGCCTCGGCCTTCATGCTCCAGGCTTTGCGTTCATCATCCGTTAGTTCTGCCCACTTCTGGGCTACAGCTGTGTTACGTTCCTTCAAATCTGAACAGGGCAAGAAGCAAGCAGATTCTCCACACTGATACACACACACACACACGCGAACGCGTACACGCACACACACACACACACACACACATGCACACACACACACACACACACATACACACACACACACACACACATGCACACACACACACACACACACATACACACACACACACACATTCTGCACACTGATACACACACGCGCGCGCGAACGCGTACACACACACACTCGCGAATGCGTACACACACACTCGCGAACGCGTACATGCATACATGCACACGCACACACACACACACACACACACACACACACACACACACACACACACACACACACACACACACCACTGGCATACCTGAGGTGAGGCTGGGGTTTGTCCTCACATAGTTGGAGAAGAAGACGTTGTAGCCATTTACCTTTCTCCCCTTCTTGGCTGGAGGAGGCAGCGAGGCCAGCTGGAGGACAGGAGAGGCCTTCCACAGCAGGGGAGGTGAGCAGACAGGTTAAATGTGCATGTGACACGAGTCAGAGCAGCGCACCTCACAAGCTTCACCAATTGCTGACAGACAGACGCACACACACATACCCCTGAAATGTCCACTTTCGGCCGAGGCAAAATTCCTGCCTTCCTCTTTCTCTTCACCGCCTCTGAACCAATCCAGTTCTGAAATAGACACACGTTAACATCACACTCACCCACTCTTCCTCTCATACACGCACTCACACACCGACGGTCCAGAAGCACAGCATGTGTCGGTGCGGCGACTCGCCTTGACCCTCTCGAGAGAGGTCCCCACTTGTTCAGCGCACTGCACCATGAGGTCCGTGTTCCTCCGGTGCGTGGACACCATCCCAAACTCCTCAAAGTAGCGCAGGAGAATAGATCGCTGCACCTCCGTAAACTGCTGGGCACCTACGCACGCGGGCACGCGGGCAGAAAAACATGAGTGACATGTCCCATCGTCCTCAGCATGGAGACGCCAGCTGCTCTACGTTGCGCGGTGCTGTCTACATCGACCCCCAGCATACAGCGACAGACACCCGACCCTCTGCAAGACACATCTGATGACTCTAAGGACTATATACTGAGGTGTCCCAAGAGGAAGAGAGGGAGGGGGAGCTGGCAGGTGGCCACTGACTCACGTCCTTTGCCTTCATTATCCTCTGAGCGCAGCCTCAGGCTGCTGGTGGCCGCCGGGGGCGTATCGACGGACGGGCCGGGCTGGTCCAATTGACTAAATGGAAGGGCCATTCCATCAATTTGAAGAGAATCGGCCAAAATAGACGATGCGAAACAAATTTGACGGTCGCCTACGGCCTGCAAGAAAATATTCACTTATCAAATGGGCGTGTCCCGTGAAAATATTGTGTTTCCGCAAAGAATTATCATTATACAAGGTATACAAAAGGGGATCTATATACATGCTAGCTAGTGACTACTAGCTCATCTATTGGATAGTGGAAGAGAGGAATTGTGTTAGGCAATGTACATGAAATGAGTGTTCAGAAGGAGCCATTTTCCGATGGTGATTCATCTGAGTTGGAATCATGTGCGGTTGTAACACCTTCCTCTTCCTCCTCCTCCTCCTCTTCCTTCGTGTTCAGGCTATTGCTGAGCACCACACCTTTATGTGTGTTCTGCAACAGCACACACCTTCTTCTGGCATTCTCAGCGCCAATAAACCTCTACACACACAGAAGGACCACCAGAGTCCACCATATGTTACATATGTTGTCACAGCATACGCATAATTATGCATATGGCTATATGAACTGCATACTGAACAAGTGTGTCAGTGTTGAGTGGGTGAACGGGTAATAGTTTCACCACAAACAACCCGCAGATATACAAACACGGACTATGTGTCTGTAGAGCTCATCCACGCAGCACTACACAGACAACACAGTGGAAATCTGATCACGCTGGTGCATTCCTATGTCTTCCCTATCCCGGAGGTTACGTAACATAGGGTAACAGATTGTAGTAAGTCTCCTGCTTGCTTTATCGGTTCTTGAGAATGTGAGTAAGTCTTTTCAAAGCACACACAGCACTCAGACACATGTAACACCCTCTCACACCAACGTGGCCACACACATGGACCACTTATCACACACAATGCACTGACACCGACATACATGTCTGCTCCATTGCTAATACATAGGGTTTGTACTTGTGTACGCATACAATTCAAGCTGACCTTGACGCGCTCGATGCTTGTCTGTGCCTCCAAGACGGCTTGCTGCATTAGGTCCTCGTTCCGTCGATGTGTGGACTTCATATCATGCTCCTCGTAATACCGGAGAAGGACTCGCTTTTGACTGGTGGAAAAGACCGACGGTCCTGCAAATGACGGACGGGTGGGAAGACCAGGATGACCAGCAAGGTCTGCCGAGACATCACCACACCAGGCCTGGCAATAAACAGCACTGGGTACTGCAGGGCACTCGCAGACAGTACCGCGAGGCCCGTGGGGTGACGGGTAGGGAGGTGATATCTAACCCGCGTGTTATGCATAGAGGTGTCGGCGCGGTGGTTCAATCAATTGATATTTTGTTAAATGACTACTCACTTCCCCTGCATCTTCGGCCTCTCCCCGGGGAGACAACGCCGGCACTCACGCTTCTACCTTCTTCCATCTGGCAGGGAGACTCTAGCCTTGGGATTTGGAGCTCTGAGGAGGCCACAAGTTACATTTGTGCGTAACATCTCGTAATCCAGCTCAATTGCGATGCAGGTATGCGTAGCAGATTGGTCACGTGACGCTATCGCTCACCCCCGCCCCACTTGGTAACTGACGTGCGTGTAAACAACATTGCCCACGCAGCGTCTCTTGCCACTCCCTGTGTATGGAGGCGGAGCAGAAGTACCCTTTGAACCGCGGCGAGCTTACAGAGAGCGACTTTCGCTGCCTTGCCAAGACCCTAGGCTTCCAAGCGAGAGTATTTCTCTCTGCATGCGATGGTGGGAGCAAGCGTACTGGGGGGTCACCCCAAAGTGGAGGTGGAGGGATGACCGAGCGTGGAAGTGTGCTGGAAGAGCATTTTATCCAGTTGCTAGACTCGGGAGCGTTCAACCGCCTTCTGCACAAGACGTTCAATACTCGTGACGCAGACTACAACGTTAAGTTGACCAAATGCGCTCTGACATTGCTAATGCGGAGGATGTGCAGCTTTCAGGAGATCCGACAGGTGGGCAGAAGTGTGCTCGTGGTGAGGGATTACTGGTGTGAATCTTCATCTTCACCGAGGCATCATACTTTGCTCCATCACTGCACTGTTACGATGTATGGTCAGTATTTAAAGTGTGCTCTGGTTTGGGAGGGCTAAGCTCTAGCTGCTGCTGCTGTAGCACATGTTGTGTGTAATTTCTATGACCTGGTGTGCTGTGTTTCTGTTGTGCTTTTTGTACTGTAGGTTCGGTTGGCATTTCAAATTCATGAATGTGAAGACGGAGTCGGGATTTCAGCTAGCGTGCCCACAGTACTGCAAGCACTGCACATGTGTGGCAGGATTGCATCACCAATGAAGCTGGGTGACTTTCTCAAGGGACAGCAGAGGTCGTTTGACGTACCAATGCGACTCCAATTGTACGAGTTCCTGAATTTGGTTGTCTTCAACAGCCAGTGTCTTGAGGAGGTGGAGAGACAAATACAAGCAAAAGCAGGCAGCCCTCAAACGGAGGCCAGTATCATTGTCTCTACTGGGGATGCATTGCTCACTCGCCCACAGCTAGCTGAGCGCCACCT
Organism: Aplysina aerophoba; assembly: GCA_949841015.1. Taxonomy (NCBI): domain Eukaryota; kingdom Metazoa; phylum Porifera; class Demospongiae; order Verongiida; family Aplysinidae; genus Aplysina; species Aplysina aerophoba. The sequence continues at coordinate 227,185 of OX465052.1, read as the reverse complement.
TGATGCCTGGTACCACCAGCTTCTCTTCCCTAAGGTTGACATTGTTGGCTCGAATGCGATAAGCGAGCCCTTTGTCAACACAAGGCAGAGGCGGGTTGTTGCAGTGTGGGGGAGGAATGAGGCAAGCAGACTCCTCCCTCCTCTCCTCTCGTCGGCGGCAAGGCTGTGTCAGAGCAGGGCGGGCAGTCATCTCAGAACCTGTGATGGTCTGACTTACCAGCCAACAGGGACAGGCAAACCCAGTACCCTCCCTGCACCTACCTCTGACGGCCCACCCACTTAGTTGAAGCTGTGAGTGAGTGACCAAAAGAAGATTTGCACTCATAGCTCCGCCTATGTGAGCACACCACTTAGCCGAAAGTGGGTCAGCATCTAAATCTAACCTACGAGTATTTAATGGACGTTTTCAGTTCATTTTTCATCTCCTCCAACATAAGTTTGTGGAAAAATCATTTTAGAACAACCATCAATTCATTTGCACAGGACTCGTTAATGCAAAGAGTGCTCTGTCATAAAAATAAAGTGAAGAGCATAAATAAGTAATCAATCATGTATGAAAGTTGAAAAGAAGATGTATGACTGAGAATTTTACCATAAAAAGCAGTTGTATATATACATGTCCTGGTATACACACTGGTGGACGTAAGTGTTTATGTAGATGAACGAACTGACTTTGTGCATGTACAATAAGGGAAGAAGTACAAGGAAGTGAAAGAGAATCACACGAGGGACACTTTCCTTGGACTTGGCAGGCGAGAGTGGAAGCTGGCTCCATTTTGTAGTATGTTCTTGTAACCCACGAGCCGGTCGTATCCACCTGTGTGTTCTCCTGTCAGCTGCTCCCTCTGTGGGGCAACAAAAGGAGCTGCCGTTGTCGGTTGCTTCACCATGTGTCCTGCTCTTGTCTCGTACTGTGGTTGGTGGTGGTGCCTGCTCTCGTAGGTCGCAGTCCTCTCGCTGTACAGTACCTGATGCTCGGACCGACTCACAATGTTTATGATGTGCTGCTGTCCACCCTCGTCCATCACTTCCTGGAGGCGTAGTCCACTTTCAGCAGCTGTCTTCTCACTAGATTGCTCCTGGCCGGGGTTTTTGAGTTCTGTGCCACTATCTGCACTTGCCCTCGAGTGGACTACAGGTGGCTGTCCATTGGGGTTAGCGCTGGCGGGTGCGCTAGGCAGAGACGGTGTTGTGTCATCGGGCAGAGCTGTGTCAGCTGGTGGCTCACCTGAACCAGAAGGCTGGCTATCGATTGTGCTGGGCTGAGCGGTGGGAGTAGGAGCAACTGCAACTACTGAAGGAGGTGGCGGCTCCTGTGTGGGCCCATCAAGCGGAACAGTCAGGTCCTCTCTTGAAAGACTGGTGCTTGTCCCACTGTCCTTGTGGGACCTATCTGGCCTTTCCTCCTTCCTGTCGGCATGACGCTGCTCACAGCTCCGCAGAATTGAGTCCAAGTTCCTCATCCAGTGAGTATACACCTTCATAAACTCCATGTGCCACTGTTGAATCTCCCGCAGAGCAGCTGCATCTAAGTTGGCTTCAGAGAGGAGGAAGGGCTGAGGGAAGGGTGATGGAATTCCATCCTGCCCTAAGATGTACTGGACTGCGTAGTCGTCAATCTGCTCGTACAGGTTGCCGTCGTCACTGTGTGTGGAGCGCCTCTTCCTGAAATCTCTTCCTCCCTCCTCGGGGAAGGCAAACACGTTCTCCTTAGGGCTTCGTGGGACCATTGTGTACTCTCTCTCCTCTGAAGAAGACTTGGGGGAAGGGCCCATGTCACTTTCAACACACTCGGAGGATGACTTGAAGCTACCCCTCACCTCTGTGGGCAGCCTGTGTGATCTGGGCATCCTGGGCTGCAGTGTGTGGGGTTGTCTGGTGTGGTCCAAGGCTGGAGAACCACTTGTGTACAACGACTGCGATTGGTGAGGCCCTGTCAGTAGGGCCATGCCCTCTCCAGGTGTGCCATTGTAGTTTAGTGAGTCGGGGAGGGACGACTGTCGGGAGTGCATGTTCTCTGGTGGAGGCTCCAGCTTGACAGCATCTGGCACGCCCGGCTGGGGGGAGGGGAATCGGGTACTGCTGTACTGATGCATACTGCTGTCCAAGTGAGAGGTGTTGTGGGGTGACGCATGGAGCCGGCTTTTCCCAGTGTTCCAAGGTGGCAACTGAGGCACAGGCCGAACCGACGACACACTCTTTGCAGGGATTTGCTGAGAGAGGTGTGGCAGAGTAGGTGGGTCCACGGCTCGCACTAACCTCAGCAGCGAAGGATCATACGAGTCTGCCCGTCTATGTCCGCGGAAGTGGGACTTTCTGGGCGCCGTAGCAGTCTTCTTAGAAGTGGAGGGAGAGACTAGTGGGTGTGATGGTGACTCAGGACGAATCAATCTCCGTAGGCCAATCTTCTGCAACGCATTCTCATCTGTGCTGGTGGGTTGGCTGAAGCTGGCATGTGATACTGTGGAATTCAGCTCGGTGGTGCTCCTCTCGAAGGAGCCTGGTGCCTTCCTGACTGTAGTGTACACAGGGCTGGGCTGAGGAGCCTCTGCCTTTCTCACCGGAGATACCTTCAAGGCCACTGGCACCTCGTAGGGAGAGGCGTCTCCTTGTGATGCAGCACCCCCGTCGTTCTGCACCAGGTCTAGGTTGGACTCCTCCTCCTCCCAGTCACAGCTGTGTAGGAGATCTACGCTGCCTTGTATCCTAGAAGCCTCCAAGGCCTTGTGTGAGCCGGACAGTGTTAGTCCACTCGAGTCAGCGCTGACAGACAACTGTGCTGCGTGGCGGGAGCTTTGCAGAGGAGGTAGTTCGTGTGGGCGAGGTGGCAGAGGGGGCGGGTTCTCTTCACTGTACTGGCCATAATCCTCAAAGTCAAACCGTGCTTCTGATGATGCAGTGACATAGACTTTGTCTGACGGAGAAGTGACATAGACTTTGTCTGACGCTGCAGCGACGTAGACTTTGTCACCTGCGGTAACCTTCTTGGCCTTTTTCTTCTTACCTCCCCTGTGAGGGAGAGTGCCAAAGGCTGCAATGGTGTGAGACCAGTCCTTTTTCTCCTGTTGGAGAAGTGTGGGCAACTTTTCAGGGCTTGCATTGCCTTTGATCTTGTTGCCCCGGGAGAGCATGTAGGACTTTGAGCGATGCTTAAACGGTTTCCAGCCTTCCTTTGGTGCTTCCTGGTCAGTGTCCGAGCCCTGGTCCTCCTGTGGGAGGGGCTGCTCATGCGCCGTGTTGCTGTTGCTGATGGCAAAGGTTGAACGTCGCCCAACAGGCCTATCAACCTCATGGCCATTCTGGTCCCTTTCTTCAACTGCTTTATCTCTTCCCAACTCAGTGTCTACCGATTGACTTGGCCGGATAAAATCATAAATAACAGAAGAGCTGCATGGCGGAGAACAGAGAGGGAAGAGCATGCACTATTGGGTTGAGCAAACAGGCATAGTTTGACTGCACTCATCATATGAACATGTACACAAGGTATACGGCATTACAGTTGCATGGAGGAAGTGGGTGGGGCTGAAGGCGTGGTCCCTAGTGAAAGGTGAGTGAAGTGGAGGTGCAGTTGGGGTGATATGTGGGTGGAGCTGGAGGTGTGGTCCCCAGTGGGGGTGGGTGGAGCTGGAGGTGTGGTTGGTTGTGAGAGGTGGATGGAGGTGGAGGGATGGTCCCATGTGGTAGTTGCGTGGAGGGATGGTCCCATGTGGTAGATGGGAGGAGGTGTACTCTGTAGTAGTTCTAACTGGAATGCCTGACGCAGTTCAGCAGTTGTGTATACGTACTTTGAGCTGGGACACAAGACCACACCACCTCAGCCTCTGCACCTAGGAGAGTACCAAAGGATTCCAGGCTGACCACTAAACAACTGCACACAGCTGGCATCCTGCATTTCTTGATGGTATATCTCTGGTGCTACACTCAACTGTATGAGCTCAATGTCTACCAAAGGACACACACGGACACTCACACCCACACTTGCACTACCACTGCTAGGGTTGAGTAGGTGGTCCCTATTTAGGGTGTCAGTGACATAAGCACGCACGCACACACACACACACACACACACACACACACACACACACACACACACACACACACACACACACACACACACACACACACACACACACACACACACACACACACACACACACACACACACACACACACACACACACACACACACACACACACACACACACACACACACACACACACACACACACACACACACACACACACACACACACACACACACACACACACACACACACACACACACACACACACACACACACACACACACACACACACACACACACACACACACACACACACACACACACACACACACACACACACACACACACACACACACACAGACTAACACACATACACACAACACTCCTCATACCATCTGTGTGCGTGGACGGACAATGACAGGCGGCCAGGGAAGAAACTCATTACACTTGGAATGGACACAAACAATTGTCAGAGCAGATCTGGAACTATCACAATCAATTAAAATGGATGAGGGAAATAGTCCAAATAATACGAACCCTATCAACCAGGAATGTAGGAAGAGGCTGGGACAGAGATTGGGAATGGGAATGGGAATGGCATACTCTGCAGCTAAATCAGAACACAGATTCACATTCAATCATGTGCCAACTGTTGCTTATCAGCTCTCAGGAGCATGTCACATGGACCAGGTGCTAAAGCAGATTTTACAATCTATATAATATGCTTATGATTGGTCCATGGCACCATCTTGTGGCAAATTCCCTACATCACAGGTTGTCAGCGCACTGTAGACTGAGACCATATATTCAAAGGTGAACTGAAGCTGCCCAGCCATGGGTTCAGTCATGGGTTCTGGAAGTAGTTAAAATGAAGTCATTTGCCCATTTCCTACTGAAAATGCACTTTTGGGGTTTTAAAAGGGTGACTTTTCCCATTAAACATCACAGGTCTTTGCATTTCCAAGAACATTGAGGCTGACACTTGGACATAGCCCACCACTGCAGCCATACCCACACCTACTACTGTCTTCACTGCATCCACCCCTGCCTGGTCCAGTGTACTGTCCCACTACCTACATACAGGTCCCTAATGTCTCCTGGTTTGTGTGTGTGTGTGTGTGTGTGTGTGTGTGTGTGTGTGTGTGTGTGTGTGTGTGTGTGTGTGTGTGTGTGTGTGTGTGTGTGTGTGTGTGTGTGTGTGTGTGTGTGTGTGTGTGTGTGTGTGTGTGTGTGTGTGTGTGTGTGTGTGTGTGTGTGTGTGTGTGTGTGTGTGTGTGTGTGTGTGTGTGTGTGTGTGTGTGTGTGTGTGTGTGTGTGCAAGCACATCCCTGTACAGAACAGGGCAGCAGACAAACAATGCAGGCAGATCTGAGGGCTGCACCATTCCAGCTAATCCTCTTTGAGACCCAGCGCTGCTGCATCACAGACAAACCTTATTTGGCCAGCCTCTAGGTGCTGCCCAGGAGAGACAAATCACTTTAAGCAATAGTGCCCCACACTGACACCATGGTTTGCTGTTCCGCGAATGAGTTGGCTTCATTAATGGTATGATGAACCCAAATGGCAAATCTACATACTTATTGTGTGTCATCAAGGAGTCTAAAGAGGTACTTTGGAGCAAGCAGTGTGGACTGCTTCTAATGCCCTTAGTTTCCTACTCCGGATGAAGGAAAATTTCACACAGACATCTTTACTCATGTCATGCTCAGCTCAGGGTGAAAGGAGGGAGGACACTATCTACACCTGCCTGTACACAGAGGTGTTAAATAACCACAACCCATGAAGCCAGCTGTGGGGCCAATGAGCTGAGCTATCTCACTCCACATGCCCCAAGGTATATATATAGTCCAACCCAATCTCCACTGACATATACACCATGTGCCAGCAGTACTATGTTGAAATACAGCAGGTCTATGTTGAAATACAGCAGGTCTATGTTGAAATACAGCAGGTCTATGTTGAAATACAGCAGGTCTATGTTGAAATGCAGCAGGTCTATGTTGAAATACAGCAGGTCTATGTTGAAATACAGCAGGTCTATGTGGTGTGCTTGCTTTTTGGTCTGTAACTTATCGTGATGAACCTCATCCTGCCTGCAGTGATTATGTATGTGTACCATTTGTACTACTGCCACACTGGATCTTCTGGTCCTACATATATAGCATCTTTGAGTGTGAGCACTCAAATATTCACTGATAGAGGTATGTACATAGCACATTGCACCGGCCTGTCCACACAAACTCCCCCTCACTCGCAGCATCACTTCATTATTGTTCTGTTTGCCAGCAGCCACTCTCACAATCTGTGTGCAGCCACTGTGACTAGTAAAACTATGAAAGGCATGAAAAGACCTTGCTCCTTTGATAACTGACCTGGACGGGAATCTTTGGCACTCCTTGCACACTACAAACACACTACAAATGGCCCTGCATACCCGCACGCACTCACACCAAGTTTGTGCAACATGACAAGGCTCACTGGACTCAACCACTAACCCTTTCACCACACACCACTTGTTGCACCGAGGGCAGTAATCGGCCATCTACTGTTATTGATGGCATTACAGCTATGAACAAGTGGATGCAGACACGCATGCATGCATGCAAATTAATTGATTGGGACACTCACTCGAGATCGGGGTGAGATGCAACAGCGTCCTTCAGAACCGCCTGGCTGTACTTCATCCGCTCCTCCATGCAGTCACTGCTTCCTCCGCTGATGTAGGCAGAGAGGGAGGGGCAGCTGCGAACCTTCTCAAAGGACTGGCTTGCCTGTTGGAGCTTTATCTCCATAAGCCGGTTGCAGAACATTTTCCGGAGCGTGTCTAGGTCTGTTAGCTCGAGCAGGCGCTGGTATTCCGCCTGGCCCTCCAGCTCGGCTCGTGCCTCCATCCAGTATTTGTCGAAGTCCACTACGTGTGTGTTCAGCACTTCCTGGAAGGCACTGCGAGCTTTGCGGAGCTCCTTGCGACGCGAGTACTCCACTTCCTTGTACGTCGAGGGCTCGCTGTGTGAGGTGCCGCCTTTCTTCACGAATAGTGGACCCATGGTCTTTCTGTTCCGCTTCATGTTGAGGACCAGAGTAAAGAACGCCTCTTCTATATTCACGCTCTCTCGCGCGCTGGTCTCCAAGAATGGAATGTGACGCCTCTTGGCTGTAAGCTGGGCCTTTCCCGTGCGAATGCTGTCCCTTGTCGCGTCCGAGCTGTCGCACTTTGTGCAAGCAATAACGATCGGCTTTCTCAGTTTGCAGAGCTCCTCCAGAAGGCGCAGCAGAAAATCGATCTGGCGCTGCAGCGCTCCGCTCTCCTCAGACAAAGACGGGTCAAACGCGCACAAGTAACCCGAGACTTCCGTCTGCCCTTCCTCGAACAGGACCTGCGTGGTCACTCCAGAGCTTCTCCTTCGCAGGAATCGGTCGCAGGGCTCCTCTGGACCTGACACCTGCCCCACCTCGTAAGCGCACTTTCTAGCAGATTTGAAAGGTTCGCACGCCCTTCCAATGTAGTCGGTGCGGAAGGGAAAGACGCGCCCTGTTTCTTCGTTGATGAACTCCGTGTATTCCAGCACCTGGAAGCGGACGCGACCAGTGGAGGCGCAGAACTTAGTAGTGGCTCCCCAGTACAGGAAATGGTCTTGGTTAATGACGCTTCCTTCCCACTCCTGGACGCTCACTCGCGACGGGTGGTCTTCGCAGTAACCCTCATTGTGCAGGAAGCGGTTGCACAGTGCGGACTTGCCTACTCCCAAACTGTCGTGGTCGAGGAGCCCGCTGGGACACCCTACCACGGCAACGCGTACCACGCGCAGAGCCATTCCTCCGCTTCTATGGATTCGTAATGTTAGAAATTCTTTTGTTCCATAACAGTCAGCGTCACAGCTCCTTTCGATTCTTGCAGCTCGATCGGGCGCTGAGAAGTCTGAATAATGTTAAGATCTCTCGCTAGTCATACAGCTGAGGTGGGGTGAAATGCCTTCGTCCCACGCGGTGCACTAGACCGCGTCCCGTCGCGCTCATGCATTCCAAAGGATCAGGTATCACCACCTCACACAACCAGAGGCGACACATGCGTCCGAAGTACGTAGCTATCAATCAATATGGACGTTCAGAGCTCACTCCATACACATACACATCACCCAAACTATGTGGTTGGACTACAGCCAGACAATAACTGGCGTGTAAAACATGTTCCATGGGTCATAAGGTGATGGCAAACAATCCTACTTCATGCAAAATTATATTATTTATACACACAAGAAATTAAACACTAGGTGATAAATATTATATTATATATAAAGGAATCAAGTTTGATACACAAACCGGCCATGTCGTGGAATGTTTCTTGGAGGTACTTGTATCTGCTGGTGCCTGGCTGAAGGTGGTGGAGTCATCGGTGGAACAGGCCTTGGTTTGTCCGCTGTTCTGGGAGGTAACCGCACCTGTGGCGGTTGCTGCCTGGAGGGCCTGGTTTGCCAATTATTGCTCTTTGGTGGGAGTGGAGGAGGGCTGGAGTGCTTTGGGGGGAGGGGAGGGGGTAAGTTGCCATAGATAGAGGGGGACTGCACGTCAAGGTAGTCCAGCTGCAAGTGGCGCCTCCCGCTGCGAGATTTCTGCACATTGTAATACTCCACTGACTCCAAGTCCATGGCAGACACTTTCATCACAGGCGGTGCTGGCTTAGGTACGTTGCCATAGGTGGGTCCGTCTTGCATTAACTTCCGATTAATGACTTCGGAAAGCTCGGATGGAGGAGAGTTCATTGGTATATACCCCAGTGAGTCCATTGTGTCGCTTCTAGCTCGATGGTGGGGCTCTTCCACAGCGACGTAGCCACCACTCCCCTGCCTACTGTGGACCGGACCACTGTTTGGTAGAGAGTGATGCTGCAGCCAGCTGGGCCGCTGTTGATCAACAGCAGGAAGCAGACGTTGGATGACCTGCCTCTCAACAGACACGTGAAACTGACCTTCTGTCACCTCCATCGGCTCGTAGTCATCATCATCTGTTACAGGAGTTGGCATTGGTGGTTTACCCACAGCTGGGTGTTGCTGGGGTACGACAGCACTTGGGAGAGGACGCACAAATTTTCTATTCATAATTTCTTCAAGTGAAGGAAACAATGGATTGTGAGTTCCTCTTGGGGGCGTGGTGAAACTCTGCACCTTCCACACCCAGTTCTCTACATAATCATAAGAATGTCCTCCAGTCCCTGCAGGGTTGTCAGGAGCAGAAGCGGGCATCACAGGGATGGGAGGGAGAGGCAGTCTCCTTGCAGTCATTGTCTTCGGATGGGAAGGGGACAGTGTGCCTGACACTGGTTCACTGGGTTTGGCTGGAGGCGTTGAGGGGGGAGGTCGCCTGTTCATTTTCGTGGGTTGGGTGGATGGGTAATTGAGGGATTGGGACTTGTTTAAGACCGTCCTATTCTGCTTCTGTGGAATAGGAGGTGAACTTGACTCCTCGGAATAACTTCGGTCAAAGGAACCACCGAATGGAGGGGTAAGCACCTTTGGATGCACGCTGGTGGGCTGCAAGTAGCCGGTAGGAACAGAAGTTCTAGGCAGAGAAGTCTGCCGAACTCTTTCTGGGATAACAATGTCAGGATCGCTATACTGGTGTAAGGCTGTCATCGTCCCAAAGGGCTGATTGCTGCCAGTGAAGGGAAGGGTAGGAAGAGGCCGTCCCAATTGAGTCTGCGTATGCCTGTCCGGTAGAGTGTTGCTCTTCTTTGGTCGTGGAGCCTTATGGTTGCTGAGTGTTGGAGACTTGGGCAGTGGCTGCTGCGGTAGTGGCTCAGGCTTCACTTCACTTGGCAATGGCATTGGTGGCCGCAAGCTGATGTCCACAGTAGTGGAGGGAGGCGTTGGTGGGCGCTGTTCGTCTGGCTCCTCTTTGGAAGGAGTGCCAAGGATGTCACTCTCTGAATACTTTCGCTCAGGAACCTCTGCAGTTATGTCTGGGGAAGATGAGCCAAGGACATCACTGATGGAGTAGTTACGCTCAGGAATCTTGGGAGTTATGTCTGGAGAAGATGAGCCTAGGACATCACTGATGGAGTAGTTACGCTCAGGAATCTTGGGAGATATGTCTGGGGAGGAGCCAGTCCGTTCCTCTGGAGTTGAAGAAGTTGCCACAACTGGTGACTGGCCATAGACATCCTCCTTAGAGTAGCCACGGTCAGGTATCACTGGTTCCTCCATGTCAGGGTAGTCCGGGTCGAGGTAGTTCCTGGGTGGAACCAGCGGGTGGGCATCATTGTCCTCGCTACCAGGTTTGAGTTGATTTTGGGGTAGAGCACCAACAAAAGGATTGCCAGGGTGGTTCCTCGGTGGTGTAGAAACAGGGGTGTCCATGCTACAGTCTGGGCTGGGCCCCGGTTTGCCTTGGGGTGGACGTGCTGGCTGTCGCAGACCCATAGGCGCACCTTGAGTCACACTACCAACTGAGCTAGAATCTAGTTTGCTTGGGGATGGAAGTAGGGGCTGTCGTGGTCCTGCAGGCAAAATGGGTGACTTGGGAGGAGGAGCCCTTGCTCCTTCTCTTCCTTGGACGGCAGTCATGCCAGGTGAGCTACAGCCTTGTAACTGTTTGTGAAGCTGTGCAATTCTGCTGCCCTTCTTGGTGGGCAGTAGGGGGGAGACTGGCTTGCTGTTCTCGGCTGTGCCGTCGCTGGTTGCAGTGTGGCTGCTGGAGGGTTGGATAGGGGTTCCACATGTGTGCTTTGGGGGAGACTCGGGGGACTTTGAGCGTATGCCCCTGGCGGGTTTGGGAGGTGGCAGTGGAGGCCCAGGACGTTGCTGCAGCTTGTCAGAGGCACCTATAGGTTGACCCGAGTCTTCGGGTGCAGCTGTGTCCTCAGATGAACCAACTGCCGTCACAACAGGAGGAGGAGGAGGAGATGTGGCAGGTTGTTTCATTTCATCATACACGTGTGCTTTCCTTTTGACAGGCTGAGAAGATGCGGCAGGCGGTGTCATCTCATCATACATGTGTGCTTTCCTTTTGACAGGCTGAGGAGATGCGGCAGGCGGTGCCATCTCATCGTACACATGTGCTTTCCTTTTGACAGGCTGAGGAGATGCGGCAGGCGGTTTCATCTCATCGTACACATGTGTTTTCACGGCCCGCTGAGGTGGTTGAGGTACGTCATTGGGGAGAATAGCAAAAGGGGCATCATACACCTCTTCCAGCGCAGAGAGTGTGTCATGGACCTCTCTCCCATTAGACACTTTCTCGGGCATACCCACACAGCTTGGCGCAGGGACGGTTGAGGAGACCTTTGCTTGTACTGAAGGCTCCTCATTGATTGGAGTGGGGATGACTGGTATCTCCACAGCCCTCACTGCACTACTACTCCCAGGGTGAAGGGAGAAGGGAGGCTTACTGTGTGCGGTGCTGCTCTGCGTGCCTAAGATATCTCCAGATGTGATGGTTAGAGTTGGAGACACATCCCCTTGGAAAGTGGAGGCAAGAGGGGGTGACAGTATGTCTGCGGCACTCTCACCAACAGGGGTGGCTTGTGTAGCAGTCTCTTCTGGAGGGGGGCTAATGGGAGGACTTCCTATTCTCCGCCGCACCACTCGGGGGGAGGGTTGTGGCTTCGTGCGAGGAAGAGGAGGTGCCTTCTGGCGGTGAGGAACTGCACGGAACACATCTGGTGTGGAGCTGGAGCCAGCTTTGTTCAGATCTTCATCATCAGATGATGACCTGTCCGCTTCATTAGGGTCACCACCAACATCTGTCAGGTCTGACTTGTGTGTGGACACAGTGAATGAGGTGTGCGCACAGAGGGAGATCGGCGTGTGGGCGGACATGGTGTCATCAATGCCGGAGTCATAGCACGGCTGCGGTCCAGGCGGGGTGATCGTGGGCGAGGTTACAGCAGAGGCACCAGGAGAAGAATCTCTTTCAGTTTCCATCACCTGTGTAGCAATGCTGTAAGGGATGGCAAGGCAAACAAGAGAGCAGTGTCAAGCATACAGACACCAAGCGTGCACACACGTGCATGCAACAGCAACAAATGGTCAAGTAAAAATAAAACTCATTGAAACTCATAAAAATAAGACTCACTGCATTTTGTTTGTGTATGTACACATTTCCAGTTGAGCATGAAGACAGAGAATGTGCCAGGTAACTGCATGCCAAACATGTGCAGACGACCCAAAACATGCAATCTGTTTGTAAATTGGCAGAGCAACAGCCCACAACACACAGACACAACAAGCACACACACACACGCACACACACATACACACACACATGCACACACACATGCACACACACACACACACATACACACACACACACACACACACACACACACACAACACACCACACACACACAGACACACACACACACACACACACACATACACACACACATGCACACACACATGCACACACACACACAGACACACACACACACACACACACACACACACACACACACACACACACACACACACAACACACACACACACACACACACACACAAACACACACACACACAACACACCACACACACACACACACACACACACACACAACACGCACGCACGCACGCACGCACGCACGCACGCACGCACGCACGCACGCACGCACGCACACACACACCTGCAATGAAGTGAAACATTGATGCTAAATCACTTGCACCACACAACCTTATAAGGTAGTCAGGGGACATGTACACTTGTGGGTAGGCGGGGGTATAGGGAAGGCTTGAGCATCATTTGTTTCAACCCAAACTCCTTACACAAGCACATAATTAGTGAGACTTCCATTGCACTGAACTGCTCTACTTACTGGTCCCTCCCAATGCACACATCCTATCCACCCATGACCCCGACCAAGTGCTTGCCCATGCACTACAGCAGGTTGTGTCAACTACTGTATTGCGCAAGACCTGCAGACAGTATGAGGACTAATACACCTAACTGCCACCAGTGAAACAGTGGGGTTGTCAGTGAGTGAGTGCAGTGGGTGCAGTGAGTGCGGTGAGTCCGGTGAGTGCAGTGAGTGTGGTGAGTGCGGTGAGTGCAGTGAGTGCAGTGAGTGCAGTGAGTGCAGTGGGTGCAGTGAGTGCAGCGAGTGCAGTGAGTGCAGTGAGTGCAGCGAGTGCAGTGGGTGCAGTGAGTGCAGCGAGTGCAGTGAGTGCAGTGAGTGTGGTGAGTGCAGCGAGTGCAGTGAGTGCAGCGAGTGCGGTGAGTGCAGTGGGTGCAGTGGGTGCAGCGAGTGCAGTGAGTGCAGTGAGTGTGGTGAGTGCAGTGAGTGCAGTGAGTGCAGCGAGTGCGGTGAGTGCAGTGGGTGCAGTGGGTGCAGTGAGTGCAGCGAATGCGGTGAGTGCAGATTACAGCGAACTACTGTAGGACCTTCCAACCCGATTGTGAGGAGCCCAGAGGCATGAGAGGGCAATTACATGTATTAGTGTTATGTATACATTAAATAGCCCTGGCCCTTTTTCCATTCACTGCTACAGACAGAAGGAACTTCCTGATGCTATTGTCGGCCACAATGAAGGCCCTCGCTGGTTGGACTAGCAGACTAGACTAATGGTTCTTAGTTCTGGGCAGTAGGGTGGGAGGTGCACGTCAGTGGAGTGGGGTAAGGGGACGTCAGTGGAGTGGGGTAGGGGGAGGGGAGTGGAGTGGGGGGACGGCAGTGGAGTGGGGTAGGGGGACGTCAGTGGAGTGGGGTAGGGGGACGGCAGTGGAGTGGGGTAGGGGGACGATAGTGCAGTGGGGTAGGGGGACGGCAGTGGAGTGGGGTAGGGGGACGATAGTGCAGTGGGGTAGGGTAGGGTAGGGGGACGGCAGTGGAGAGGGGTAGGGGGACGGCAGTGGAGTGGGGTAGGGGGACGATAGTGGAGAGGGGTAGGGGGACGGCAGTGGAGAGGGGTAGGGGTAGGGCAGTGGAGTGGGGTAGGGGGAGGGGAGTGGAATGGGGTAGGGGGAGGGCAGTGGAGCGGGGTGGGGGGGATGGCAGTACAGTGGGGTACTCCAGCGGATAACGACACGGGTCACGTTATTTCGTGTTAGTCACTTTCAAAAACAGCAGCACAACAGTGAAGTAAAACTCTAGCCATAAAAACAGCAATGCTGCTACACGCCCACAGAGGAGACGAGTAAAGTACTCCAGCTTGTAAACACTTGTTCTTGCAGCTCAGTTAACTCTAGACACAACAGCCTGGAGGCTATGCAACACCCATTGGGTGAGAGGGTGAAGCAGAAACCAGTGCATGGAGGAACCATTCAAGTGCACACAGCGACCTACATACAATCCAATTACACCTGAGGCCCACATGCTACCCTCACTGCACCTACTGAGCACCCAACACCAGGCACTAATTAACAAGCACGCTAATTTAGCAATTGTGTGCCTCACTAAGGGACATAGAACACACTCCCACAGCGCATTGGGGTGCACACTCACGCTATACACTTCTCCTCGTTGTTCTGCAAGTCGACGTGGCCTCTGATGTACTCCCTAACTGGGTCCATGCTGAGATCGTCACTTCCCATAAGAGCCTGTACCTTGAGAGTGACCATGAAGTGGAGGAACATGTCAAAGGGCTCCCTCGCCCCCAACACCTCCTTGGCCTCAATGAGCTCCTCCGCCCGCTCCAGTTCGGCGTAGGTCATGTCGTGGTGGTGAATCCGTTTGGTTAGATAGGACTTGAGGCTGCTTCTCATGCGCGTGGTGGCCAGCAGAGTGGACCTCATGCCACTCTCGATGTCCAGGGCCTTCTGCAGGGTACTGTCCATGACTGTCAGCCCAAGCACGCGGGCAGTCACAGCTGCAAAGCACTCCATTACACTCACGTTCTCCTTGGCCGAGCACTGGTAAACCGGAACCTTATATTTCTTGGCCACTTTCTCCACGTCGGCCACACGACTGTCGTCTAACTCATCGCATTTCGTCGCAACAATGGCCGCCTCCACGCGGATCTTGTCCTTCTTCTTCAAGCGGAGTATCTCATCCAGAAGCTGCAGCTGCTTCTGAAAGTACTCGTGAAGGCAGCTCCCGTCGCGAGAGCAGTCGGCCACCAAGAGGAGGCCGCGGGGGAGTTGGTTGATCTTTGCGGGGGCAGCCACGCTCTTGTAGTCCGCAGAGAACCCCAGCAGCTCCCTCGACTTGAAGGACTGCTTGCCCCCTTTGACCTTGCCCTTTAGAGCCCGCTCTGCGTAGCTCTGCTTAGTGCCACACTCGAACGGTACATTGGTAATGTCCTGCAGAAACTCCGTGTGCTCTACGACCTCAACCGTTATCGCCTCTTCCTTCGTCTTGCCCTTTTTCTGCTGCAGCGACAGAGTGCGAGAGCCCCAGTACACATTGTGCTCGCCTAGGATCACTTCTCCTTGGAACTCGCTCAGACTAAGCACGGAGGAGTGCTGGCTGATAAAGTCCGCCTCGGAAGGGTAGATGAAGCGGTAACAAAGGGAGGACTTGCCCGGTCCCTCGTAGCGGGAGGGCCGGCTGCCGCTGAGACCCGCCACGTGGATCACTGCAGACTTCATCGCGTCCGATTTGAGTGCGGGTGGCGGGGTGGACGCAGCGCCAGCGTAGCGAACGTTGTAGTACATTTTCAGTCTCAAGTCAAAGAAAATGAACTGGTCATTAGCTATGAATGTCATTATGATGCCTCCTCATGAATGCACTTGTCAGTCCCCACCCTAATTGCATCACATTGCGTCATAACATAGCACATAATAATAATAATAAATTTAGACGTCAGTACAGCATACGTAGTAGGTGAATCAAATATAAAAAGATCACGGTGACAATGATTAATTAATGAGTCCATTACTATTTATGTGGTATAGATAGGAGATACAATTAATACAAATCACAAGGCGAGAGAGTTGTGTGAGATAGTTGTGATGACTGGACGGCACACATGGGCCCTTGAGATCTTCCTTGCTCATGAAACATCTATTTTAAATTTAGAAGTGAGGAATAAACATACGTACAAAGAATAACATCACATGCAGAGTGTGTGCTTGTGTTTGTCTGCATAAGAACTCACAAGACATGTCTTTGTTGGAGTAGCGCTTCTCAATTTGATCCCTACTGAATCGCACAAATGCATCATATTGCTCTGGAAGTGGGTAGGAAGAGCACAACATGTATCGGGAGATAGGAGGGAAGGTACCAGCCTCTCAAACCATGGCACACTACACTGACCTGGTTCAGGGGGCAACCAGTTCAGACTGGTTAGGCCTACAGAGCATGTAACTGGCCCCAACCGTGCTGCACTGCCCCACACTGGGACCTGGTGGCCGAGGTAGGATACCACTGGTCTTGTGAACCAGACCTACCTGTCTGCCGGCCGTTCATAACTGTGATGTCCGTGCGTGTGGGGCACCACGAATACGTAAATGACCAACGACGGACAGGTGGGGTGTGGTTCACGAGATTATAGTTCAGTTTGGTTGTGCAGTGAAGGCAAGTGTTTTGCTAGTGGTGCTAGAGCACTGGGCATGCAGTGTACAGAGAGATTGGAGTAGAGGTAACAAAGGTCTCTGTGTGTGCTCTTGAATTGGTTCCTCTCACATTAGCCAGGGAAGTTGACACCCTGCTGGAAACCTTAGTCATACCTGCAATGTCTGGACTATATACAACCAATCAAAGAGAATGCTGCAACTCACAGCACACCTCTAACTTGTTGCCAGCAACCAACCAACCCTACAGTTCAGTTCATGACCAGGTGTGCAGGTAGCTTGTACTGAGTACTGAGGTCACCAGGACACCACCACCCCACTAGAGGGCATTGTCCAATTGGCTATGCACCACTGCACTGCAGTCATCCACACAGACATGGTTTCTCAGAAAAGGAAACAGCTGTCCAAGGGTGTCCCCCCACGTGGAGGAGGCCTAAGGACTCTCCATATACAGCTGCCGCATCAAATTCATCACATTTCTGATGACATTAACCTGCAACAGGATGTCCATTATAGTCCAATGAATTGCTCAGGCCCTCAGGGAAACCACATTGAAATTGAAAGTAAGAGTCAGTATTCACAATCAGCAGCTTGAAAGCCTTGAAGCTCTTGCAACATCTAATGGTGGTACACACACACATGCAGCTCTACCACCTAGATCTCTATTCTGTTCCAATCAGTTTCAAAATGGCTTCTATTCAAGCCTGCTCCTCTCAATACTTGCAAACTGACGTGACGGCTAGCACTCGTGATCAACTGTCCAATGAACAAGCTTTAAAGTCTTCAGTTCTTGCTTTTAAATTTCTTGCTAGCTATTCTCTTTACCCGCTGTAAGTAAGAAAGGAACCAGCCATGTGGTTACTTCTCACACAAAACTATTCCAAATCTGCCTTCTGTAGTCGTTGCAGGAGAGATAAGAAAAGCAAGGAGATTCAGCAAGAAGATCTTTATCACTCTCAGCGATGAAGCTTTGATGAACCAGCCATTTTATGACATCATCGCCATAGCAACCCAGATGCCTCTCTTAACTTGTCATCACTTTAGGTTTCTCTTTGGCCACAAGGGGCCAGATTGATCTAATTAGGCCTTCAGCTGCTGGCTTCTCACAAGAATGGCTACTCAGTAGCCTGGTCGTTGGAGCTCCTAGCATTTCATCAAAGGACTTGAAAGTGTGATAGGAAATTGCCTGCTGGTTTTTGGCGCTAATGACCAGCGCTTGCAAGTGCTCTGAGAACACCATTGTCTTAACGCACTGAGCAGTGCAGTGCCCAGCACCTCTTAGTGTCCAGATGTCATGTCAACAGCACACTCCCTCTGGAGCAGGAGGCACTGGGTGCAGTCTCACTTGGCCAGCCTGGTTTTCACTGTTCCGTTCGCATTTCACACTCATGGGCGTACACGTGATCGAGAAGCGCAAATGGAAACAGTGGACTACGGGTTGGCTACAGGCGAATAGCGCTGGTGAGTTTAGTACCACTGCAGGTAAGCGCACCAAAGGTCCCACTAGTTTGCTATACCTACCACCAGCGTACCTTGAAACCCACAGGTGAAACCTGTGCTGTTACAGTAGTGTATGCTGCACATTGTGCAGACATCTTTCACTTCCAGTCACCCACAGCCTAGTCTGGCTTGCTAGACCCAACTTCCTGACGTGGGGTCCAGTGGGCCGGACTATCCACAGCTTACGTACACCTGACTCTATTCCAACCCAGTGCGCACACACACACACACACACACACACACACACACACACACACACACACACACACACACACACACACACACACACACACACACACACACACACACACACACACACACACACACACACACACACACACACACACACACACACACACACACACTCCACCCCCCTTACCTGCCAATTTTGTGGACAGGACCCTCTCAAACTCTTCCTTGAGGTGCTCCTCTCTCTCCTTGAGTTTGCGCTGGCACACCATCACCACCTGCTTCAGAGTAAACAGAGGCTGGTCCTTGGGACGCGGGGAGGACGGACACGCACACGTAGCTGGAGCAGTGGCGTCCCCTCCCATCTGATGGGAGGGGGAGGGGTCATTGCTCATAAACAGTCGGCGTTTCTGCAATCGTTTCAACTCTGCCTCCAGACTGGCTGCCAGTTTGTCTGCCGCAAGGGTAGGGGGAGGGAGAGGGGAGGGGGGAGAGGAAAGGTGAAAGGAGGTACTTTTCAACATCAACTTAAAAAAACATCAGGGAACCTCTCCCAAAGATATGCTGTGATATGTAAAAGGTTCAATCCCCTTCAATTCCAGCATGCACATGCACACATGTAGAGATAAAGTGGACAAGTGTTTCACCTGACTGCAAACCTCTGCCCTTTACTGGACACGTGCACTCACAAGCACACACACACATGAACACACACACGAACACCAAAACATGGTCAGGTCAGGTCAAGCTGATGGGTTGTTAACGAGTACCGCTAACAGGGGCAGACATGCCCCCACAAGACACTGCCTTCCCATCGACTCCTCACAACACCCTCTCACAAGCTCCTCACATGTCCTCCTCTACAGCACAACCAAGGACACTTCATTGCCAATCATAATTTGGTAGGCAGTGAGGAGTGAGAGATGATGTGTGAGTGTGCCTGTGAGGGGTGGGGTGGGAGCAAGTGTGTACGTACCTGAGTCTATGGGAGATAACACCTTTGCAAAGGGTGACGCTGAAGGGCTAGTCCACTGCGCCGAGGCCGCCTCCTCCTCAAACTCGAGCATCCGCTTGAAGCGTTTGACGCGTGCTGGGCTGGCAGGGAGACTAGGCTGCAGTGGCGGTCCGCACCGCTTCCGCTTGGCTAGGGGGCTGTCGTGGTCGCCGTGGACTGGGCTGCCCTTCAGCACCTCGAACGGCCGCTTCAACGTCATGCAGGCCATCTCGCGCGCGTGTGTTGTGCGGTACGGTACAGCTGAATGGACCAGAGAACACGTGGAAAACTGATGAGGCAAAAGGAAAATGGCTGACCACATCGAACAATGAAACCGAATGGATCGAAAGGCGCTCATTCGACAGGTCCAAACAGTGGCGCAGTCATGCCAGAAACACAGGATGCGCGTGTGCAATAGCCACCGCTGCTTCTACACAGGGCATGCGCCCAACGAGTACCCATTCCCTCCCCCCGGCTCCACCAGACCCTGTCACCACGGTCTCAACCTGCCTCGCAACCAACAAGCGCACCTACTGGTCCCTTGGAGGAGCTGTGTGGTCCTTCCTGCGCACAACGGAGTGGGACGGGGAGAAGGCAGGCAGGCGCCAGGCGACGTGTACTGGGCGTTATCTGAGGTCACACTGTCGCCAACACGCAGCCTGGGCGTCGATCAAGTTTGAATTCAAAGTTCGGTTTTAAATTCAAAACTGTATAACATGCGGTAAAACGTGCTCATTAGCACACAAACAAAACAAGAAGTGCCGGACAGAAGCAACAGTCCGGTCACACACACACGCACAGTGACTTGAACTGGAAGCGCAGAGTTAACTCCCAGCACCTCTGTCGCTCTGCCTTCAAGACTCTGACTCTGCCCACTCGCCTTGGCCAACCTGTTTGAGGAGAAGAGAACAGGGCACGTGTCAGCTGGCACAGATTGCAGGCGGTGGTCTACCAAGTCCCTTTCCCTCCAGACAGACACAGCCCTTACTGTGTACAGTCTAACACGACCAGTGCCAGTAGTGCAAGCTGCTCGGTTGAACGCTGTCTACTGCTACCATGCATGCATGCTTTGCCTGAGGCCAGGGTCCTACTGACCTTGACAAAGGCGTGGTTGAGAAGCTGAGTGGCACTCCAGCGCTTGGAGGGTTCAACTTCAAAGCAGAACTTGAGGAACTCATGCCCTTCCTCACCAAGGCTGTCGGGTATCTGAGGGGCAGAGCCGTTGCCCACAGCCAGCATGATGCGCATGTGGTTGTCGTACTCGGGCCAGGGGATCTGGTGAGAAAGGGGAGGGGAGGGGAGGGGGTGTGGGTCAACCACCCTCCTATAGGTTGTGGCCCTGAAGGACCAAGACAGCAGCCACAGACACTCACTTTGCCGGTAATCATCTCAATGACGGTGCACCCCACACTCCAGATGTCAGAGGCACGCCCAATGTGGTGGGTCTGGCCGCTGCGGATTACCTCCGGTGCCATGTACGGAACTGTTCCGACATTGTCTGCAATCCCATCCAGCACTGAGTGGCTGGTGTTGCGAAGCTGGAAGCTGAGGCCAAAGTCTCCAAGTTTCAGGCGACCATCGGAGGCAACAAAGACATTGGCTCCTGGCAGGGGAGAGATGCTCTGGGTGGTCACCAACACACAAGACGAGGCCAACGCCATCACACCCTCACTCTCTGTCTCTCTCTCTCTCTCACACACTCACATACACACACACACACACACACACACACACACACACACACACCTTTGATATCCCTGTGTACAATGCCGTTCTCGTGAATAGCATTGACGCCGAGCAGTATCTGGCGGGTGTACATGCGGACCAGAGCCTCGTGGAGGCCCTGCTGGGCCAGGAGCCACACATTGCCTTCAGGACAGTACTCCATGAACAAGAACAGCTCAGACTGAGGAAGGAGAGTGGTGGGGGAGGGGGAACCTGAGGTAACTGTAGCTGCCACTCCAGCACAACAGCACAAGCATAGCCTGCACATGCGCACACACACACACACACACACACACACACACACAGACACACACACGTGCACACACCACACATACACACCACACACACACACACACACACACACACACACACACACACACACACACACAGACACAGACACACACACACACACACACACACACACACACACACACACAGACACACACACACAGACACACACACAGACACACACACGTGCACACACCACACATACACACCACACACACACACCACACACACGTCACACGCTTACTCTGTGCACTTCCACACCGTAGTAGCGAATAATGTTGGGATGCTTCAGTTTCTGAAGGTTGGCTATCTCATCGATAATCCTCTGTACCACTCGTTGGTTGTTGTCCTGAATTGGAATCTGGACAGGAGGGCCTGTGGCTGTTTGTACAAGTGTGGTGTCATGTGTGTGTGTGTGCCTGTGTGTGTGTGTGCATGTGTGTGTGTGTGTGCGTGTGTGTCTGTGTGTGTGTGTGTGTGTGTCTGTGTCTGTGTGTGTGTTTGTGTGTGTGTGTGTGTGTGTGTCCGTATGTAGTACCCTCCCACCTGCTTCACGGCCATTGTTTCCCCCGACTTCACATTAAGAGCCTGGTAGACCTTGCCAGACGCCCCCTTCCCCAGCAGGCGACCTCTGATCCAAGTGAACTCCGACTGCTTCAGTGCCGACAGGCGCATCGCGTCTGCTGCACTTGTACCCCTCTCCCGTGGACGGCCAATAACACTGTTGTCCTTCAATTTGCGGTCACGTTTCTATGGCAACATACATTGCAGACACCAGTGGGTCACGAGATTCACGACATTGTGCACACACACACACACACACACACACACACACACACACACACACACACACACACACACACACACACACACACACACACACACACACACACACACACACACACACACACACACACACACACACACACACACACACACACACACACACACACACACACACACACACACTGTGAGGTGGGGAGTGGCACATGCCCACCTGGTCACACTCGGCAGTCGCTCGTCTAATGCGGTCCAGTCGGCAGACACCATCTGGGGCATCACCGCAGATGTATGAGCCGTAAGGTGAGCTGAGGTTTACAGAGGCACTGCGGTAAGGCATGTCTGCATTGCACAACCATTAGTGGAGCAGAGGGAGAAGGAGGGGGAGGAAAACGAGGGAGGGGGGGGGAGAGAGGGAGAGGAAGGAAGGGAGAAAGATAGGCAAACAGTTGGGCTAAGTACCATAAGTGGTTCTTGAGTTGTGTGAGCTAGGAGGAGGAGAACATGTGATGAGATGTGTCACACGACACCCACTTACCTGAAGGTAGGAAGCTCATGGCCAGCATTGCATCGTCATAGCAACCAGAAACAGGAGGACTGTCCTTGACTACGCCTGATGAGGTGGAGGCCGAAGAGTCTGTGGAAGGTGGGGTCTTGTTGGCCACGCCTACCAGTGGAGGGAAGTTGCTTTTGTAGTCCTCCTCGAGGCGAGCAACTGGTTGACCGAGAGAGCCAGTGGATCCTGCCAGCCACTTCCTCCCGTCCTCCTCTTCCATCAGTGGGCGGTCACTAAGAGAGCGAGAGGGCAGTGATGCTCCCAGCATGTCTGACTCGATGCATCGGCGACGTAGTGGTAGAGGGCTGCCGTGGAGAAAGGGTCTATGGTCTGCAGTGAGGAAGTACACTAACAGTAGCATTTGATCAGCTGTTGCCACGTAAAGCACTGCTAGTTATGTGTTACCTTGTCTCCTTGGTGGGGGCTTCTGTGGGTTTTCCCCCACCATGTGGCTGAGGCACTGGTTGACCTTTTGCTTGGTGGCCACAAACTCCTCTCGGTTGAGGCTGGAGAGAACCTTTGGATGGCAGCCAACCATTAGGAAGTCCAGACCAGACGTGGCCCACCTGGAGAATGATGCAATGCAGACTGTTGGTTATGCAATACTGAAAGTTTGGAACACTCATAAGTAATATCTACTCACCTTGGTTGGGTGCCACGCCCTTTTCTGCACTTTTGAATGATGAAATCCATCCACTTGATTGTGAAATCAAGAATGCAGTGTCCTAGCTTCTTGTATGCTGTGTTCTCTCCAAGGAGACGAATAGTTTCGCGAACATTCTAAACAAGTGCGGGAAAGTGCAGGAAAGAGCAGGTTGATACAGAGGACTGCACACCACACCCTAGACACACCCTAGACACACCCCAGACACACCCCAGACACACCCTAGACGACACACCCAGACACACCCTAGACACACCCTAGACGACACACCCTAGACACACCCTCTACGGCCTGTGTGTGCAGTGGAGGCAGTGGCCGCTGTAGCTTGGAGCACCGCCGCTCACTTCAAAACCAAGGTTGAAGCAGGCCTGAATCATCTGGCTGTGGTAGGCGGATGTGTCTGCCTCCTCGCTCTCCGGCTGCTCCCAGACGTTGGTCCAGTGGCGCTGCACCTCGTCATACAGCTGAAGAGTGGTCTGGCACACAGTGACGGCTTTTTCCTGGTGTGGACAGACAGGGGGAGGGCAGGGAGGAGAGGGAGGGTAGGGTAGGATAGGGTAGGGTAGGGCAAAGCTACATCTGAGACACCCTACATTCCTGACTATCTCTGACTGCAGCTGGCTGTACAGTACCCCCCCCCCTCTCACCCTGATGTCCTTGAGACACTGTGTCACCTCCTGATGGGTGGAGGTGTGTAGCTGCATGTCTTTGACGGCCCTCCCCAGGGCTTTGTGCACCAGATGCCGGCAGTGGTCCACCTGGGACGACTTAGACACCACCATCTTCATCCCCTCCACCTGCACCACACCATAGACAGTCACATGATGTCACATGACATGCAATGTAAGATGATGCCACATGATGTCATGAGATGTCATATCACATGATGTCATGAGATGTCATATCACATGATGTCACATGACACCCACCTCCAGCTCCATGGAGGTTATGGTTGCCTCGATGCTGGTCTCCACGTGGATGACCTCCCCGGACCACACCCCCCGAGGTGCTTCGTGGTCCACATTCACAATTAGGATGTAGAGGTGCTCTCGGATGTGGGTGAACTGAGGGTAGCGCTGGAGGAAGTCGTCCCGACCAAAAGCCAGAGTCAGCAACTCAGCTATCCCCCTAGACAGGGAGAAAGGTACGTAGGTGAGGGAGAAAGAAGACCTTGCACTACAGCACAGCACAGCACAGCACAGCACAGCACATCACATCACAGCACAGCACAGCACATCACATCACATCACATCACAGCACATCACAGCACAGCACAGCACAGCACATCACATCACATCACAGCACATCACATCACAGCACAGCACAGCACATCACATCACATCACATCACATCACATCACATCACACAGCACATCACAGCACATCACAGCACAGCACATCAGAGCGCAGTGATTGACAGAGAGTGTAAAACGTAGTCCTAGTTTGGCTACCCTCTTTCCCGTCTTCTCTTTCCCACCCTCCCCCTCCCCCACCCCTCCTCACTCCTTGTTGTCCACTGCCTTTGCTAACTCAAGGGGTACGAACATCATCTTCCCTCGGTCCATGCGTCCAGCAATGGCAACCTGAGCGTGGTGGGAGTCGTACAGACACTGCAGGAGGTCCTTGTGGGACACGGCAATGTGGAGGTCGGCAGCCACCTCAAGGTCCTGGGAGGGGTCACACATCACAGGCAACACACATGTACCCATGTACACCCACACCCTTCCACCCACACAGACACACCCAAATACCCAGACACACCCAGACACATACCCACAGACACACACGACACACACACACACACACACACACACACACACACACACACACACACACACACACACACACACACACACACACACACACACACACACACACACACACACACACACACACACACACACACACACACACACACACACACACACACACACACCTTGAGTAGGGTCTTTGCAAAGCCAAGGAGCTTGGAGCTCTTTTCTTTGGAGTCTGTGAAGAGACTCTTGAAGAGGCGGGCCATCTCCACCATGTTCCTCCTTCAGCAGGAGACAGGCATAAGGCGACATCATCAGAGAGCAGTCACACACACGACACATGACACACGCACGCATGCACGCACAGATGCACACACGCACGCACGCACACACACACCTAGCGTTGTAGTCCGAGGTAAGCTCTATCGTGTTCAGTTGTGCAACCAACTGGTCCATACTCTGGAGCATGTCCTCATTGAGCTGCCACATCATCTGGCTTGTCATCAGGCTACGGCAAACACATAGGCGCGCAGCAACAGGTCACAGGTTACCACCAACTTTAACCATGCGCGCTCCACCACACTACCAGCTCACCACACACACTGCCCACCAGCTCACCACACACACTGCCCACCAGCTCACCACACACACTGCCCACCAGCTCACCACACACACTGCCCACCAGCTCACCACACACACTGCCCACCAGCTCACCACACACACTGCCCACCAGCTCACCACACACACTGCCCACCAGCTCACCACACACACTGCCCACCAGCTCACCACACACACTGCCCACCAGCTCACCACACACACTGCCCACCAGCTCACCAGAACCTCCGAGCCGCCTTGGCCTCTCGGCCATTCATTTTTCTGCTCAGTGCCTTAGCAGTGGTCCACTCGGCAGGCAGCACATTGTAAGCTGCTGACATCTTCACCCAGTCCTGCAGGTAATCCAGGTACAGCTGGAGAGAGGGGAGGGAGGGAGGGAGAGAGGGGAGGGGGGGAGGGAGGGAGGGAGGGAGGGAGGGGAGGGGAAGGGGAAATGGGCTCCTGATGCACTCTCATAGCATGCTTGCACTGCACTCTCATCACTGAACCACAAGAGTCACTGCACAGCACTACAGCTACCAAACGCAGCTCACATTGAACACATCTCCGAGGTCAGTTTCGAAGGCTTCACACACAGCGTCCAAACGACCACTAAGCACCACGTTGCCTTGCATGGCTTGCTCTATCATCTCCGCAAACTCCTCCCTCACCCTCAGAGCCCACTCCAAGGTCTCACGACACTCTGTCACCAACTGGGGGGGGGGGGGGGGGGAGAGGGGGAGGAATCACATACCACGAGACATCAAGACACTCTAATCTGCCACGGTCCTCACTCGAGATATGCTGAACTCGGACGGTCTCTTGGGAGGGCGGAGGTAGAGCTGCAGTCGAAGGCACTCATGGATTACGTCCAGTCGCACGCGAGCTAGTAGCAGGAACTGGTCGTGGAACATTGGCAGGTTCATCTTGTCAAACTCTGCAAGCCAGTTCTCGTCGTGCCCCTCCCACTCCGCCCCTCTCTCCGGGACAGAGGAGTGTTGGCTGGGGTAAATAGGAACCCGCTCTTCCCTCTCTCCCTCGTCTTCCTCTGCCCAGCTCTGTCGCGACCGTCCACCAGCCAGTGCGTGCAGACACAGTTTGAGCACACCATTGTTGTGTGCGGCGATGCTGTCCAGCATCCTCTTGATGCCTTTCTTGAGGGCTCTCACAACAAACCTGTGGTAGGGGCCAACTCGCACCACTTTGATGGACTGCTTCCCCGAACTTGCTGGTGACAACACAACCTGCCGCCGGTCGTCAGGTGACAGCACCAGGGAGGAGGGGAGGGTAGCAGAGGGCTGCACGGTAGGGGTGTGGGCAGACGATGAGGAGGAGGGCGTGCCAGAATCAGTGGAGACAGTGCGCTCCACAGAGTAGAGGTCGACAGACTCACAGATGCGGGTACCAAACCACGTTGAAAGATCACACAGACGGTAGGCCAGGCCCTTGGTGATCTTGCGCCACAGCTCTAGAGCCTCCACCTTCCGACAGAAGTTCGGTCTGCGGTACTCCGGGTTTTCATCGCCCAGTGCCTTTGTGGTGGGATAAAGGCGCTCTACCTTCTCCAGTTCGTCCAGGAGGGAGGTCACCCGCTGCAGTGCTAGAAACTGTCTCTTTTCCAGAAAGCTCTCATGTGAAAAGGAAGGAGGAACCTCGTCAAAACTGGAAGGCTTGGACCCCTTTGACATGTGTAGCCGGTGAATAGCACTGGGCGTGAGACTGGATGTGGCATCATCGCCGAGGCTGGAGGGCGGGACAGGGCGGTGATGGTTGACAGACCCTTCCCCTTGCAAGTGGTTTGAAGAGGAAGCGGCAGGACAATCCCCCTCCTGGGAGGTGACAACTTCATGCGACACCTCCAAGGACATGTGGGGGGTGGGGTCATCTGAGCTAGGGATCTCGGTGTACTCCCCAGTGCCAGCCACACCCTCAGGCCCGAACTCATAGGTGCTGTCCTGCGGCTGCAGTAGGGGGAGCTGAAAGCGGAGAACTTTGCTGAGGAGCTTGCACACCTCCAGGCGTCGGGCAACGAGGTGGGACTGGTACAGCAGAAAGTCGTCCTCGTTGTACCCCTCAAGGTAGCGGTTGAGGTGCACCCACAGCTGCCCGACCAACAGAGGCCCACGCACACTACCTTCAGATGCATGTCGGTTGTACTGCCTTGACTGAGTGGCTGACGACACTTGGCGGCGTTTGCTTGCTGCACCAATCCCATACCGCAGAAGTGCTAGTTTGAGATTGTCGTAGAAGTCATCCAACTCCTTGGCCTTTCCCTGTCTGCGGGTGTTTCTACCTCGCCTCCTCTTCTGCTCCACCTCCTGCAGGGTGTGGTGCACTTCAAGTCGTGTATCACCGACAGTGGACCTACGAGTCCTGGAAAACTTGCTCTTCTGGGTTTCCCATCTATTACTTGCTGCCTCTCCCTCCTTCCCCTCGTCCTCAGAGCTGTGGTGGACCGAGTCCCCCACACTCCCAGACTTTTTAAGCCTCTCCTCACCACCTGCTGAAAATGCATTCAGCGGAGTGTCCTCCACTGCTGCAGTGTCTCCTCCGGTGTCTGCATCAAACGGCATGTGCTTGGGCTCCCTGCCCCTGCTCCACCTCTTCTCCTTGTCCTTCCAGTGTGCCCGCCCCACACTGGTAAAGGGCATCGTGCTCCTGCGATTGGCAGACAGCTTCTCAGCCCCTTCTTCGGGATGCCCCTCCCAAGCAGAAACTGCTACGGACGCATGCCTCCTCAGTGCCTTGTCGCTCCCAGCACGATGGGGTGGATGGTCAGTCCTGGTCGAGTCTACTCCATTGCCAGCCTCCTCTACGCGACCGTGCCGCTCGGTCGGAGAGACCTGCTCAGCAACGTCCACCTCTCTGATGGGTGAGAAGGACCCGTACGGTTGGCCTCCCTCCCGCGTCTCCCTGCGCCTGGGATCGTTCGGGGACGACTTACGCCCGTGGGAACCCTTTCGGTCCATTGCTTTCATTCGCTTCATGAATCTATTGTCATCAGGAGGAGTCGTGCCGGGCAGACCTTCAGGGTAGTCGTTGGTTTCATCGCTTCCTCCAGAACTTTGTCTACCGAGGTCTTCTTCGGCCATTTGCTTTGGGCGATCACGTGATACCACGATTCACAATCGAGACTTCCAAGGCCTTCTGTCAATAAAGTACCGTAAACTTCATCAAGGGCATGGGAAACAAGGGCCAAGAGGTAGACTTGTATTGAGCTGGACTAGTACTGACAGGTTGACATTATAGCGACATGACACTCATTAACATAGCTAGCTAAAGATTTGCTTGCAGTACACAATGTGGGCACACTTATTGCACATGTTTACAGACATGAATTACAGTACTGAGGAAGCAGCCATGAATGAATGAAAGATACGTTCTCTTCTCAATACATTAGTATAAGAAGATATACCTGCTAAGTTAGCCCCCTTGTTCCCAGGCTGTCTAGTGTTAAATTAGTGTGGGGGCGGAAGAAACTTGTGCAATCTTGTCCTTACTATATACCCCCACACTAATCAACGGCGGACCGCCTGGGAAGGAGGCCACTGCTCTATATAATAAACATGCATAACCCCCTACCACACAATAAATACACAGTTAGTCACTGCAAGTCCGAGTTACCAACATGGAACGGTATTGCCACCTCTCCAAGCACTTGGGACAGGTACATGTACTTGCTCTTAAACTCGTCAATGTTCACATAGGCACCCTGGAGATGCCGCTGCCCACCATTCAACTGAAATTCTCGTCGAGCATGCAACACACGCCTGTTGTTGAAGGAGAGCAAGTCTCCTGGCTGCATGCAAAGTTCAATGACATCCTCAGATTCCTGCAGCCATTGTGCAAACTTGTGATATGCTTGATAGTAAGGCTCCACCAAGTCGGGATGCACCCTCAGCGGACCCTCAAAGGGAGGGGACCAGTGCACAGCGACCACCTCACCACGGTGGTTGACCTGGATGTGGGGCCGCTGGTACATCATGTGCACAGGATGGTCTCTCTCGTAGTGCACCTTCTGAAAGGTGGCTGGAGTGGTGGCGAGAGTACTGAAGTGCTTTGGGAAGGCTGCCCGAAAGCCGTAAGCGGCGTGGAAGGCATCGAGGAAGCGGCTCTCTCCTCCTGTGACACAGGAGTCAAACTTGATGCAGTGTAGGAGCTGTAGGCCTGGGGGAGACTCATAGTACAGGAGGTCTCCGTGGAGAGGAAGCTCAATGTTGCTATAGGCAGCATTGATAGGGTTCTCAATTGAATACACATCAAAAGTCTTCCCGTAGATCAAGTGCTGAGGAACAGCTATGAGTGAGGCCACCTTCTCCACAGTGCCCAGGTCCACCGGGACACCTCGCAGGACCACCAGACCCCTCTCTGCCAGCAGCGACAGCCACTGGTGCACACCCTTGTGGCTGTCTGCCACGGCGCTGTAGTACAGCTCAGGCGCAGGGGGCTTGAGAGGAGGAGGACGAAGGTTAAAGCGCACCAGAGGAGGATCGTAGGAGAAGTCTCGCAGGACCCCACAAGGCACCACACCCTTGTGCCCCTTCTCTTCCCCCCAGGAGAGAGAGAGCAGGTCTTCTCCTCGCAGTAGCTCCGCCCGCGTGACCGTGTACTGCGGGAGAAGGGTACAGGGAGGGGCGATTATCTGCCCGGAGCTGGGCTCCCTGCACGCCTCGCAGCGACAGTTACGTCGCAGCCACCCGGCGTGGAAGGAGGAGGAAGCCTCCAGTTCCGGACGGTCCGGGTGGGACCAGCGTATAGTGACAGACCCTCCGCCCGGAGTCAGCTCTGTGCTCTCCGGGCGAAAGGCTGCAGCCGGGCTGACGAGGGGCTGGTAGGTGTGTGCGCGCCGTCTTCTCCCGAGTGCCGAGGGGAAGTTGCATGGTTTCCAGTGAGCACTTGCGGCGCCGCACAAGCTCCTCAGCGCCCTTCTCTTTGCTGCAGTGGACGGCGCAGCGAGGAATCCTCGTGCAATTGCCCCGGCAGTGGCAGCAGACACACACCGAGCCTTGACCGGCATACCTAATCCATGACCATACGTATTCTTCGTGCGCGATGTTTACGCGTGCAAGAACGCCAAATGGCGCGTGCAAGAACGCCAAATGTTGCGCGATGAAATATAATTACGCGACATCAAAAAACAATTGAATAATCATGCCTAAGGCTCGGTTGCCTCGGTTAGTGGCCCACTTCTGCCGCCCTGGGCGACGTACTTCAAAGCGACTTGCTTGACACCTTGCATCTTCTCAATCAGCTGTGCTTGGCTCTGCCCCTCTCTTCTCTCCCCGTCTCCCTCCACAGCCGACCCTCCCTCTTCTTGAGTCTTATTCTCAACCACTGGACCTGTCGCCTCCTGTGACTCACTGCACTGCTTCTCCCTCTCCCTGCTTTCCTTTATGCTGGCCACGAGCAGCTCTTGGTAGGCCCTCAGCTGGAGGAGGTCCTCACGAGGGACTTCCTTCTTGTGCTTGTCTTGCAGGTATACAAACACCTGCGGCACCAGCCTACCCGGCAAGTGCAGGAGGGACCCAGTCACCTTCATGAAGATGAGTACTGCACCCAGGTGGAGGACCATGGCTGGGTCGGACTCGTTGCGCAGCTGGTCTGCTAGAGAGAGGCAGTGGGAGTGTACCACCAACCTGCACACACAGACACACAGACGCAAGGACAGAGTACGTAGTACCACCACCAATTACTTTGAAGAAAGTGACTGAACTTCTTTTGTGCACACTTCCCACCCACACATACACCCACCCACCCACACCCACACGCACACCCACCCACCGACACCCACCACCCACACCCACACCCACCCACCGACACCCACCCACACCCACACAGCTAACGGTCAGCCCCAGTGGGGTGGGGTGGGGTGGGCTTACCTCTCCTTCTTCCTGTCAGGACGCTTTAGCTGCAGCCCGACAAAGTCCTGTGTTGCTGCCACCTCAAACCTCCCAAAGAACTCACCAGTTGACTACACACAGCAAACACCACATGATGTGAAGACATCCTTGTGCATACACGACATACACGAGTGACTGTGGCTGACTGTGATCACCACTAGCAAAAACAATTAAAGAAGTTAACCATTTACCTCTGCTTTGCATGCTGCCATGCAAGAAGACAGCTTACACCTGTCAAGGCATGTGGCTTCTTTTAATCAGGTTTGGTTGTGAAATTCAACAACATGCACAAGTGTGGTAGACTCTCCTGTGGTAGTGTCACCACTGAACACACACACACACACACACACACACACACACACACACACACACACACACAGACACACACACACACACACACACACACACACACACACACACACACACACACACACACACACACACACACACACACACACACACACACACACACACACACGCACCTTGACACTGAGTGAGTGGTGCAAGTCAAGCAGGTAGGCCTTCGCTGGTTCAGGGAGCTGTTTGATGATATTAAGCCTTGTCTGCAGTGGGAGGGGGTGGTGTGTGTGTGTGTGTGTGTGTGTGTGTGTGTGTGTGTGCTGGTACGACAGGTGCCCACCTCTGGGGTCATCTGTCCTGCCTCCTCAGGGGGGGTGTCCAGGAGGTGGTCCTGAGCCACTGCCCGTACTAAGGTGTCAGTGAGGGAGGTGCAAATTGTTCTGAGGAGATGCTTTGAGAGGTGCACCACTGTGTTGTCCCATGTCTGATACGACAGCGGCTCCTTGGGAAAACCTATATGTGATAGGTGATGACAGGGGTGACAAGGGTGACAGAGACGACAAGGCTGACAAGAGTGACAGAGATGACAGGGGAGACAAGGGTGACAGAGATGACTGTCTGTCACTTGCCTTCATACAGCGGTATGGTCTTTGCAAAGAGGACTGCACTGGTCCACATCTCCTGCACACTCTCCTGCAGACCAGCAAGCTCCTTGGCACTCCTCTTTCTCTGTCGCGACTGGTCCCTCATCTGCTCCACAGCACTACGGGCCTCCTCTTGGTATGCAGCCTTCAGGGGACTGAGACAGAGAGGGGGCACTGAAGTCACATGACAGTCATGTGACCAGCAGGAGGCACCTTACAGGCTCAAATCTGAGGCAATGCTCTCCAAAAAGTCTTCTGGAGCATCACTGTACTGCTTCGTCAGTGCATCAAATATCTGTGAGCAAACACACACACACACGCACATACATACATACACACACATGTGCACACACACACTGCATACACACAATTGCTACATTGCTAGCAGTGGTGGACTGCTCCGTGGGGGGCGCTGCATTACCTCCTCGGTGGACATGAAGCTCAGTGTCCTCTCCTCCCACTCCTCCTCCTCTTCCTTGTCACCACGGGCACGGCCCTTGCCTCCCTTCACCCTCTGCGTCTTCTTCTCTCGTCCGTGGGCCCCTGGTTTGCTGGTAGCCCCCATTCCCGCAGCCTTCTTCCTCCTCTCCTCCTTCCTCCCCTCCCTCCCTTTGTCCTCAGACAGGGAGTCTGCCGGCTGTTGGCGGTGGGTGGGTGGGCAGGTGACCTGCATGAGGAACTTCTGGTTGGAGACAAGCTCCTGTGGTGGATGACAGACAGACAGACAGACAGACAGACAGACATGGGGAAGGAGTGAAACAAACATTAGGCATATGTACATACAAGTGGCTGGACATGTTGTGCGTCCATGTGTACATGTGTGTGTGTCTGTGTGTACATGTGTGTGTGTCTGTGTGTACACGTGTGTGTGTCTGTGTGAGTGCAGTGTCCATGCACCCTCTTGGCCTTCTCCTTCATGACTGGTCTGAACAACTCAATGCACTTGTGGACAAACCCCTTTGAGCAGGCGACAGTGCCAAACATGGCGAGTTTGGGGAAGGACTTGGAGCACAACTGGAGGAGCAGCTCACCGTCTCGCAGTGAGCAGGGGGAAGGGAGTAGGGGCTGATTGGGGGGAGGAGAGGGAGGGAGGGGAAGAGAGGGGAGGGGAGGGGAGGGGAGGAGGGGGGAGGAGGAGGGAGGGGAAGAGAGGGGAGGGGAGGGGAGGGGAGGGGAGGGGAGGGGGGAGGAAGGACTCTTAAGTGTTAGATTGGTCGAACAGTGCTGAAGCATTTGTAACACTGGTGAGACAGGTTGTCTGCAATGACCCCACCCCCCACCCCTGTACAAAGCCCCACCCTCTCACCTGCACTCGGCCGCACCCCCTCACCTGCACTCGGCCGCACCCCCTCACCTGCACTCGGCCACACCCTCTCACCTGCACTTGGCCGCACCCCCTCACCTGCACACAGCCCCACCCCCTCACCTGCACTCAGCCGCACCCTCTCACCTGCACTTGGCCGCACCCCCTCACCTGCACACAGCCCACCCCCTCACCTCCACACAGCCGCACCCCCTCACCTGCACTCAGCCCCACCCCCTCACCTGCACTCAACCCCACCCCCTCACCTGCACTCAACCCCACCCCCTCACCTGCACTCAGCCCCACCCCCTCACCTGCACTCAGCCCCACCCCCTCACCTGCACTCAGCCCCACCTCCTCACCTGCACTCGGCCCCACCCCCTCACCTGCACTCGGCCCCACCCCCTCACCTGCACTCAGCCCCACCCCCTCACCTGCACTCAACCCCACCCCCTCACCTGCACTCGGCCCCACCCCCTCACCTGCACTCAGCCCCACCCCCTCACCTGCACTCGGCCGCACCCCCTCACCTGCACTCAGCCGCACCCCCTCACCTGCACTTGGCCGCACCCCCTCACCTGCACTCAACGCCACCCCCTCACCTGCACTCAGCCCCACCCCCTCACCTGCACTCAACCCCACCCCCTCACCTGCACTCAGCCCCACCCCCTCACCTGCACTCGGCCGCACCCCCTCACCTGCACTCAGCCGCACCCCCTCACCTGCACTCAACCCCACCCCCTCACCTGCACTCAGCCCCACCCTCTCACCTGCACTCAGCCCCACCCCCTCACCTGCACTCAGCCCCACCCCCTCACCTGCACATCCACCCATGTCTCATTGTTTTGTGTGTCCTCGAGGGCTGATTCCACCTGGCCGAGGTGGGTGGGTCCGAGAAGACAGCTGTCTAGGAGCATCACGTCCTTGCACTCCCCAAACCTGCACTTGGCGTATCCCTTCGGGTCCTCCAGACCAAGCCGGGCGAGACTGTCATATTCTGCACACAGACACACAGACACACAGACAGACACACAGACAGACACACAGACACACAGACAGACACACAGACAGACACACAGTGACTCGTGTCAACTTCATTCTGGCCAATAAAGGCAATGTACATGCAAGCCATGACAGTGAGTGAGGGAGTGAGAGGGGAGGGGCCTGTCACGCCCACCTGCTGGCATGCTCACCAAGGTAGCCGTTGGCAGAGTAGAAGGCATCCACCCAGCTGTTCTGGGCCCGGGAGTAGATGTGTGGAGTGAAGACAGCGCGGTCACCGCGGCCATGCAGCACACCACCAACCTCACCCGAGGCCACCAGGTCATTCAGGATAGCTGAGGGGCGGGGCAAGGGAAGGGGGCGTGAGGGAAGGCACTCTTCACACCAAAACAGCCCACCCACGTCACAAGTGCATCTGTCTTCCCCACCAACTACAACCCACCACAACCCACCCACCCACACCCACCACTCACTGCACCACCACTCCACCGTGTACACGCACACCCCACCACACACCCCACTACACACCCCAGCACACGGCCCAACAGCACTCACAGAGGAAGAGTCTCTCCTGGAAGTCTCCCCTCTCAATGACACTTGCCACAGCGACAGGGTGTGTGGCAGCGTTGAAGAAGCCCCTGATCCGAGAGCGGTAGCGTGACATGTAGGCCTCAGTGTACACCACCAGCTGGTCCGAGCGCTCCAAGCGTCCGTTGATGCCGTGACCCATCCGACTCTCAACCACCTGCATGTTACAGAGAAGCAGACGAGTTCGCTTTCAAGTGCTTCTCCTCTGCCAGCGCCTCAACCCTGCAGCACGACTCACCTCCACTAGGAAGTCCATGGGCAGGTTGAACTGGCGGGAGAGCTCTGCCACCACTACCCGGCCTGCACTCTGAAGCATGTCATTTACTTCATCGGCCATTCTTGATAAGTATCCCCTGCATGAGAGTCACAAATGGGCCAATCATCAATGTGCCTACCACACCTGCCCCTGCTGTGTGGATCACTCACTCAGAAATGAGTTCCCCGTGAATAGCATGCAAGCTGCCCTCTCGCTTGACCAGTTCTGCCACACGTCCCTCAATTTGGGACAGGTCTACGTTGAGGGCCTGTTGGCACAGAGATGCAACGCGCACGACCACACACCACGTACCTCACGTGATGTAGGCACATAGGCGTTCAGAGGAATGCCGAATCATTGCAGCACAGACCAACAGCAGTGTTGTGGCTCACACGCTCACCGACTGCAGCTCCACGACGTTGATCCTACCGCCGTGGGCATGTAGCTCGTCTCGTATCTCCCGTTCCAGTCTCTGAGGGGTGACGTATTCCTTGCCATCCAAAGTGAATAAGACCTCCAGTAGATCGCTCGCTATGAGGTGGTTGACAATCTCGACGCAGTTTCTCTCCGACAGTTTCTGAGAATATTCAGTCTTTTGTACGAGCGCTAGGTCGGACTGAAGCTGTCGAATCTCGTCCCAAGTGGCAGCCATTTTGGCCACGCTCATGCCAGTTGCGCAACAACCACAAAATGGCTGCTGTAGTCTCCAAAGCGGACTACTTGCGAAAGTATCTCTCTGGCGGCGATGAGAAGGAGAGAAAGAAGAAGCGAAAGAGAGCTAAGCAAACAACAAAGCAAACCAGCCGAGTAGTGGACGATGATGTAGATTGGAAGTCCCTTTCTGCGTCTAAGCGATTGAGTGGAGATAGTGCGCCAAGTGATGAAGATGACAAGCCTACAGTGGCAGAGGTCCGCGACGAGAGGGATGAAGCTAGGATTATGGCCATGTGGGTTCCAATGGAAGCAGAGGAGGGGAAAGTAACGCATGCTGCAGCAACACAGCGAGACTCTTCTGAGGACCTCTCTCCACCAAGAAGGAAGCGACACGACTCTCCAGAAGACCTCTCTCCACCAAGAAGGAAGCGCCATGACTCACCCGAGGACCTCTCTCCACCAAGAAGGAAGCGACATGACTCACCAGAGAACCTCTCTCCACCAAGAAGGAAGCGACACGACTCTCCAGAAGACCTCTCTCCACCAAGAAGGAAGCGCCATGACTCACCCGAGGACCTCTCTCCACCAAGAAGGAAGCGCCATGACTCACCCGAGGACCTCTCTCCACCAAGAAGGAAGCGACATGACTCACCAGAGAACCTCTCTCCACCAAGAAGGAAGCGCCATGACTCACCAGAGAACCTCTCTCCACCAAGAAGAAAGCGACAGGACTCACCTGAGGACTTCTCTCCACCAAGAAGGAAGCGACATGACTCACCCGAGGACCTCTCTCCACCAAGAAGGAAGCGACATGACTCACCAGAGAACCTCTCTCCACCAAGAAGAAAGCGACATGACTCACCCGAGGACCTCTCTCCACCAAGAAGGAAGCGACATGACTCACCAGAGAACCTCTCTCCACCAAGAAGAAAGCGGCATGACTCACCAGAGGACCACTCTCCACCAAGAAGGAAGCAGGGTCATCAGTCTTCCTCAAACCCTTCACTACAACCTCAAAGACCTGGAGGGCGAGTGCCTCCAACTGCGGCCGTCCATCTGGAAGGAGAACCAGCAGCAGGGAAGGAGAAGATGTCGTCCGGTGCAGTGGCTGGACTGTCGTCGGTGGAGGACATGCGAAGAGAGAGTGCTGTTCTGAGGCAGAGTCGTGCTGAGGTGCTGAGTGGGATGGACCCAGCCGTGTCAGGGCGAGGGGCAGAGACGGTCTACCGCGACAAGACAGGACGGCGGATTGACAGCAAGCTGGAGCGACTTCGGCAGAAGGAAGTGGAGAAGAAGAAGGAGGAGGAGATGGAACTGTTCATGGAGTGGGGAACAGGGTAAGCAGTGCATGTGACAATGTGTGAGTAGGAGACTGAAGTAGTGCTTGTCCTTGTTTGTTTGAGGCATGGTGTGAGAGTGTGGGCGGCCATGTCTCCTCACACAGGGTAGCCCAGAAGGAGCAGGCAAAGGAAGCAGCTGCAGACACAGTGTACGAGATGTCTAAGCCTCTTGCCCGTTACCGTGATGATGAGGACCTGGAGAGGCTGCAGCGTGACCAGGAGAGAGAGGGTGACCCCATGCTGGCATACCTACGCAGGAAGAAGGCCAAGCAGCGGGCCAAGGAAGGGAAGAAAGGTGCAGAGACACACCACCATCTGTTGTGTTGAGTCGTGGTGGTTCATGTGCTACATTATAGTGTGCCTAAGCACCCCAACATACCCAGCCTTGACCTGCCTTCAACCTCCCTTCCCCCATCCACAGAGAAGCCATCTTGGCAAGGACCCTTCCCTCAGAATCGTTTCAACCTGCGTCCCGGTTATCGTTGGGATGGTGTGGACCGGTCCAATGGTTTTGAGAAGGAGTGGTTCTCTCGAGAGGCCAACTCGAAAGCTGTGGCCGAGATGTCATACAAGTGGAGTGTGGAGGACATGTAACAATCTAATGTGGTCATGTGACATGCATGTGGTGGTCCTGTGACATGCATGTGATAGTCATGTGACAGTGCAGCACCTCAGTACCCTTGGTAATACCCCATAACCACCCATTATACATCCATCATCGCTGACGGACTGCCATGCCTTCATGCACGCACAAACAGCTCTATTCCAATAAAAGTTATCCGTGGAACTGCCTGTCCACTGTACAGATTCCATTTTCACTAAACACACACCAACAATAGTACACATTACAGTCGCTCTAAAGGTCAGCAGATGCTGGAGAATACTGGCCTAATTCTCTACTGGCTAGGAGCTGGGTCTGTCTGCCATCAATCTACTTGTGCCCTGGGGCAATCTGCCGGCCGAGCCCATAGGGAGTCTGCCCAGACTGCGTAGCACCCTTGTTGGAGCCCATTTGAAGGCCAATTACGTTCTGCCCTTCTCGCAGCTGGCTCTCAGAGAAGTCTCGCTTGGCTCCAGTGGCCTCCTTTGGCCCGAGGGCAGGTCCATTAAACCCAACACGTTGTGCCTGCAGAGAGGGACAGACAGGTGGTCTAGACAGATGGTCTAGACAGGTGGTCTGGACAGGTGGTTTGGACAGGTGGTGGTGGAATGCCCAATTGTCAGTGATAGCAAGAGGGCAGGGTGCACTGTGGAGAAGTGGTAAGTTCCCCTCTCTGCTCACCCGTCGGCCGAGGGCGTGGATGGTAGCAATGACCTGGGGTATGTTCTGGGCCTCGTACAAGTCCACAGTTTGGAACAAGTCGGCCTTCTTCAAGCCATAGTCCTCACAACCACTAAGAAAAGTGCCAATGTTCTCCATCTGTGTTCAGTGCAGGAGAGGCCAAAGAGGGCTTTACAACCCTTTACAGGTGATTTGTCCTGGACCAACACACCATGGGACAACTAGCAGCCCAGGCACCAGTAGCAGCCCAGGCACCAGTATATAGCAGCCCAGGCACTAGTAGCAGCCCAGGCACCACTAGCAGCCCAGGCACTAGTACATAGCAGCCCAGGCACCAGTAGCAGCCCAGGCACCACTAGCAGCCCAGGCACTAGTATATAGCAGCCCAGGCACCAGTAGCAGCCCAGGCACTAGTATATAGCAGCCCAGGCACCAATAGCAGCCCAGGCACCAGTAGCAGCCCAGGCATTAGTAGCACTCCCCAAGCGAATAAGCTAAGAGGCTTTACTCAATAGAGAAGGGCTTGGCTAATGTAGCCACAAGCTGAGGGAAAGTTAATTATGCCGTATAATTCAATCGGTGATTATCTCATCCCCCCACTCCTGGGCACTGGGCATGAAGGGCAGCCTGCCTCCACATCTAACACAGCAATAAAGATTAGAAATCCAATTTGAGATAGATTAGTCCAACCAATTCAGCGCAGTGCGTGCGCACACTACACACACGCGCACACACACACACACACACACACACACACACACACACACACACACACACACACACACACACACACACACACACACACAAACACACACACACACACACACACACAATTGAACTATACCCACAACACACTGCCGCAAAGGGGGCAGGTGAGTGCATATTATGTGGTCACCATAGCAATGGAAGACACAGCACCACACATGCTAAGTCAGGGCGATCAACCCAGGAGACAGTGATGACTACAGGAGATCTCTATAGACCTCACACACACACCATCTTAAACGCCATTTTCGACTGGTTGGCTTTGAGCGTCTTGCCACTGAGCTTGTTAATCAACCTACAGCAGAGCAGCAGGGGGGGGGGGGGGAGTTAAGGCGCACACACACCTGCACAGATCTTCCTCCTTCTCCCGCCGTGCCTCACTTGATCAGGTACGTGCCGTCTTTGAGCGCCTCCTGGAATTTTTCAGCGGGGAAGGGTTCCCCGACCACTGCCTGCATCCAATCGCGTGCCTGCGCTTCTTGTTCTGGGTCATACTTGGCCTGCACCTAAAAGGAAGAACAAGCGGACAGACGGAGACGCATAGTACGGGTGCGCGCGCATTTGCCGCCGATCGCCGAGCACGTGCACACGCAAAGCAGTCCTTACAATGACTTCTGCACCGGCTAATCGCAAATTCGTGTTACCTTCTCCTGGGCTTCAGCGGAGAACCCATATCCCTTTGGTCTGTCGGCCATCACGTCTAGAGAAGGAGCGAAACTAAGGAACAATGGTCACCACGGAGGACACTGGAGCGTTTTGCTTCCCGCAAGGTAGCGTTTTATCCTCGCGTGGCGTGACGTCGTAGGGTCACTGTTTACCATATATGGCAAGGTGGTTATGCTCCACACAACACACACACACACACACACACACACACACACGCACGCACGCACACACACACGCACGCACGCAAGTACACACACACACATACACCCACGCACGCACGCACGCACGCAAGGCATGAATGAGATACCGCGATCATGTCTACAAACAAATGCAAGGCATGAATGAGATACCGCGATCATGTCTACAAACAAATGTGGAAAGGCGAAGGGCAGGCAAGGTGGCAAGCTCTCACCACTGGCAGACTCCAGCTGAGCTGGGGCTGAGTGGTTCAATCGTTGCTAGGATACAGGGGCTATAGCCAGGAATGCAGACATCTGTCAGATGTGGGAACGTTGTACCTGAGGGCAGGTGGTATTCCGCAAATGTAACCACAGTACAGCAGGCAAAGCTAACAAGTGAGTATAGGCGGGAAAAGTGTGGCCATAAAAGGCAACAGCAGCTGGCCCCAGACATAGCTATGATATGGCTGATTGGCTGACAATGGATTAGCTCACCAGTCATGATAGAATGGAATAGCCTGCCTACACCCACACATGATGCAGTGAAGCAAACTGTGGCACTGATTATACACGCAAACTATTAACATTTGCATAAAATTGACTATTAACAAATATTTTAAATCACTTGATTAGGCCTCCACATACATAAGAAGTGTGTTGAAGTGATTGGTGGCTTTTGGGCAGCTAAACCATGGAGTCCTGTCTTCAAGAGCAAGCAGGGGGTGCCAAATGTACAACAACAGTATAAACCACACAGTACTGTGTAATGAGATTCATATCCAAAACCACTCATACATAATTATGTATACGCCCTTTCATCTCATTCCACATTGTTTATATACAACAATCCCTGTGCACCCCTTTGGTGCATGACTGACATAGCAGCCAGTGTACTGCTGCTCCCCTCACAACACACGCTCACGACACCTCGTGCAGGCAGGCAGGCAGGCACCCTCCACCGCTGGGTAAACAAAGTGCACAACAAACGAAGGCTTGTTGGGACAGCTATGCAGTCACCCTACATATATGCATGCATATAAATATTGAAATCGGTGGAAGCAATACACTAGTCTCTTTCACTCTCCTCTTCACTGTCTGTGGGAAAATAGTTTGTAATGATTTTCACTGCCAAATCGTAGATCTGTTCGTTGGGGTGCTCCTGAAGCTGCTCTATCTTGTCCAGCCCTACAAGGGGAAGGGTGGGAGGGTGTTGGTGTGTGCACGAGCTGACCGTGCTCACTAGCGGTCACAACACACCTCCTGCCTCCTCAATCCTCAAGGAAAATGGATTCAGTCCCCCGGGGTTCCGGACCTCCATCTGGCCAACTTTCAACAGATTGTCAAGTCCCTCCAGTGCCACTGTGACTGCCATTGCGTCAGGCATCGAGAGGAAAGCACACAATGGAGGGATGCAGCCTAGCTCCACTAGCTCACTAGGAATGGAACAAGTGGGAGGAGTCACATTTGCATGTGTGGGAAAGGGGAGTGGTCCCACTTACCGAATTTGGTCTGGTGATCCTCCGCTGGTGATGTTGGCCACAACCCAGCAGGCCTCTTTCTGCACCTTGAAGGAGTCGTCTTGCAGGATCTGGATCACGCGAGGGACCAGGTGGGCATCCAGAACACTCTGCAGTGGAGAGAAAGAGGAAATCAACAGCAAAGCTCTCTCTTTCTCTCACACACTCACACATTGTACAGTGGAACCTCTCTATAAAAGGACACCCCAAATTAAAGACACCTCTCTAATGAGACAGTGTCTACTGTCCCACCCACATAGAGCTGTGTACAAATCTACCTCTGAATTAGGGACATCTTGCTATACCAGACAGCCAGCTGGGTCCTGATGGTGTCCACTATAGAGAGGTTCCACTGTAGACCGATAGGGTCCTCTTCCCTCCCCCTTCCCTCCAACTAACCTGTATCTGGCTCTGTTGCCAGCAGTGACATTGGACAGTAACCAGCAAGCCTCCTTCCTCACGTTCTCCTTGGACTGGCAAAGAAGGGGCTCCATGATCTCCAACACTGAACAGTCAAGGACAGCCTGGCACACCGGGAGACAGAGGGAGGGAGGAGGGAGTGGAGGAGGAAGTGGAGGAGGGAGGGAGGAGGGAGGGGAGGAGGAGGAGGGGAGGAGGGAGTGGAGGAGGGAGTGGAGTAGGGGAAGGGGAGGGGAGGAGGAGAGGGATCAGTGGCTTGGAGCTAAGGGTAAATATAGCTGTAAATATATTGCCAAGCACAGCTTGTCGGTGAGGCTCCTTCTACTGTAGGGGCACCTGTGTTTGGGCATCGTCTCCTGTCACAATGTTCCCTACAGCACGGAGGGAGGGTATCACTATTCTGTGTGAGTGATGGCTACAGGAGAGGGGAGGGGAGGGGAGGGGAGGGGAGGGGAGAATTGCACACAAGTGATGTGTGTGTCTGTGCAGGTGTACAAGTGAGTGCCTCACAGAAGTAGTTCCACCAATCTGGGGCAGACACCAGCATCGACCACCGCTTGGATGCGGTGGTTGGCGCCGTCGACGAGGAAGGACCACGCCCAGCACAAGTCCTGGAGCAGCGTCTCATCTTCCTCATACATCCACTTCTTCATCTCATCAAACAGTGGCTCTATCTAACAGAACCAGAGGGAGGGGGGAGGAGGAGAGGGGAGGGGAGGGTGGAGGGAGCGCTATGTCTCTTGCTGCCTCGCTGCAAACAGCGAACAGACCAACACCTCACCAGCTCGATAGCACACGGAGGGTCCTTGAACCGACACAAGTTTGAAATAGCCCAGATAATGTTCCTTGCGATCTTCAATGCTGGCTTGCTCTTGAGGATCCTGCACTGGCAAGTGATGGAGGAGTATCAGAGGTGCGTGAGAGATGCTCAGATGATTTGGGGTAGAGGGAGGCTCACCGTGCAAATGCTGGCACAGCATTTTGCCTCAATACCAGGTCCCTCATCTCCGCACCGTCCCCGGTAATGTTGCCCAGAGCCCAGATGGCCTGCAGGAACACCACACACCACAGTCCTCTCCTCCCCTCTCCTCTCTCCTTCTCTCTCCTCTCCTCTCTCCCCCCCCTCTCCTTCCTTCACCTACCCTCCCCTCCTCTCCTTCCCTCTTCCCCTCTCCTTCCCTTCCTCTCTCCTTCCCTCTCCCCTCTCCTTCCCTTCCTCTCTCCTTCCCTCTCCCCTCTCCTTCCATTCCTCTCTCCTTCCCTCTCCCCCTCTCCTTCTCTCGACCCTCTCTTTCTTTGCCTCTCCCCCTCTCCTCTCCACCCCCTCCCCCCTCTCCTCCCCTCCACCCTCTTCTTTCTTCCATTTTCTCCTTTCCTTCCCCCCCTCCTGCTCCCCCCCCCTATCACCAACCTGGTCCTGAATGTTCTCAAGAGGTGAGTCTATCAGAAGTATAAGGGGAGGGATGGCCCCGGCGTCAACCACAGCCTGGTTTGTTTTTTCGTTCCTGAGGCAACATTGGTCACCACCCAGCACGCTTCAAACTGAGGGAGGGGGAGGTGTGTGTGTGCACCCCACCAGTGAGTGGGTGTGTCTGTGGCGGCTGCATACCTGCAGTCCGGGCTCTGTCTTTGGTGCCAGCAGCTGCACAAAGCGGGGC
This sequence comes from Aplysina aerophoba, assembly GCA_949841015.1. Taxonomy (NCBI): domain Eukaryota; kingdom Metazoa; phylum Porifera; class Demospongiae; order Verongiida; family Aplysinidae; genus Aplysina; species Aplysina aerophoba. Next base: position 183,206 of record OX465052.1, on the reverse strand, counting down.
AGCACACCCAGCGCCATGACCTCGTCAATAGGAGGATTATTCTCTGCAAGGAGACAGACAATGCAGCAAGCACCAAGACTCATTACAGGGAGGGGTGGGGAGCGAGGGAGGGGAAGGGTGGGGAGTGAGGGAGGGGAGGGGAGGGGTGGGGAGCGAGGGAGGTGGAGTGAGGGAGTGAGGGGTGGGGACAGCTAAGGAGTGGTGGTTGTCATGGATATCTCACGCTTTGAGAGTGCTCGTCTGATAAAGGTCACAGCTGAGGAAAGTACTGTGGGGTCCTCTGAGTAAAGCTTAGAGGCAACAACCTTGAGAGGGGTGTCCTGCAGTGGATCCACAGAACACTCACTCATACACAGAGAGAGAGAGGTACAGTGGCTGGGCTAAGGAAACTCCCCCTCCAAAGATAAATGCATGCCAAATACCTCATCAAATGTTGCATTGGTGCTCTCAGCTGCAGACCCAGGGGGTGTGACCACAACCTCAGACTTCTCTGCCACATGCAGGGGCCGCCTCTTGCTGAACTGTACATGTACACACACACACACACACACACACACACACACACACACACACACACACACACACACACACACACACACACACACACACACACACACACACACACACACACACACACACACACACACACACACACACACACACACACACACACACACACACACACACACACACACACACACAAGGCAATACACGCATACGGCACTTACCCGAATGCACCCATCTCAATGACCAGAGACACCAAGCACTACCAAGCATGCTAAAGATCAAACCTTCAGCCTCTTTCCAGGCACCGCGCACAGCACATCATTACCCGTGTGTGCATGCCTGCAACGCCTACTGGCGGACCGGCCCCCGCCGGCTAACGAAAGAAGTCATATTGGACCGTATGCCGCCTTACAACGCACCAACCTCTTCGTCCCTCATGCGTCGCCTGAGCTGAACTCCCTCTTCTTCCCGTTCTCGTCTAGCCTCTTTGATGTCTTTAAACAGAGGCTTATAGCTCTTCAGACGATCACCTCCGGACGCCATTTTAATGGTCACATGACCAAAATGGCCGCCATACACTGGCAATATATAGCCTGGTCAGCCAGGGTCTGCTTGAGCCTAGCAACAGCTCAGAGCACTGATACACCCAAGTGGACTTGCCATGCAAACTGCACAACCCTCAGTAACTAGCCGTAATTGTGCATCTTCATATCCACCAATCGTATCTGAGCTACTTCAGTAGCCATGACGACTATTTCAAGAACACATCACACGGTGAGAGCTACAGCAACAGGTAAGCACACAGATGTGCATGGGTGCATGCGCATGCGTAAAGGTCCCAAAGGTGTGTGTGCATGAACAGCAGATGAGATGTCTACGAAGCACCATCTTGTACCTGTGGGAGGTAGGAAGGGAAGGAGGGTGGGAGGAGGAGGGGGAGGGGGAGCAATCAACAATAGAAAACACATTCTATGTACAAGTGTAGTCAGTGCTGTATTTAGAAACTACTTTAAGGGGGTGGGACAAGCTGGATGCTGATGAGTGTGCCCTCGTAAATCCACCCCAGGTAGTTACGATGCTAGCAGCCATTCTACACACCTGTGGCCAGTCACCCTTTGTGGCAGCACACTGGTTCATCAGTGGAAGCCAGTTCATACATACGGCAGTTATGCAGACAAAGTGCATTATTCTGTGTTATCACACAATTTTACAGCAATCTGTCATCTGATTGCTGGTAACAGGTTACCCGGCAGTGACACAGAAAATGGTGTGGTAAGTTGCCAGTCCCGTTCTGCCCCTCCCTCCCAGGACAAATGGCCGCCAGTGAATGAGTCCGAGACTACATGGCTAATGGCCCCGGCCTAAACCTCACACTTGCACACACACACCACATGCCACTCACTCCTCCTCGCAGCTTCTCTGCCTCCTCCTTCAGTAGCCGGTTCTCCTCCTCCAGCTGCTGGTTGCGCTGCCTCAGTTCCTCCACCTCTCGCTTCAGGGCCTCCACGTCCACACCCCCTGGCCCACTGTGCAGGTGGACACGAACAAAACTGGTGCCACCACTAAGGAACACCACAGCATACGGGGGGGGGGGGGGGGTTGACACACAGTGTGTTTGCAGCACACAGTGTGGGTGTGTGGAGTGAGTGTTGAACACACAGCGGGGGTTAGTTGGAGTATGTAGCACACAGTGTGTGTGTGTGTGTGTGCATGTGTGTGCATGTGTGCTTGTGTGTGTGTGTGTGCATGTGTGCTTGTGTGTGTGTGTGTGCATGTGTGCTTGTGTGTGTGTGTGTGCATGTGTGTGTGTATCATGTGTGTGTATGTGTGTGCTTGTATGTGTGCATGTGTATGTGTGTGCTTGCATGTGTGTATGTGTATGTGTGGTGTGTGTGTGCGTGTGTGCTTGTATGTGTGTGTGTGGTGTATGTATGTATGTATGTTTGTGTGCAGCACACTGTGGGTTGGGATGCATCAGATGCATGAATAGGATACTCCAAGGCGTCCTTGGGCTTGTCCGGCTCCTCATACAGTCCTACCAAAACTGAAACAACACCAAAGCAAAGCCAACACTCTTTTCTTCCACTCGTCCACTAGCACAGCGGGCTGGGTCATGCGCCTGCAACCAACCTTTTGTCAGTGCGTCCAACACTCCTTCCTTCTCCAGGTACTTTCTGAACTCCTCCCTTTTGCTGTCATCGCCCTAAGCAAGAAGGTGGTAACAAGAACACATTCACACCAGCCCTCCCCTTCGGAGCACTTTCCAGAGGGCCAACAACGTACTGTCTGTGCCATGGTACAGCATTCAGGAGCTAAAATGGCGCTCTCTGTGTCAATGAATACTATTAGTGCCATAGAAACAGGTCTATGATTTCACTTACCTAGTCACGCTTCGCCGCCATTTTGTTGTCGAGCAGCAAAGGGAGACGTGGAGGAAGGCAGCGGACAGAGCTTCACCCAACGCGAGTACACTGTCCCGAGCAGACGCATATTGGACGGTGCGACGTCTTTTATAAAAGGTACCAGATCTAGGTTGATTATTTGCCAGTTTTTGAAGTGGTTTGTCTGGAGTCACCTGTCCGCCATTGATTGTGTCACGGTACACGGAGGCGTTTATCATTGTCGGTTACTTTGTGCGTGAATTGTTCGACATCAATATTCATGTTCTCTCGTGCCTCAGTCGAGCATTGGGAAAGCGACTGCGCTCTATAGAATTCACAGGAAATGAGGGCGCCCAGCGGCGGAACTCACCGCATTGAATGATTTAATCTGCAGGAATTTCATTTTGATGACTCCTTTGATGAGCTCTGCGGGAGCATTCCATTTCAGGCGCTCAGTTCCGCGTGTCTCCCAGCTCGCTTGCGGTCCAAGTGCTGATTGTCGGCGCTCGTTAGTCTCCAGCCCAGCCTAGGAAGGTGATACTTGCACCTACCAGCCATCGCCTACACTGCGGTCGTCCGACCACCGACGACTACTGTCTGAGGGAGACAGGCGCCACAGAGGAAGAGGAAAATGACTGGTACGTGCGCGGTGCGGTCGGAAGAAGCTCGGCTTATGAAGAGCTCTGTCCCTTCTACTCGACCCGCGTATTCGGTCCTCCATCCACCCTCTCCCTACCTCCTCTCCCTTCCACTGTGTCTCCCCGCCCTCATTCGCACATTACCACACCTTCTTCTGGTGATGCCTCCCCCCTCCCCCCATCTTCACAGAAGTCTGTCCCAGTCGCAACCCTTTTGGCAGAATGCCGCTTGCCAACGGACACCCTTGGGAGAGAAACGTGACTGTCAAGGCCGAGGACCCAGGGGACCACTCAGAAGTGAGCTGGGAGGGAGGAAGGTGTTGGGACGATGGGCCTCAGCGTGGGGAGTTTGAGTGAGGGTGGATGTGTGCTGGCTTGTTGAGGGCAGAGGGGAGGTGCTCCCTTGGTGTGGTGGTGCTGGGGTCAACTAGGCACAGTGACCTCTAATGAGGCCAGGCTGTTGTGGGCTGTGGTAGCACGCTCAACTAACCTCCTTCTCCCTTCTTGCCTCCCTCTCCCTCCCTCCCTCTTCCCTCCCTCTCCATCCCTCTTCTTTCCTCCCTCTCTCTCCTTCTGGAGGTGCGAAGCACTGGCGTTGAAGACATGGAAATTGGCAAGACGGACAGTGAAGAGGTAGGGAGTGTGTCATGTAAGAGAGAGTGGAAGGGGACTGTGCTGGTGTGTTTGAGTGTAGCCTGACCTCTGCTGTGCCCCAAGGCAGAGGATTGCTGGGCATCCTTGGCCAGTCGGCTGTGTTGGTGTGTGTGTATGGTCCACTGCTTGCAAACACTGGCAGTCTCTGGGGGTGAAGCTGCAGGAGTGCTGAGACAGTGAATGCCATTGTGCTGACACTGGGAATGACTCACATGGAAGTGCTCCCATATACAGGCCTTCCTTTCAAGGCGGCATGCCAGGGGCTTTGTGTTTGGGGCATGAATGTGCCAGTCCTTCCTGTTGCAGAAATTGGGTGACGTCTGTGTGTGCGCGCTTGTGTGTGTGTTTGCGCGCTTGTGTGTGTGTGTTTGCGCGCTTGTGTGTGTGTGTTTGCGTGCTTGTATGTGTGTGTGTGTGGTGTGTGTGTGTGTGTGCATGCGTGTGTGTGTGTGTGTGTGTGCGTGTGTGTGTGTGCATGCGTGTGTGTGTGTGTGTGTGTGTGTGTGTGTGTGTGTGTGTGTGTGTGTGTGTGTGTGTGTGTGTGTGTGTGTGTGTGTGTGTGTGTGTGTGTGTGTGTGTGTGTGTGTGTGTGTGTGTGTGTGTGTGTGTGTGTGTGTGTGTGTGTGTGTGTGTGTGTGTGTGAAGAGTGGTATATTGCCCTTATTCATCACCATCATGGTGTCATCATGAGATGAGAATGTCCTGTGGTGGTGGTGGTGCTGAGTCTTTCAGTGGCTGTAGTGGGAAGACAGGATGTGTCCTTGTCCTGTGTGGGGAAGCACTGCAGACAGGGAACACTGACTGGCTTTCTCTGTAATGGACACTCATGTGCTACATCCAAGTGTAACACACTCCTTAGCTGTGGTTGGGTGACCTGTGTGTTTCAAAATTGACAAGTCCATGTCATGTCAATCTTTGGTTTTGTGTGAGGCAGACAGTCCTGTGTGTGTTTGGGTGAATTGTTTTCTTCACTGTGTGAAGAATGACTTAGTGTTAGTGGTTGTCAAAACCTCTGTGAGTGGGCGTGTCCCCTGCTCCGCGCCACGCCCCCTGTGTCCTCTGTCATCCCTGCTGTGTGTGGCCCTGCAGGTCCATGAGTCAGAATACAGTCTGGCCAGCATGATTGAGGCTGGTAGCGTGCCCAAAGCTGACCCTCGTCAGTTTGAGCTCCTAAAGGTGCTGGGACAGGGGTCCTTTGGGAAGGTGTTCCTTGTGAAGAAGATCACCGGAGAAGACACAGGCAAACTGTACGCTATGAAAGTCCTGAAGAAAGCCACCTTGAAGAGTTAGTGGGAAATGGGAGGGAAGGTGCTATCAACAACTTGTAAATTGTTCCTGCTAATTTGCTCTGCGTGGTGTTCATTACCTGACAGTGGGGTGCCAAGTGGTGTCAATGGCAGCTGGCAGCCCACCTGGCCTTACACAGAGGCCCTTCCTCTCCCCACCTGACATGTCCCTCCCTCTCCCCCGCAGTACGAGACCGGCAGCGGACCAAGATGGAGCGGGACATCCTTGTCCTTGTACGCCACCCCTTTGTGGTCCAGCTGCACTACGGTATGCCTGCGCTGGGAAGAAGGGTGTGCTCACTCAACCCACTCCATACTTGGTACCTTTGTGTCTCACCACCATCACATACGCACCTTACCTTTACTCCCCTCCCCCTCTTTCTCTGTTGCAGCATTTCAGACAGAAGGCAAGCTGTACCTGGTGCTGGAGTTTCTTCGTGGCGGTGATCTCTTCACTCGACTCTCCAAGGAGGTCATGTTCACTGAAGAAGACGTCAAGTTCTACCTCGCGGAGCTGGCCCTGGCGCTGGACCACCTGCACTTGGTGGGCATCATCTACAGAGACCTCAAGCCAGAGAAGTGAGGAGGATTTATGTGACCTGGTGGTGGTCATGTGACCTGGCGGTGGTCATGTGACCTGGCGGTGGTCATGTGACCTGGCGGTGTGTCACATGTCTCACTGGTGTGTGTGTAGGAGTGGGTTGTGATGGGATTAGTAGCAAACAAATTAAAACTTAGGCGGATCGACCCCTGAAGTCACTAACCAATCACTAACAAGTGGTTGCTTAGTAGTGATCTTTGGATGCTGTTGGCCCAGTGCTGCTGCTGAGGAGTGGTATTCTCCCAATGGCCGTACAGCACTGTGGCAATTCAACGTAGTGACTTGCTCACGGGGTAACTACAAGTTTGACTGTTTATGCTGGGATTGTCCCCTGAAGCCAAGTGGTAGGATATAGTGAATGGCTTGGGTCCCTGGCCATTGGCCAGTATTGTTGACCTGGCCTTTTGACGTAGTGCCCAGCGAGTGTTCCCATTGTCCCAATGTCTGTGATGGGTCTGTGCACACTTTGATGTGAGTGCCGAAGTAACTGTTTCACATTGCAATGGGTTTGGTGGCCTTAGTCTGTGGTGCCTGGCCGGCAGTGCTCGGTGAGTGGTAGTCAGAGGATCAGCTCACTAGACCGGGTCAGGGACCTTGCTTGTTCCTCGTCTCACTCGGAGACAACACTCTCCCGCACCGCACTGCTTTTTCACCACCACCGCCGACTTCCTCAGCTGCCTTGTTCTCCTCAGTCTGCTGACACCCTCCCCTCCCTCCCCTCCCTGTCCAGTATCCTGTTGAACGCTGATGGCCACATCAAGCTGACTGACTTTGGCCTCAGCAAGGAGTCCATTGATGATGACTCAAAGAAGACCTTCTCCTTCTGTGGGACCGTAGAGTACATGGCTCCAGAGGTGGTCAACCGCCGCGGTCATGGCATCACGGCAGATTGGTGGTCGTTTGGTGTGCTCATGGTGAGGGGAGAGGGGAGGGAATGGTGTGCAGGGGGAAAGTGGAGTGAGGAAGGGAGGAGAGTGAAGGGTCTGAAGTGTTGAGAGTGAATCTTTGTTCATAACTGGGATGTTTCCCTCTACAACATGCCACAAGTGCTGTCTCTTCTTGCAGTATGAGATGCTCACCGGGTCACTGCCCTTTCAGGGGGAAAACAGAAAGGCCACAATGACACAGATACTGAAGTGAGTAGGGCTCGTCAATAGACCATTCATCTCACCCTCCAATTATCCCTGCTCCTCACCCTCCCATTCCCTCACCTTCACTCTCCCATACCCACACCATCACACCCCACTCCCACACCATCACATCCTCACATTCCCACACCATCACACTCCCACACTCCCACTTCCACATCATCACATCTTCACCCTCCCACACCCACACTATCACATCCTCACATTCCCACACCATCACACTCCCACACTCCCACTTCCACACCTTCACACCCTCACCTTCCCACACCCACACCATCAAACCCTCACCCTATCTGCACAGGGCCAAACTTGCGATGCCACAGTTCCTGAGTGCAGAGGCTCAGAGTTTACTGCGAGCTCTCTTCAAGCGCAACCCTCAGAACCGGCTCGGCCACGGTCCCAATGGGATTGAGGCCATCAAAGCACACGAGTTTTTTGCCACCATTGACTGGGAGGTTGGTTAGGGGTGGGGCGCACACAGAGAGGGTAGAAGTGTACAGAATGTGTGCATGTGCGTGCTGTAAGCGTCTGCTGTCAGTGTGCGTGGCCACTGCTCTGTCTGCAGAAATTAGTGAAACGTCAGCTTGAGCCTCCGTTCAAGCCAGCTTGTGGAAGAGCAGAGGACCTGTTCTACTTTGACCGGGAGTTCACCTCTCGCACTCCGAGAGGTGTGTTACTGCACAGCGACGTGCAGTTGGTGTGTGTGCTCCCCTCCCTTCACACCCTAATCACTCGCGCTCCCCATGTTCTCACCCTTCCCAGACTCCCCAGGTGTGCCGGTGAGCGCCCACTCCCATGAACTCTTCAAGGGATTCAGCTACGTGGCCCCCATTCTGAGGGAGGAGGAAGCAAAGCCACCTCGAACCAAGCAGACTCCACAAGTGAGGAGCAGCCCCAGGCTCTCTCCAAGCTCCTCCCTCTTTGCTCCTCCCTCTTTGCTCCTCCCTCTTTGCTCCTCCCTCTTTGCTCCTCCCTCTTTGCTCCTCCCTCTTTGCTCCTCTCCCCTCCCTATGCTCCGATGACCCCTCCCCCTTCTGTCCTCCATTAGGTTGGCTCCCCCTTGCCTGTTCGAACAGACTCTATTTTGAACGATTATGAAATAAAAGATCAAATCCTCGGCCTTGGAGCATATTCCATGTGCAAATTGGCTGTTGCCAAGGCAACCAGACAGCAATATGCCGTAAAGGTGAGACCTGTTTTCATCAGACTCTCCGACCTAATCTGGCCTGCCAGCCCAGTAGACTCTCTAATCTAATCTGGCCTGCTAGACCCTCTAACCTAATCTGGCCTGCTAGCCCCTCTAACCTAATCTGGCCTGCTAGACCCTCCAACCTCCTTTGGCCTGCTAGACCCTCTAATCTAATCTGGCCTGCCAGCCCAGTAGACCCTCTAACCTAATCTGGCCTGCTAGACCCTCTAACCTAATCTGGCCTGCTAGCCCCTCCAACCTCCTATGGCCTGCTAGACCCTCTAACCTAATCTGGCCTGCTAGACCCTCTAATCTAATCTGGCCTGCTAGCCCCTCCAACCTCCTTTGGCCTGCTAGCCCCTCCAACCTTTTTCGCGTGCTATTCACTCCCTAATACTTTGCTATAGTTTAGATTATTGAGCACAGACCACTAGCTCCCAGTGTCACTGACACAACAAGCTCTGCTGGAGTCACTGGATCTCTCCCCTAACTTCCCATCCCACCCCCTCCTCTCTCCTCCCTCCAGGTGATTGACAGATCAAAGTCAGCCAAAGATCCTGAAGAGGAGGTGGAGATTCTGTTGCGCTACGGCCATCACCCCAACGTCATCTGCCTCAAGGATGTGAGTCCACACGTGCATGCACGAACGCTGACGTTTGTGTCTACTGCCGCTCCACTGCTTTAACATCTGAAATGTCACATCACTAGTCACACTGCTAATCTTCTTTCACCGAGGAGTGGTACTGACCCAACCAACCCCTGTGTGGGATGCTCCCTCGTGTTCAGGTGTACGACGACGGCACTGTAGTCCACTTGGTCATGGAGCTCATGCACGGCGGGGAACTGTTGGACAAGCTTTTGAAGCAGAAGTTTTTCTCCGAGCGAGAGGCAGCCGAAGTGCTGGCTGTTCTTGCAGACACGCTGAAATACCTGCACCACCAGGGAGTGGTACATCGCGACCTTAAGCCATCAAACATCCTCTACGCCAGCGTGGACTGCACACCCGCATCACTCAGGATAGCAGACTTCGGCTTTGCCAAGCAGCTCAGAGCGGAGAACGGCCTCCTGATGACACCTTGCTACACAGCCAACTTTGTGGCTCCTGAGGTAGGCATGTGCCCTTGCTGTCCGCCCCTCCCTCTCTTAGCTCTGACTGTCCATCACCATTACTGCCACTTACTGGCCCTCTCCTCCGCTCCCCACCACCCAGGTCCTCAAGAAGCAAGGATACGATGCAGCCATTGACATGTGGAGCCTTGGGGTGCTTGCGTATACAATGCTAGCAGGGTAAGGGCGACGAAGCAGTGCTTGCGTATACAATGCTTGTGGGGTGAGGGGGCGGGGTGGCACCCATGAGCTGACGGCAGTGGAGTAATACCTTCCTCTCTCTCCTCTGTTCAGCCGAACACCGTATGCCAACAGCGACCAGGACCCTCCGGAAAAAATCCTCAGTCGAATTGGTATGGGGAAGCTGGACCTGTCTTCAGGGAACTGGGCACACATCTCTGACCAAGCCAAGGTGCAGGACACGGCACGTTGTGAAGCTTCGTGCATAATCACTAACTCCCCCTGCCCCCTTCAATCACTAACTCCCCCCCCTCCAATCACTAACTCCCCCCTCCCCCCTCCCCCCAGGACTTGGTGCAGAAGATGTTGCACATGGATCCCAACCAGCGCCCAACAGCCAGCCAGGTCCTGCAGCACCCCTGGGTCGCCAACCGGGCCTCACTGCCAGACAGTAAGCTGGCTGTCAAAGACACCTCCCTCAAGAGAACAGTGGAGGCCACCTTTTCTGCTCTCACTAAGCCCTCCACTCCGAAGCTGGACCCGGTGGGGCTGTCAGACCTGGCACAGCGGAGGCAGAAGAGAAAGAGCTCTAGATCTTAGGTTGTTCACGTCATGCCGACCACAACTGCCATGGTCATTGGTGTACACATCTGATTGCCACACACACTTATTTTCACAATATTCATTTTGATTATAATTTTAACACAGATTAATAGTTATTATAGCCTATTAACTGTGGCATGGCTCTGTCCAGCTAGCCTGCAGCGGGTGTGCAGCTAGGGTAAGGCACAATACACACAGAGGATGTAAGTGTATGTACTCCAAGGAGCACAGCTAGCCCTACTCCATCAAGGTCTTAGCCCCCAGGTGCCAGATGCAGTAGCTACAGTAGCACTTGCACTGGGTCTTGGTGTGTATTATGAGCAAGCACAGTATGCAGACGAGGTCCCGCAGCACTCAAAGATGTGTGCATGGCACTTCTTAGGTGCCTAGCTCCCAGATGCAACTTGTTGCATAGTGAGTGTGTGACAATGCAATGACGTACAGCCAGATACAATCTATTGCAAGGTCAGTTTTAATATAACAATAATTATTGAGCAATTCATTAAATCAATGCTGAGATCAAGGGTGTGGAGTTACTTAAATTATACACAAGCCATACCTATGTATAAATAATAATAGCATGGATTAAGAGAATATTATACACAAGTCAATAAATTGGGATGGAAAACATTTGTACAGATAAAATATAATAGGAATGTGCACTGTTTGTACACACAGTGTGCTCATGAGAGCACCAGGAGGAGCCACAGTGTGGTATGCACAACGACAGACAGACAGACAGACACACAGACACACACCGACAGGCAGACAGACGTACAGACAGACGTACAGGCATCACGTGAAGGCATGGAGACACTTCTCTGGGTAGCCCAGCTCTGCCAAAGCCTCGGTGATCCCCATGGTAAATTGGGGCATGCCGCACACGCACACCAGCAGGTCTCCATGGCGACAGTCACCTGGTGGGGGGAGGTGGTCCTGAAGGACAGCTGCAGTGATGCGGCCACACAGACCCGTCCAGGAAGGGAGTGGGTGTGAGAGGGCGTGGATGGCCTGGAACCTGCAGGGGGATGGATAGTCTGAGTTTCAAAGGGTGCCAAGAGGGTAAGGTATCAAGAGGTGTGGCAGCCGTATTGACAAGAGGTGTGGCAGCCGTTATTGACAAGAGGTGTGGCAGCCGTTATTGACAAGAGGTGTGGCAGCCGCTATTGACAAGAGGTGTGGCAGCCGTTATTGACAAGAGGTGTGGCAGCCGTTATTGACAAGAGGTGTGGCAGCTGTTATTGACAAGAGGTGTGGCAGCCGTTATTGACAAGTGCATAAAAATAGCTCGTGCCTCAAGGTGAGAGCACGATCAGCTCACCTGGTGGTGAAGGCTTCTTGGAGCTGTTCCAGTTCTGCCTTCCAAAGGATGTCCTTCTCAGTCTGGTTGGCAAAGAGCAGGGTCACATGCATCTCCTCATGTTGGCCCAAGGCTGCTGCAATGATCTTTACCATCGGAGTGAAACCTAAGAGAGAGGCGTCAACGCTTCACTTTCTACTCAACACAACTAATCCTACACCCACACCAAGTGACTCCGCCCCTCCCACCCACACTAAGTGACCCCCGCCCCTCCCACCCACACCAAGTGACCCCGCTCCTCCCACTCACACCAAGTGACCCCGCCCCTCCCACTCACCACTGCCAGCTGCCACAAGATAGAGCCTCTTTGCCCGGACAGTTGACCAGACAAAGTCTCCTTCTGGTTCACCGATGAGCAGGGACCCACCCACTTTGAGTGATGAGAGGACTTGGGACATCCTCCCATCGGAATAGAGCTTGACCATCAGTTGGAGGGTGTCACACTGCACCGGGCCGCGGGGAGAGGGGTCGGGGCTAAGAAGGCTGACCGGCGTGTAGCTACGCACCACCTCCTCCCCTGTGTGAGAGTGAGAGTGAGAGGGCAGTGTGTGGGGAGGTGTCCTGTGAGTCTGGCATGGTGTGCGTGTGGAGTACCCACCCTCAAGCATCCCACGCAGCTTCACGTGGTGGCCAACAGGGACGCTCATGTAGGACCCAGCTGGCAGGCGAAAGGTGAACAGCCTGGTGTTGTGGGTCACTTCTTCCACAGCCACCAGAGTCCCCTCTCGGTACAAGGGCTCCCTGTCTCTGACTGATGTGGTGCACTCCTCCCCTGCAAGGCTCAACTGCTGCCAGCGCGCCCCGCGCTCCCTCTTGTGCATCGTCACCTCCACCGTGGATCCACGCACGCCCACCACTGTCCTCTCTATGGGCCGCTCCAGCCTCCAACACACCGAGAACACCCGCTCACCGAGGAAGATAGACACTGACAGATCTGCACCATTCTGCACATCCACTATCACATCCGCTGGCCTCACCCCCTGAATGCAGCAACAGTAGACAATGAAGAATGGACTAGCAACAGTAGACAATGAAGAATGGACTAGCAACAGTAGACAATGAAGAATGGACTAGCAACAGTAGACAATGAAGAATGGACTAGCAACAGTAGATAATGAAGAATGGACTAGCAAGCTATGCCAGCACGAGGAAGACCCTACCTTGAAGTAGGTGTAGAAGGAGACGACCACGGTGCCGTCCGTCTGGTACCACTCAAACCTACATACGTACAGGCAGGCAGACAAACGCGACAATCACACACCGTCGTCTACACATGTGCAACCCACACACCCATGCACCTGGGGTCCTTGACGGTGCTGGTCTCGTGTGGCTCCTCCACGGTGATGGAAACAGCCGGGGGTCTGTCCACGTCTGCACACGAGACATATGACACTGTCTGACATCATGTGACATCATGTGACACATGTAACATGGAAGCAAGATGACCGCTCACCTGCCAGAACAACCCCACTGTCTGGGGTGTTCAGCGTGGTCACACCACTGGAAGTGTCCTCCTCCTCCTCCTTCTCTTCCGCGAGGGACTGGCGAGAGGTGGCCGGCAGTGGCAGGGAGAGGGTGCTCGGAGGTGCCTTAGGTGCTCGGGGCTGTCTCAGCCCCGGGGTGCTGAGGTAGGAGGGGGAGGAGACCTTTCGGCTCTGTGAGCTATCGCGGATGAGGTTCCCCACAAAGCACTTGGCGAGGAAGCGGTCGTACTGAACGTATGGGTGGTACTGCAGGGAGGCAGGCTGAGGTAACACCACCCACCACACCTCTTGCTACCCACCACGCCCTCGCCCCTCCCACCTGGTTGAACAGGTCGGTGCAGTCCTTTCCTGCTCCGCGCATGATCTCCGACACGCTTCCCGGATGGAACTTGAGATAAGGAGTTATGTTGTACACGCGACCTGGAGGGAGAACACACCCTTGAGACCTCTCTCCTTCCCCACGGGCCACAGTGGCCCAGTGGCCGGTGCCTTAACCGCCCCAGCTCACCGTTAATGGCCGTCCAGGCGTCTTCCTCCGTGCAGTGCTTGGCTAGCTCGTGTGCCGTGACGCGGAGCAGTTGTCCTTGCGTTCCCGACAGGTCCTCGCTCCGTCGGGTAAGCCGGATCCAGTCCTTTAGCCCGTGGCCCACCTCCAGCACGGGCCGCCCGTGGGCCGCAGACCGTGTCGTGTCTGGTGCTCTGAGCGGAGTCGCCACTGCCGCTGCAGTGGGGGGCACTAGAAGAGACATTTCGTGATACAACGACCTTGAGAAATCTTGCGCCTCTCTGAGCTACTAACGCAGTCTACTCAGCACTATGTGTGACATTCATGGAATCTGTTCCTTCCTTGACTGCTTCTGTTCCGCTCAAGGTTTTATAGTACACACGGTCACCTGAGTGGGCTCGTTCGCCTCTCCCCCCGTGATGACGTCATAGACTGGTGGACAAAATGGACGATGAGTGAGTGGAAGCCTGACTGACCGGAATAGCTAGGTTCAACTCGAACCATACCGCATGGGGTTCACGAGTCACACGCGTAGCAGCGAGTGTTGTGTGGTATGGAGACTGTATGCTGCTGACTACACGTAACAGGGCGCCTTTCTGTTTTACCAACCAGCAACACACTGGGCCGTTCAGCTCACTGAAGCGACACTGGCTGTAGCAGTAGCGGTCGGTATACAGTTCAGCTGTGCATTTCCCCGCCTACTCAACCCACTGGTGGTGATATTTTCATATAATCCCCTATCACTAGAGGGTTGCCAGTGGGCGGGGCTAGGGTTTGTATAGCTACATGGTGGCTGGGCCGCATGTACGTACACTCAGAATGCGGCAGTGGGCACATATAAGGGAGAGCCAGGGGGCGCCAAATTCTGCAATTTAAAATCTACCCTAACCCTAATACTAAATCCGCGCAGTCCATACTTGCGTAATTTGGATCCCGCTTATAATAATGTGCCATGACCCCAGAATGCCCAGGGCGAAGACTCGTGCAAGTAGTGCGATGTCCTCAACATGCCAGGCATGTAGCTTATGTGTTTGTTACAATGGCTAAAGGTTGTTGTAGGCGTGTGTGGGTGCGGTGAGTGGGGGAACACAGGCGCGCATGGCAATGTCCTGTGCAAACAGGTTGATGCACTGCTGCATGTCTCTGCAGCTTAGACGGTCCTGGGGGTGGGGGGGACTACAGCGAGGACGAGCAGCTGGACGACCCTGATGAAGCACAGGTGTGTGTGTCTGTGTGTGCGTGTGCATGTGTGTGGGGGGTCATGTGTGGACCTGGCTACATATCCCACCCTGCTTCCTTGCTTGTCACCAATCTCACTGGCCTCAAGTGTCCATACCTGTGGGGTGTGGAGGACACCAGTCCTCATCCTGTTCAGACCCATTCCTGGAGTGTTCCTGACTTTGCTGCTCTTTGGCATGCTCATCACTCCTAAGGCTTCCTCTATCAACAGTTTGGGAAGGTAGATATTAATAGTGTCACACCCACGAGTCAGTCTCCCTCTCTTCCCCTTTCACGTGGACGGGCTAGCCCGAGTCAAACCCGGATTTGACTCAGGCTAGAATGTTCACATGTGACCAGGCATGACCTGTTAGAGGTGTGTGTGTGCATGACATAGCTACAGTAAGGCTTCTTATGAACCATTGTATAATTATAATGGACATAAAGTGTGAAATTTGCTAGCCCAACCCCCCCCCCCTCCCCCTTAGGAGTATGAGCAGGGAGAAGAAGAGCATGTGGAGTTCCTGGCTGCTGAGGGTGAGGAGCCAGCTGTCTAGCCATCTAGCCGTGTGTGTGTGTGTGTGTGTTGTACTGGTACAAAGGGTGACTGGAAGAGGTGGGACACACTGAGGTATGATGAGGTAATGAGGTGAGCAGCTGTAATGGGTAAAGGGCAGACTACCAGTCTGGTCCTCTCACTCTGGTCCATTCATATGAATGTAACAGAAGCCTAGGAAGTGACATTAGAGGAGCCCCACCCTGTTGAGAAAAATGTATTCAAATTGTCCATGCATGTCATGAGTGGCCGCCAGATCAAGGTGTCACTTGCCTGCTCTTCCCACATTGCCATCTGGACAAGTTCCTTGCAGATTAAATCAACTGTAGAGTAGCCTGTAGAGTCTAGTGGGACTTCCACACTAGCCATTGGAATCTCACAGTTATCTAACTTCCTGTCTCATGCTCAACAATTCAAATTCAGTGATAAAATTGTAGATTGAAACCTTCAGCATTAAATGATAAGATGTTTGTGGTCTGTGCAGTGCTGTGAGCCTGCGACTGTCTGCAGTAATTTGCTTCCACCTTTATTGCTCTGCGTAGCTGCATTGGAATGTAAACAATGGCCTGTATGACACCATGTTTTTCCTGCTAGCTTGGCCATACCATGGACGCACGAAGGAACAGGACTGGCAACGCGAGCCGGAAGTTGTCGGAGGGTCGTACAGGTCACGTGTTTCGTTAGCAACGAGAAACTAGCAAAAAGTATTATGATACAGCTCCTCCAAGCTAAATTGTCCTCGTTCTTGCCGCCATAGGAAGGACTTACTAGCATAGCTTGGCCTAGTTGCACGAAGGTGCTTATCCTGTGGCATCCTTCCTGCGCGGCATGCGAGCAGCTTTAGAAGGGCCAGGATAAAGATCAAAATTTGTTACAGTAAAAGCATTAGGACCGCGATAAATCGCTGCCTAAGCAATGCACCACGGATAGCAGTTAGCATCCGTACCATTGGACTCACAGAAAACTCCTTGCAGGGAAAAATCCTTCGCTCCCAAGTTCGTTCGTCCGCAACGTTCCCTTTTGGGAGCGAAGGATCTCGGCATACGAGCGTCCCACGAAGGTGCGAGTTCACGTTGCCATAGGTCACTCGTAGTCGTATTGTTTCCGCTGGGTATGCGGTGGGTATGTCGAAAGAGGCCAACGATATACGGCGATTTGTAAGCGAACCCTTCGCGAAATCCCCTCATTAACACCTTTCCTTGGTTACGGAAGCTGTACGACCCTACTACAATATAGCAGATAGGAAATTTATATGGACTTCTGGTTCGCGTTGCCAGTCCTGTTCCTTCGTGCGTCTATGGCCATACTGGCTATATTTATACTACCATACTCCAGCACATAAACTGTGCCATAATGAGATTCATGACACAACCATATATGGCAGTTGCTCAATGAGTCTTATGCAGTACCATATGGTAGTACTCCTTATAATAATGTAAAGTGAGACGGCTGGTACACTGAGCTGTAGCGGTGTCTCTGCGCGTGTGCAGGTACTGAGTCAGGAGCAAGCGGCAAGCGCATCACGACCCCCTACATGACGAAGTACGAGAAGGCACGAGTGCTGGGGACGAGGGCATTGCAGATAAGGTGAGGTCACGTACGCTGCTGCACTGCCCTCCTCCTCCAACCTGCCACCACTGCTGGTCCCGTCCCCCTACAGCATGTGTGCCCCTGTGATGGTGGAGCTGGAGGGCGAGACAGACCCTCTAAAGATTGCCATGAAGGAGCTGAAGTGAGTCAGCCACCTTCTCCCTGATGCAGTGGCCATTGCTGTGGGACTCTGCAGGCTGTAGGACTCTACTTGACCTCCTGCCATTTGACCTTGCCACAGGGAAAAGAAGATTCCTATTATTATTCGCCGGTACCTTCCAGATGGGAGCTATGAAGACTGGGGCGTTGACGAACTGATAGTTGACTGACTGACACATGCACGCACACATACACTATTTTATTGCAGCTCGTAATGCAGAGTGTCCTGATGTGCATCAGCCACCACCACCACAGTGTAGTCAGTGGGCATGGGGCGAGGTGTCCACGTAATGACTCCACTGGATGAGCATGTCACACACAATAGGCACTATCTAAACATGATGATGAGGTGTCAATGTGAAATGGTCAACTGTTCAGGAGTACAAAGACATGTTCATAGTAGTTGTGTGAGTATGATGCAATGATGAACAGTGGCTCCCGGGTGTACAAGGTTCACTGTGTCCCCTCAGTGTGTTGGCTGCGGGGAGAGAAGACAGCTGTGGTAGGCACATCCAACATGACTTCTACATGTGACGTCTGTCATAGGATTGCCATCTGTCCTTGCACATGAGAACATGCACTCATGCAGTATATAAGATTGCCACAGTGTTGCCATTCATCCCATTAGAATATTAATTACACTGCAGGGAACACCTACAGGGTCTCGGGCATGACTCACTCACCTACAAGCACACAAAGTGCATGGTTGTCATGGATACTGCTGAGACAAAGGGAGCTCTATATCTGCCGAGTCATCTGAGTCTGAGTGCCTCTCTGCTGGGGGTGGGGTCCAGATAATCTCTACATCCTGAGTGAGGGGCTGACTCGCAGGCTGGTTGGGTGTTGGCTTGGTCTGCCGTCTCTCGGGCAGTGCGGGGGGTGAACTGACCGTGCTCACGAGGACAAAGTTGTCGTCAAAGCCACAGAAGGCCTCTTCATAGATCCGCTCAGGTAGAGGACTTGAAGGCACTTCACATGAGGCACTATCCTGGTCCTGCTGTGGCAGTTCAGGGGCTGGAACAGGGATGGAGGGGAGGGGTGCATTCGCTCCTGCAGAGGCCCCGTGTGGAGGGGAAATTCCTTTGGGAACCTCATATGGTCGGGGCTCTCCCTTCACCCACCACCCAAGGTGCTCCTTCACGCTGCTGGCCTCGGCTTGTCCGGAGTCCTTGCGAGGGGCGTGACCAGCAGGGAGGGTTGTACCCACCTCGTTGGGCGTGTCATAGTGAGCATCACTGTCTGACCGTCCCAGCTTCTTCACTGTGGCATACACATGGTCAGAGGGGGAGGGGGAGGGGGAGGGGGCGGGGGGCTGGGGACGGGGCCGCGGCAAGGGCAAGGCTACAGGCTTCTGCACTCGGTGAAGCCTGGCTCCACTGTCAGACTTCCTCCTCATTGGGAGAGAGGGCGTGGCATAAGGGTGGCTAGAGGCTGTGGAGGTGGGTGTGTTCCTGTCTAAGAGTCGAGGTGTGCCGTGAGCTACCCACTGAGAAGTGGGGGCATCGTAATGAGCAGTGTTGATGAAGCTGGTGCTGAGGTTCCTCCGCTTGACCTTCCGAGGGTGGTCATAGTGCTCCTGGAGACCAGTCCTAGACATGTCAGCTTTCAGGACAGCATCATCCAAGTTGTAGTAACGAGTTTCCTGCGCTCTACCTGACTCCTCTGCTGCTGCCCCTTTTTTCAGCTCTCGGGAGGCAGAATCGCGTGACACACGTCTTGCTCTTGTGTCTGGTTCATCAGGCGAGTCAAAGGAAATCCTCATTGTAAAGCCATCGCTCTCTTCCCCAGCCAATGCGCTTGCAATTTCATTGTGGCTGCTGTTCTGGCTGGCCAGTGTGATCCGCTCAGGGTCAGTGTGTGCACTCAACAGCTGGATCATCGGAATCTCCTGGTAAGGGTTGCTATCGCTGGCCTCGTCACTACCAACGAAGCAGAGGTCCACTGCTCCCTGCCCACTGGGACCAGTCAGCCTGAACTGCTCATGAGTGTAGTCGTCAGGGTGTTCAAGGACTTCACCACGAACAAGTGGGTTGATTGGCTCAGGATCTCTGGTGCCGAGGAAGTTCTCCCGTCGCAGCATTGAGCTTCGCCGTGACAAAGACACCTTAATGGACTCCTTCCGCTTAATACTGTTTCTGCTTGAAAGGGTGCGTGAAACAGGTCTGAGCATTCGCGTCACCTTCTTTCGCAGACTGTCGTGTCTCTGAAGCCTGCAACACACGCAGACCAACAGGACAACCAGGATCAGCACCACACCGGACAGACCCACAACCACAACAACAGTCATTGAAGTGGTCCCAATGCCAGACCCAAATGGATCCACTCCAGGGTAGACACAGTCTTCGGAGCTCCGCCCACTGCAGCCCTGCTTGCAGGAGGAGTCACAGGGGAGGCAGAGCCCGGTAGAGTTGAAGTACCCAGTGGGGCACACTGTAACGCAGACCCCATCCAGTAGAAAGGAGTGTTCCATGCACTTCCTGCAGTCACCAGCTGTCGGTCCCCAGCAACCATGCTGCATGGAGCACAGGTGGTGACAAGGCTGGCAGACGCCGTCAAGGTCTTGGTAGTGCAGGCTGGTGTCACATGTGGGTACGCAGAGTGTGGAGCCGTTGGAGTACCTCAGTGTTGCACCAGCACACCCAGCACATTGTGAGGGAGACGGTCCTACACAACCCTCACGACAGTACGGGTGACAAGCAAGGCAGCGTAGATTATGCTGGTAGTACCCTGTGGGGCACTCCTCCACACAGTGCCAGGCGAGTGGGGCAGGGGAGGAGCTGTTCTCTACTGCGAGGTGCTTGCAGGTGTGGCAGTCTGCGGCAGAAGGGCCACTACAGTTGTAGGAACTGTCACACTGTGGATGGCACGGGAGGCAGGATCGAGAGGCGTACTCCAGGTAGTGCCCCAAGGGACAATCCTCTACACACACACCTTGATAGGTCACATCTACACACCTAACACACTCAGCTGCTGATGGTCCCTTGCAGCCATAGCGGCTGTCACATTGTTGACTGCAGTCCTGACAGAGAGTGCCTCCTGCATCCACGGGCTGTGCAAACTGGTGGGTCTGGCACACTGTCACACACTCGCGCTCCACTGTGGCGTACAGCGGGCAGGCAGCCACACACGTAAGCAACTGGGAGGAACTGTCTCTTGTCCAGAAGGACTCACGTGAGCATTCAAAGCAATCACTGTTCTCAGGGCCGTTGCAGTGCACACAGAGACGGTGACAGTAATCACACAACTCAGAGGAGCTGTTGTGGAATTGGCCGAGTGGGCACTCGGCCATGTAGCTCCACCCATTCTCCAACACCACTAGAGCACCTGTGTTCGACTCAATCACGACACTCCCTCCATGGAGGGCCTCACCTGACTCAATAAACCCTGCTACAACAGTGATAGAGTGGTTTGAAACGTTGTACATACTGAGAACTGCCACTCCTGCCAGGTACACCTCTACAACAGACGCTCCACCACCCAAGAGCCCCTCCCCCTCAATGAACACCTCTGTCCCTCCAGTGCCATTGCTGGGATTCACGCTCACCACTTTCCCAGGAACTGTGTATTGGAAGGCGAGGGTAGGGTTGTGTGAGACCACCGTACTGACAGTGTCGGACACAACCACCACGATAGCTGGCCCCCCATCAGGGAGTGGGGAGGGGTGGAGGGAGGGGCTTCCCACCCGTACAATGATATTTGTGTCTTCACTACTCTCCACAGAGTGCACCTCAGTTCCATTCAGCACCACTGTCCTAGCCTCCATCCCTCCACCAAGTAGCCCTACTCCTCGAATCTCCACCCGCGTACCAAACTGCCCCGTCAGTGGAGCGACTGACTGTATGCTTGCTGGAATGACGTACTCCCATCCGTCAAGCAGCACAACCCTGGCACCTGTGTCACTGACCACTTCCACGTCACCCACACGAGCAGTTTCGCTGTGCACAGCCCTCACTGTCATCTCAGAGTCATTAGCATGCTCAACGATGGCCTGGACTCCACACAAACACACCTTTTTCACATCTGCCCCACCCCCCAAGAGCTGGAGGCCCTGAATGACTACGCGGGTACCATTCTGGCCAGCAGAGGGGAGCACTGACAAGATGTGGCCCTCACGCAGGTATTGGAAGCCTCTGCTCAGTCGGGCCACACGGCCCGTGATGTCGTGAATTGATATATCGGCCATGTTGGGGTGTGGATCAGGAGAACGAGGCACAGCTATCTGAATGGTCCAGTTGCTGGAGTCTATGGAGAGCACCTGTGCTGCAGTGTGCCCCACACGTGCCATGGTGGCTGCGTTGGGAGGGAATGGGAGCTGTAGGGTCAGCTGTGTGCCAAACTGGCCAGTGGAAGGTCCCTGCACCACTGCAAGAGAAAAGTTGTGGAGGTACAGAAAAGGCCCTCCCTCTGTTACTCTACCATCCGAGGCCTCAACTAGCACCTTGCCACTGCTGTTCTGCATTGCCACTGCACCTGCAATCACCACAATCTCCTCTGCAGTAGACCACACCACTCTGCTCACTGAAGACCCAGCCAGTGATACCATAGCAACAGAGCCCCCCTTAGGAACCAGGTATTTACCAAATATGTGAACAACATCACCTTCCACACCAACTTCAGGGGAAACTCCCAGTATCTTCCCAGGGTCACTGTAAATGAAACCATATGGAGTTCTTGAGTTCACTGTCACTCCGTCCTCTCTCACCAGCTCAATGCCACCGCTGGTTCCAACGGGTGCCCCACCCACACGAAGCACCACAGCAGAGTCACTCATCACCTGAATGCGCTCCCTGTCCACTTCCACTCCGGCAACCCTCGCATGCTGAAATGCAACAGTCCTGTTGGCAATTGATAAACCAGTTACAGTAAGGTAAGTTCCCTCCTGGCCAGAGGTAGGGGAGAATCCTGTAATTACCCCTTGCTCTCGTTGGACAAAATAGCTTCCCTCGACTATGGCACCCGATGCTGCCTCGATTCGCACATTGTCTGGCTGGGATGGGTCAGCGCGTGCCAGTTCACCATTTCGAACCACAATAGACGTGTCAGTGGCACTCAATACCTCTGCCCGGACTCGGTTCAGGTACACCAGGGGAATGTCACTCCCACCACCTAGCAGGCCCCGCCCTAAAATGGTCACCACTGTTCCATTCTCCCCCTCACCGGGCAACACCTGCTGAATGCACCCAGAAGGGCTGTACGTCCATGCAGCCACTGCCGAGGACACCACTGCTCCAGCACTGGAAGTGACAACCACCTTCTCTGCAAATGTCTCATTGCAACGGCAGGGTCCTACTCTCACGTGGATCACGCTGGCATTGCTGGAGGCGTGGTCAATGGTTGCCAGGATACCACCGAAGGTCACATTAGTAATGTTGTCAGCATGAGCAAAAAGGTGACTTCCATGAATGGCAACTGCAGAGAGCAGAAGGGGGAGAGGGAAGAGGGGTGTACTCGGTGTGTGGTGGTGAGCAGCTAGTGGTGCAGTAGCTACGGGGCCAGGCACAGGAGAGAGACTACCCCATGCAGTACTGCTAACCATATAAGACATGCTCCACTGCAGAGCTTACACACTACACCACAACATGACTGCCGCCCCTCCTGCTGTAGACAGCACGGCATGCACCAATTGCTATAAAGGGGCATGTGGGAGCCACCCAGGAGGGATCCCCAAACACCCTTAAACGTCAACAACCAGTGGATGGTTGATTAGCATAGCCAAACCGTGTGGGGCAGTGGAGGTGTGGGGCACTGTGGTCCCACACACATGCCTGTGGCTCATGCCACCAAACAACATTGCTGACAACATACACAGGTAATGACATTCATTGCCTCACCTCACCCCAGCTGCACTGCCCACATCAGAAGACAAAAATGCTAGGAATGCATCCACAGTGGCCTACAGCTGAATTGGCACCTAACAGCTTCTGCTCTGCACTCCATCATTAGTCACTTTGTAGTGGCTCCACCCACCACCCAACTTCTTGCGCCCCGCCCACTCACCCCTTGTTCCCCACTGCCCAGACGAGGGCTCAAGTCCTGTGATGAGTCCTGGTTCCCTCACTTCAAACAGGTCATCTGCCTCTATGACGGCGCCTGAGCTGGCCACGAGAGTCACACGCACCACACCTGTCTCACTCCCATTGGACACCTTGGCAATAACCTCCTCATTCGAAATACTCAAAATGGCTGCACTTACATTTCCAATGAATACACTCTCCAGTGTCTCGCCATAGCCCAGCAAGCTCTCCCCAGTTATACTAACGACGGTTCCCACCTGGCCCCTGCTGGGTTTCACACCTGTGATGGTCCCAGTGGGAAGGTAGGTCCACATAAGCGGGCGGGAGGAGAGGGAGAACTTCTCCCCCAGATGTGACACCGTCAACTCCACTGGACCGCTCAGAGGCAGACTAGTGTTATCCGGCCAACCGGCAGCTACTGTGATCCAGCTCCAATCAGTGGAGGTATCCATGGCAACAATGGCTGCTGGAATACCAGCTATTGTGACAATCGGTGTGTCGTCCAACCCGAGGGAGAGGTGTCTGCCAGTGATGTTGACGACTGTGCCTCGCTGCCCTAAGATGGGCAGGAGAGACGTGATGGCTGCAGAGCTGAACAGCACATCGCTGCGAGTCTTGACCACAGCCATTGTATCAGAGGTGATAGTTGCCTCCAGTGACTCGGCAGGCAAGGCTCCAGGGACCACCGCCCTGACACACTCACTGCTAGCGTTGGAGGACCACGGAGGAGGGGCAGGAGCAGAGGTGAAGTTGCTGCTCAAGGTTTCTCCAAAACTGACACTAGTGACTTCAGTACCTCCACCCAGCAGGCGTTTCCCACAGAGGAACACCCAGGTGTCCTCTTGAGCATGTGGCGGGACAATGTCAGATATCTCCCCGTCCTTCAGCTGAGTCCAGGCACTAGACAGGACCAGAGAAGGTCCCTGGCCAGAGTACACTGAGACATGGTCTGTAATCATTTGAGTTGTGAGAATTCGCACATCCCCCACACCTGAGGGACCACTGCCGGCAAGAACAACCACTTCAGATTCATTAGAGTGCACCACTTGGGCTAGAGTACCGCCAAGCCACACTTCGGACAGAGAGGAACTAACAGGAAGCTCTTCTGAGCCAGAGTGCCCCAGGAGATGCTCTCCATGAATGACAACGAGTGTGCCCCTCTGTCCCTCTGCAGGGGACAAACTGCTCACTCTCCCCTGAGGGAGACGGGTCCACTGACCAAGGGGAAAATGGTTTCCATACTGAGTCACAACTTCAATTGGGACTGGGACATTTGTATCCCCAGGAGGGGCTCTGATGACCAGGATCCGCTCGCCCTTGCTCACAAATGGAGCTACCACTCCACCAATCTCCACCGTGAAGTCCCTGCTGCTGTCGCCATCATAAGGAGGGTAGCTCCCCACTCCGATGCGGACTAGTGTGCCCTCTTGCCCAGCACTTGGCACAATCAGAGCTGCAGATGGATCTGTGAACGGAAGAAGGGAGGAGCACAGTCACCCCACCCACGGGGTGTAACATACAAGAGAAGACAGGATCTGTGGTCAATGTGTGGCTGGAGGGAAGTGGATAATGTCGAGCACTTTGTGCTGAGGTGCGATGGTGTCCCCTCTTCACCTGGTACTCTATAGCATGACATGTCAAATTTTAAGCTGTTTTTAGCACTATATTATCGTGTTGAGTGCTACATGGGGCTGTCGTCCTAGTGTGCATGCACACCGGCACTTAATAAATCATTATATTGAATATTGAATACATATGCATGACAATAATGCACCCCCACCCTGCCTCACCGTAGGGTCTGAACTCGATCCACACCTGCTCCAGCACACAGCGAGTCCTGTCGGTCGGTACCAGGACTACCGCCACCTGCCCGCTCTCCGGGCGGGCGGACGGCGACGCGAGCAGAAACTGCAGACTCAGCGACAGCGTCTCGTTCGATGCGGGCTGCAGTGGCTGGTCTCCGCCAAACTGCTGCCCGTCTTGGAGGACGCGGAAGGCAGCCAGCTGCAGGAGGTTCGTTCCATTGAGGCGGAAAGCAACGCTTGGGCTTCCAGACGGGGGGAAAATGCTGTCCACGTGAGGACAGGTGTGGTTGTTCGGGGATAATGCAACTGCCACTGAAAAGCACAAAACTGCAAATAGAAACACCTGCACCATCTCTTCCTTGTTCGTCCTTGCAAGGAGGCGTGTGCTGCGGTACGGAAGAGGACTGCATGAGGCACATTCTTGCAGAGATTATATCTGACCTCCCCTCGCGCTCCCAATGTTTCGACTGAGCTAGCTATGAATATCGTTAACGCAAGGACAGCAAAATGGCCGCAGTTCATGGCTGAGTGCCACGGTTCAGCTGCCCCGCGAGGAGATGAACGCCTTCGTGGCTTGCAGGGGCAGGAGCAGTAAGCGTGCATCGGGTTGTGTTCGCTCACTTTCCATTTCGTTAGTGCGCCCCGTTGTCGCTGTGTGGAGCGTAGGCCCACCGTCACCTGTCCCTCAGAGTCTGTGTCACTCGGTGACTCGGGCCTCCTCTTATAGTATTATCGCGCCATGGATACTGTGTCCAAGGTTTCCACATAGATCTTACATTGTAATGCATGGCAGCTATGCAATATAGAGTGGATGTGTGGGCCACGTCTGTTCTACCTGGTCCAGTCGTGCATGTGTAGCTCGTGTGTGAGTGTCTGAGTGCGCTGTGGCCGAACACGTCACGCTCTCCCTCCGACAAAGGTGTCCTGGTGCGTGCTTGGAGCACAAGCACTGTCGACCCGAATGTGACATCATCCCCTCTTCAAGATGACCGCTGGACCCCACCCCACCCCAAGGGAGAACTGATTGCGGAGTATGACCAGCTTGTCTCGTCCGGAGTCCTCTGTGACGACGCCCACCAGTGGAGAGTGGTGGGCACTCTGCAGAAACTCCTGCACACGCTGAAGGGGTACCAGCCGTCACGGCCTTCCCTGATGGCACGAGTAAGTGCGTGTGTGTGTGGGGTGGGGTGGGGTGGGGGGATGATAGCAATGTGGCATATGCAGGACTGATTCATGTACAGACCATGCCCCTCCCCCTCCCCCTCCCCCAATAGGTGTTCGGAGGAGGCACTGCAGTGCAGCGAAAAGTCAAAGGCATTTACTTGTGGGGTTCTGTAGGTGGGTGGCACGGCAAGGCCAGCCTCACGGCAGGCACTGACCCCTCCCCCCACAACCCCTCCCCCTGTACCCCCTGCTGCTGTGCTGTAGGGTCTGGCAAGACCATGTTGATGGACCTGTTCTGTGACAAAGTGGCTGTCCGGAGAAAGAGGAGAGTGCACTTCCACGCTTTCATGCAGGAGGTCCATGCACGTGAGGCAGCACCACCCCTCACCCAATGCAGTGCAGTGCAGTGCAGAGCAAGCCCCTCCCCTGGTCGTAGGTATCCATGACTTCAAAATGGACCTGCCACTTATCTCAGTGTCTCAACGCTCCTCGGCGCATGACCCCATCCCACCCGTTGCCAAGGAGATCACTGACCACACCCACTTACTGTGCTTTGATGAATTTCAGGTTAGACTCTAGTGTGTGGTTACTGCCTCACCCATCACCCTCACACCTCACCACACCCTTCTTCCATCACCCTCCACCCCCACACCTCACCCTCACCACACCCTTCTCACCTCACTCTCACCCTCTCTCCACCCCACCCACCCCAGGTAACCGACATAGCCGATGCCATGATTCTGCGTCGCCTCTTCACTCACCTCTTTGGCAATGGATTGGTGGTTGTGGCCACGTCTAACAGACCACCCGAGGGTATGGCTGTGTCTGTGGTATAATTGTCAATTGTTATTTTCATATAGTGTATTACACTATTACTATTGTGATGTTTGCCTGTGGCAGATTTGTACAAGAATGGTTTGCAAAGAGCCAATTTTGTTCCCTTCATTCCCATTCTGAAAGTGAGTGACTGAAGGATTTGATGTGATTATTGCAGCCGTTACAGCTGCTTGTTATTCATCCAGAACCACTGCCTGGTGCTCCCGCTGGACTCTGGGACGGACTACAGGGTGATGGGTGTGTGCACATGTGTGTGTGTGTCTGTGTCCGTATGTGTGTGTGTGTGTCTGTGTGCGCATGTGTGTGTGTCTGTGTGCATATGTGTGGGTTTATGTGTGTGTGCATGTGCGTGTGTGCCATGACTGACTCTCCCACCCCATTCCTTCTCAACTGAAGGTACGGATCAGAGAGAAGACCTCTACATGTGGTGAGGGTGGGGTGTGCTGTGCTGTGTGGTGAGGGTGTGCTGTGCTGTGTGGTGAGGGTGTGCTGTGCTGTGTGGTAAGGGTGTGCTGTGCTGTGTGGTGAGGGTGGGTTGTGCTGTGCTGTGCTGTGCTGTGTAGTGAGGGTGTGCTGTACTGTGCTGTGTTGTGCAGGCCGAACACAGTTGAGGCTGATGAGCAGTTGGAGGATTTCTTTCTAAGACTTGCAGCTGAGGCTAATGAAGGTGGGTTATGCAACCGTGTTACATGATTGCATCATCATTAATGAAATATAACTGCACTTGCACGTCCCCAGAGGTCAAACCGACTGTCCTCCAGTTCCTTGGCCGCAAGCTAGAGGTCCCCCAGTCAGCAGGAAAGATCGCTCTTTTCTCTTTTGCTGAACTCTGTGAGAAGGTACTGGGCTGTTTGTGAGAACTTCTTGGTCCTGTCTGTCCGCCCATATGTCTGTCTGTCTGTGTGTCTGTCTGTCCATTCACCAGCCTCTCAGCTCAGCGGACTACCTCCAGTTGGCACGAAACTTCCACACCATCTTGTTAAAGGGAATTCCCCAGCTAAGCTTTGACTCCCGTTCGGCTGCCAGGCGTTTTATTGTACTAGTGGACACTCTGTACGACAACCAGGTGGGCGGGGTTAGCCATGAGTCTGTGTGTGCGTGAGGGTGTGTGTTGGTGTTGGGGTGGTGTGTGTTTGCAGTGGAGTGAGTGAAGATGCACTGGCCCACCTCCTGGTTGTTGGCCGTACAGGTGAGACTGGCCTGCACGGCAGAAGTGTCTCCGGAGTGCATCTTTCAAGGCATCCAGCTGAGTGAGGGGGAGGAGGAGGGGAGTCGGATCCTCATGGATGACCTCGGCATAGCTGCAGTGAGTCAAACAGACAGACAGACAGACAGACACACAGAGACAGATGCACAATCAAGTTGACGTGTTTGTGGTGTTAATAATGAGTCAGTGGAAGTTAGCGTAGCCGCATGTGGTGACTTCTCATGGTCCTCTGCATGATTTCTTCTTTAGACTAACCCTCTTCCCTTCTCCCCTCTCGCAGGATTCAGCAGATGGCAGAGCCAGCATCTTCACTGGCGAGGAGGAAGTGTTTGCTGCCCAAAGGGTTGTGTCTCGGCTGACAGAGATGCACTCCAGTGGCTACTGGGAGAGAGCTGTACATGAGCGGAGAAGGGACTTCCCCTTATCTTAGGGACACCCCCTCATGCTAGGGACGCCATCAAATGAGTATTGTACATAATCAGATATTTATTTATTGTCTGTATATTTACCTCCCAGTGCACTGCGCGCACTACATATATACTCTACACACCCTCACCTGGTCACCCTCACCCTCACCCTCCCCATTGGGGGGCTATGGTGGTGTCTAGTAACAGTGGGTCTTTGATCACAGCATGCCATGCAGTACAGTGGACTGGTGTTGCAATATAAATAGCTGTATGTATAAGGGGCAAAAACTGCAAGTACCGACACAGCTACCTCCTGTGAGCTGCCTAGCTAGTGCGGGGTGGGCCACTCCACGGAGGGCCACCACCACCGGAGGAATGGAAGCTGTGACTTCTTTGGTGTGGATGTGTGGACTTGTGGGTGCTGCTGCTCCCAGGGAAATCCCCTGGACTCCACCAAACATCTCCGTTGTGATGCTCTGTGGCACGCCCGTTTATCTGTGGGCGGGGATGTTGGTGTTGAGGAGGCTGTGGGCGGGGCTGTGGGCGGGGGATACCTCCAGCGTCCCAGGAAATGTGGTTGTTGGTATGTATACCAGGAGGGCAGGGTCCAGGTGAGTAATGTCTGTGGGGGTGTGGTCCAGGTGAGTGACGTCTGTGGGGGTATGGTCCAGGTGAGTGGTGTCTGTGAGGGCGTGGTCTAGGGGAATGGGGACGGTGGGGGTGGAGTACAGGGGAGTGGCGTCCATGGAAGTGCAGTTGAGGGGAGAAGGGTCTGTGGGGGTGTGGTCCTGGGGAGAGTGACCTGCGGGGGTGTGGTCCAGGAGGGAGGGGTCTGTAAGGGTAAGCCCCATGTGGTTTAGGGGAGAAGGGTCTGTGGGGGTGTGGTCCTGGGGAGAGTGACCTGCAGGGGTGTGGTCCAGGAGGGAGGGGTCTGTAAGGGTAAGCCCCATGTGGTTTAGGGGAGTGGGACCTGTGGGGGTGTGGTCCAGGAGAATGATGTCTACTGTGGTGTGGTTGAGGGGACTGAGACCTGTGGGGGTGTACCTCATGGGGGAGGGGCCTGTAAGAGTGTGGACCAGGACGTTGGGGAAGGAGGGCATGGCCAACAGGGTGGGTGGGGATGGTTGCACCTGTGTCCCATGGGGAGTGCGAGCCAGAGGTGGGGGAGCCAAATGAAGTAACACTGTCTCCTGCTCCAGGCTGGTCGCTGCTGTGCTTGTTGGCCTTTCCGCGACCTAAGGAGGTAAAATTGTCACTCTCATGGTTGTCAACATTGCCAGCATGAGACGCCGAAGACGATGATTGCATCCGAAATGGCAGGTCTCCCCTCTGCCCCCACCTCAACTGGCCGGGAGACATCAGGCCACTCTTGTAGCAAACAGGTGTGGTGCTGTGAGGCTGCCCATCCGAGCGTTCTCTTTGAGGCTGTCCTCTAAACGGTTCTCTTTGAGGCTGTCCTCTAAACGGTTCTCTTTGAGGCTGTTCTCCCAACGGTTCTCTTTGAGGCTGTTCTCCCAACGGTTCTCTTTGAGGCTGTCCTCCAAATGGTTCCCTTTGAGGCTGTCCTCCAAACGGTTCTCTTTGAGGCTGTCCTCCAAACGGTTCTCTTTGAGGCTGTCCTCCCAACGGTTCTCTTTGAGGCTGTCCTCTAAACGGTTCTCTTTGAGGCTGTCGTCCCAACGGTTCTCTTTGAGGCTGTCCTCCAAACGGTTCACTTCGAGGCTGTTCGGTTTGCTCCCTGTAGGGAAGGCAGTGGATTATAGGCTCCCCTCCCCCCTCCCCCCTCCTCTCCCCTCCCCCCCTCCTCTCCCCTCCCCCTCTTCTCCCCCCCCCTCCTCTCCCCAGACCACATGCACAAACTCACAAGGCTCTCTTAAGGACACTCTCCAGACTATTGACTGTCACCATTGACTCCACCCCCCCACCGAGTACTCGTAGACAGCCGGGGATGAGGAGTATGGCCCCTTTCTTGCACACAGCCGCCAGCAGGTGCACCTGTCCAGGGGGGGGGGGGGGGGGGGAGGGCACCCAACACACTACTGGTAGTACCAACGGTTGGATGCATCCAGGAATACAATGTACTGGGCCCCACCCACTTTGGTTCCAGGAGGGATATCCTCATGCAGTTCTGGTCCCATTGGCTGATATTCAATGGCATTCACAACCGAGTGTCCATCTGTCATCTCTGCCAGGAGCATCCGTAAGGGTCTTGCTGTCTGCTCCTGTAGGGGGAGGAGTCAACTGTCATGTGACTAAGGGGAGGAGTCAACTGTCATGTGACTGAGGGGAGGAGTCAAATGTCATGTGACTAAGGGGAGGAGTCAACTGTCATGTGACTGAGGGGAGGAGTCAAATGTCATGTGACTGAGGGGAGGAGTCAACTGTCATGTGACTGAGGGGAGGAGTCAACTGTCATGTGACTGAGGGGAGGAGTCAAATGTCATGTGACTGAGGGGAGGAGTCAAATGTCATGTGACTGAGG
This sequence comes from Aplysina aerophoba, assembly GCA_949841015.1. Lineage (NCBI taxonomy): Eukaryota > Metazoa > Porifera > Demospongiae > Verongiida > Aplysinidae > Aplysina > Aplysina aerophoba. The sequence continues at coordinate 152,124 of OX465052.1, read as the reverse complement.
GGAGGAGTCAAATGTCATGCGACTGAGGGGAGGAGTCAAATGCCATGTGACTGAGGGGAGGAGTCAAATGTCATGTGACTGAGGGGAGGAGTCAAATGTCATGTGACTGAGGGGAGGAGTCAAATGTCATGTGACTGAGGGGAGGAGTCAAATGTCATGTGACTGAGGGGAGGAGTCAAATGTCATGTGACTGAGGGGAGGAGTCAAATGTCATGTGACTGAGGGAGGAGTCAAATGCCATGTGACTGAGGGGAGGAGTCAAATGTCATGTGACTGAGGGGAGGGGGTCATGTGGCCTCACTGTTCCCGTCTTGGCTCGTTTGCCAGCCGGAGTGCCCCCCTCCTCCACCCCAGCCTCAATGTCCTGTCCTCTCAGCAGCTGTAGCTGGCGGTAGGCGGATGTGCTGACGTCATACACCCAGTTCACCTGTAGCAGAAGGGGCAAGCTGACTCGGTGCATGTGTGTGTGTGTGTGTGTGTGTGTGTGTGTGCACCTGCAGGGCCATGTTGGTCAGGGTCGTGAACTGGTCGTTGCCGAGGACAGGTAGACTGCTCTCAGCGATGTCCGTGGTGAGCCAGCGCTCTAGCACCGCGTGCTGCAGCTCCACCGGAGACAACTGATTGGGGTTCTGCGGGTGAGTCAGGGAGGCGCCAGCAGTTGCTTTAGGTGTACCTCAGCGTTTGACCACAAATTGAGTACAAGTGCACTTGAAGGGAATGTGGAGTGGTCAGCCTTTGGATTGTTGGGCACTAACCCACACCTCATGGAAGGCCCTTCCTGGCCTGCCTAGAGCGCTGGTCTGGTCTGTTGAGGGTGCTCTAGGCAGTTTCAAATGCTCGTCCGCCGCTAGCACACACTGACGCTTAACCGAACACACACGTACACGTACAATACACTGCACAACTGCTGGCGAACACAAGTTCCAAAGGGGGACGCGTGTGTTGTCGCTGCCTAAGGTGGCTCCTGTGTGCGTGGACCTACGTTGGCAGCTATCCACTGAATGCAGGCGGAGACCCATTCGCTGCTGGTCCTAATTCCGGCCTCCTTGATCAACCACTCTTCCAATGGTGAATCCATTTTTCACGCAGATTACGCAACCTGTTCGCACACGAGCGGCGACCTAATTTGATCGTGGTTGAAATTAGTTATGATTTGATGGACTCGCAAAAGTATTAAAAATCCACGATAATTGGAGCACATACGGTCTACTCAGCCACACATTCAGTACAGCACGACCTTGGTCTTCCCTCTCCTCAGCAGAGGCAGCAGTGAGTGCCGCAGCAGCTCAGCAAGGTCGCCCCACACCTGCAGCAAACGGCACAAGACAGGCACAATGTAGCTTCTTGTACAACACAACCACACACCCACTACTAACTTCCAGCCTGCCCCTCCCACCTCCAGCCTGCCCCTCCCACCTTTAGCCTGCCCCTCCCACCTTAGCCTGCCTCTCCCACCTCCAGCCTGCCCCTCCCACCTTTAGCCTGCCCCTCCCACCTTTAGCCTGCCCCTCCCACCTTTAGCCTGCCCCTCCACCTCCAGCCTGCCCCTCCCACCTTCAGCCTGCCCCTCCCACCTTTAGCCTGCCCCTCCACCTCCAGCCTGCCCCTCCCACCTTTAGCCTGCCCCTCCCACCTCCAGCCTGCCCCTCCCACCTCCAGCCTGCCCCTCCCACCTCCAGCTTGCCCCTCCCACCTCCAGCCTGCCCCTCCCACCTCCACAGCACACACCTCTGGGATGCCGGCGATAGTCCGCTGCTTCTGGTCTTTCCAGTTCCAGTCCAAAACGATCAACCGCAGCTTGCTAACACCTAGGGCACCTGGCGGTGCACACAGACAAGAGCATGCAAGGGCGAGAGTGAGTTTGGGAAATTACTAGGCATGCTGAGCTTTGACAATTGAATAGTTCCTTTGGATGATTGAGCACACCAAAGATGTTCACTGTTTTGAGCACAGTTGCCCCGTGCCATGGTTAGTTGCCAAAGTATGCAACTCCCACCACCTCCACTCTCACCCACGTTCCATTACACCACCCTCCTTTCACACCACACCACCCTCCTTTCACACCACACCACCCTCCTTTCACACCACACCACCCTCCTTTCACACCACACCACCCTCCTTTCACACCACACCACCCTCCTTTCACACCACACCACCCTCCTTTCACACCACACCACCCTCCTTTCACACCACACAAAACACTGCCCATGACACACAAAACACTGCCCATGAGTGGTCTGTTCTGGTTTATACTCACCATTGTCTAATAGTTTCCGTAACCGATTCGGTGTTCCCATGGCAATAGGAGTCACTGTAGATTTCAGGAAGGATTCCTGTTCAGAAACCTACATGGGTGGAGTGGTTTATACTGGATACCACACCCCCAGAGGCTTCCCCGCCACACCCCCAGGGGCTTCCCCAGCCACACCCCCAGGGGCTTTCCCAGCCACACCCCCAGGGGCTTTCCCAGCCACACCCCCAGGGGCTTCCCCAGCAATGGGCTCACCTTGAAGTGCTTGGCAAACAGCTTGGCCAGTTTTCCCTTGCCAACAGCCGGAGCCACTTGTCTGCAATATGAGGTTGTAGGAGGCAGGGGAGCGAATACATTGCTTGGGCACTAGGCAGTGACCCGCCCCCTGCCCCGCCCTTCACAGCACCTGACCTGCTGAGGTCTAGGATGCGCAGAGCAGCACCTCCGACCACGAGGGTAAGGGGGCTTCCCCTTCGGGTCAGATTCAGCATACGCCTTTCCCAGTCTGGACATACTGCAGTGTGCAAGCAGTACATAATTATTAGTAGCCATGACAACAGCACTGGATGCCATGGCAACAATCTCGCTACCTGTGACAAGGCCAACCTGTAAACAAGAGATCAAAGAGGGGCACTTGGGAGCTGCTACTAGCCTGCACAAACCAGTCTCCTGTACCAGTGGGGGAGAGGAGGGGAGCGGAGCCTGTCAGCATGTCCATGTCATTGCAATTAACTCTTCACCCTGCTTCGTACCACTTCCCATCACACCACTGTCCAGCCCACCCACCACTGTCCAGCCCACCCACTGGTGTCCGGCCGACCCACCAGTGTCCAGCCCACCCACCAGTGTCCAGCCCACCCACTGGTGTCCGGCCGACCCACCAGTGTCCAGCCCACCCACCAGTGTCCGGCCGACCCACCGGTGTCCAGCCGACCCACCGGTGTCCGGCCGACCCACCGGTGTCCAGCCCACCCACCGGTGTCCAGCCGACCCACCAGTGTCCGGCCGACCCACCAGTGTCCGGCCGACCCACCAGTGTCCGGCCGACCCAGCAGTGTCCAGCCCACCCACCGGTGTCCAGCCGACCCACCAGTGTCCGGCCGACCCACCAGTGTCCAGCCGACCCACCAGTGTCCGGCCGACCCACCAGTGTCCGGCCGACCCACCAGTGTCCGGCCGACCCAGCAGTGTCCAGCCCACCCACCGGTGTCCAGCCGACCCACCAGTGTCCGGCCGACCCACCAGTGTCCAGCCGACCCACCAGTGTCCGGCCGACCCACCAGTGTCCGGCCGACCCACCAGTGTCCAACCCACCAGTGTTCTGCCAACCCACCAGTGCCGACTCACCCACCAGTGCCGACTCACCCACCAGTGCCGACTCACCCACCAGTGCCGACTCACCCACCAGTGTCCTCCCCGCCTACCTTGCAGCTCAATCTGGTCCACCTCAAGTGGGGTCAGCTTTCCATCGAAGTGCAGCCTCAGAGCCTTCCCCAGTGCCTCGCACTGCTCTGTCGGAGACGGCAGAGGCTCCTGCACAAACACACACACACACACACACACACACACATATATATATATACACACACACAGATACACACACACATATATATATACACACACATATATATATATACACACACATATATATATATACACACAGACACACACAGCAATTACTTAACTCCCTACCACAGTCGCTATGGACACTAGGTAGCTACCAGCATTGCCAAGAGGGCAGTAGTTCGCTCCCCTGCTCACCCCCTCCCCTCACTCCTACCGCGACACTGTCCACTGTCTTCTTCCGCTTCCTCTTGGATGCTGCGACCTTGACTACCTCTAAATCCACCCTGTTAGATTCCGTACTAGAACGCGCCGAGTCCCTATTTCGCTTGCGACAGCTCATTCCGGTCCTCGCCTCCCACCAGTCCTCGGCCAGATCGTCGCCGCCAACAGCTGTAGCCATTTTTTTATCACGTGATGATCATGTGACACAAAATCAAAGTACTGCATGCACCAACACACTCAGCCAGCCCGCTAGTTGGGAACGGGAGTCACTTCTGGACGTACCTTCGCTTTCCATGCATACCGCTGAAGGACAAACACACTTTCTTTTTCCAACTCCTTCCGAGCCAATAATACCTAGAAGGGATCTCCAGGGAAGCACCTCTCACCAACGGTTTTCACATAGAAAGACAAAACTAAACAAAACTATCTGTTTATTTTTCTTTAACTCTTCATAGCGTCTAGAAAGAGATTAGAACTGAAAGACTGACGAATAATGGATAACGACTATTTGGACAACCATCAGGCTGGTAGCCGCGCGCGTGTCTTGCACTGCACAGGACAAGGCTAGGCCAGACATGATTACAGACATGCACAGTGGACACTCATTTCAACTGTGCTGTGTCTCCACAGCTCTGGCGAGTTCATAGCAGCTCTGCTCTAGCACTCTTGGTTCAAAGGTCCGCCCCAACAGGTACAGTGAGGGCCTCGTGACAGCCTCGTCACTTGAAGTTGAACTTGACTCGCACGACATACTTCATCTTAACTTGGCTGGTGTCGTAGACCACATACTCTGAACACACACGGCAAGGAGGAGGAGGTGAGGGAGGGGCACGCACGCACGCATGCACGCAGCTCACATACCATTGTATTGCAGGGTGTAGCCATGTGGGTTATTCACTCCAGAGCTCATTGCAGGTCCGAGTGGTACCACACATCCATCAGGCCTGGATGACACACCCAAGGGAAGGGAAGGGAAGGGAGGGGAGGGGAGGGGAGGGGAGGGGAGGGGAGGGGAGGGAACAGCAGCACAGGACATGTCAGAGGACGTTGTTTCTAGCCGCCACCCTCATGCTCACATGGTGTGCCTCTGCTCAGGGTTGGGGTGGGTTCTGCCCAGTCCTCGTGTGCTGTGCTTGCCCCGGGGCAGTTTGTCGGCATGGTAGTCAGCGGCCAGCAGGTCATTGGTGGCGCCAAGGGCCACCTGCAGCGGTCCACAATGTTTGACTTGACCCCGCCCCCCGCACACCCATGTAGCATGTGCCTCACCTCACACAAGAGGAGAACCCCATCGTTCTTTTTCTTTGTGGCAAAACAGTAGTTGGCACTCTTGGAGCACATGTCTGCAAAGTACACACCCTTTCCAAACTGGGGGGAGAGGGGAGGGGAGGGGAGGGGGAGGGGAGGGGGAGGGGAGGGGAGGGGGAGGGGGATGCACACCGTAGTCAACTAGACTGAGGAGTGTGTGGCTACGGACCATGTAGCCAGTGACGGGGGCCTCGGGAGGGGCAACACGGAGACCTTGGCTGAGTATGCCCACACAGTTGGTGAGACGAGAGCCATGCCACAACAGCATCCTGGGGGGGGGGGACAGTACCTTGCATAATAGGAAAATGGCGGCAGACCATGTGGGGCCCACCTGTTGCCAACGTCCTTGAATCTCTCCTCTTCTCCCTCCTTGTCCACTGCGAACACGTCAAGCACAGACAGGGAGTACTGGCTGTGCGTGTGTCCGTGCGTCTGCTGCAAGTAGGTCTCCACCATCTGCGAGGAGGGGGCAGGTCACTGCAGCCAGGTTGTCTCATGGGGTGGACCCTTCTCACCTTGAAGTGGGCGTGGTCAGGGTCCAGGGGCTCCATGCGGCAGTGCAGGCTCTTGTACTGCCTGTCGTAGGGGTGCTCCGAGAAGTCTTCCTGGCCAGACAGCACCTTCATGGCCACCTCAATGTCTCCCAGGGCCTGGGAATGGAGGGACGGACATCACGAGCACTGTCAGTGGCCCAGAGGAGCCGAGGCCCAACCTCACCTGAAGGAGGTCCAACTTCTGCTGCACTTCAGACATGGTGCGGAGAATGGGAGGCCGTCTCATCCTGCACCCACAGTCACATGCACATTGGGAATTACATCATATCAGTGGGGGATTACATCATATCATTGGGGGATTACATCATATCATTGAGCTTTACACATTATATACCAGCAGAGATTACATCATAGTCACAAGCATTGCATCATAGCAGTGGGTGTGACACCCCACGAGAGGCCAGGCTGCTGACATGTCTGGTGCTGCAGGCATTCCTGCCTGGTCTGCTGCTCACCCAAAGGAGTGGGGGATGCGAGTGTAGAACTCATCACATGCCCTAACCAGCGGGTCCCCCAGCTCTCCGCCTTGAATGCAGTCCTCGATTCTCTTCAGTGCCCTGTAGCCAGCCATAATCTGCTCCTCTGTCAGCTTACCTGAGGGGAAGGGAGGGAGAGGTGATGGGAGGGAAGGGGAGAGGCGATGGGAGGGAAGGGGAGAGGTGATGGGAGGGAAGGGGAGAGGCGATGGGAGGGAAGGGGAGAGGCGATGGGAGGGAAGGGGAGAGGCGATGGGAGGGAAGGGGAGAGGCGATGGGAGGGAAGGGGAGAGGCGATGGGAGGGAAGGGGAGAGGCGATGGGAGAGAAGGGGAGAGGCGATGGGAGGGAAGGGGAGAGGCGATGGGAGGGAAGGGGAGAGGTGATGGGAGGGAAGGGGAGAGGCGATGGGAGGGAAGGGGAGAGGCGATGGGAGGGAAGGGGAGAGGTGATGGGAGGGAAGGGGAGAGGCGATGGGAGGGAAGGGGAGAGGCGATGGGAGGGAAGGGGAGAGGCGATGGGAGGGAAGGGGAGAGGTGATGGGAGGGAAGGGGAGAGGCGATGGGAGGGAAGGGGAGAGGCGATGGGAGGGAAGGGGAGAGGTGATGGGAGGGAAGGGGAGAGGTGATGGGAGGGAAGGGGAGAGGTGATGGGAGGGAAGAGGAGAGGTGATGGGAGGGAAGGGGAGAGGTGATGGGAGGGAAGGGGAGAGGCGATGGGAGGGAAGGGGAGAGGTGATGGGAGGGAAGGGTAGGGGAGGGACACACCTTGCCTACCACTGCATCGCAGACACCTGGCTCACCTAGTGGAGCCCTCCTGGTGTCATACTTCATCTCAATAACAGTGTCCTCCATCTCTTGGATGTTGCAGATCAGCTGAATGAGGTCCTGCAGAGTGGGCGACAGGAAGTAGGGCACAGAAAGTGGAACAAGGAATGGAGCACAGGAAGTGGTACACAGGAAGTGGGTCACACGCAGTGGGTTAATTGCAGGAAATGACAGCACTCGGGCTACCAGCTGTTGCAAATCTGATTGTTGTAGGGAATCTCAACGTGACGGACGTGAGGACTGAGGTGACCGGGGTCACACCAGCTACCTCACACGGCTATGTACGTATGGGCATGCACTCAACACCAGGACATAGGACAGGGGCATTCAATAGGGTCACTTCAATAGGGTCACTTCAAGACTGCGACTCTCCATCCTGGGCTGTGTAGGTTGGCACAAGACCACATATCACTCAAATCGGCACACCTTGCCTTCAATTAACTTCACCTAACAAGCTGTACCCGGAGCGTGCTAGCAGGATAGGGAGGCTACCCTCTGAATACAGCTGGAATGAGAGCAGACCCAGATCAGCTTTCGATCCAGGCTGCCAGCAGAGATAATGTGTGCTTGCTACCCACTTACCTGCACCCGTTTGTCCAGTTTGGACTGGGGTGGGAGGGGGGGCACTGCAGGGGGTGGGGCATCCACCTCCTCCTTCCCTTCCACCTGCAGTGGGGAACAAAGACACTCATGACACACATCAACTATCCCCACTCTCCCCCCCCTCCCCTCCCCTCCCCTCCCCACACCTTCACAGTGTAGTCCATAGCCAGTAGGTCATACTTGCCCTCATGCTTCACAAAGGTCGCTCGGTCCTCCCACTCATTGTGTGTCTTGTCAGAAAACCTGTAGACAGTGGAGCCCTCAACCACTGCCGATGGTGGAGCCCTCAACCACTGCCGACAGTGGAGCTCTCAACCACCGCCGACAGTGGAGTTCTCAACCACTGCCGACAGTGGAGCCCTCAACCACTGCCGACAGTGGAGCCCTCAACCACTGCCGACAGTGGAGTTCTCAACCACTGCCGACAGTGGAGCCCTCAACCACTGCCGACAGTGGAGTTCTCAACCACTGCCAACAGTGGAGTTCTCAACCACTGCCGACAGTGGAGCCCTCAACCACTGCCAACAGTGGAGTTCTCAACCACTGCCAACAGTGGAGCTCTCAACCACTGCCGACAGTGGAGTTCTCAACCACTGCCGACAGTGGAGCCCTCAACCACTGCCGATGGTGGAGCCCTCAACCACTGCCGATGGTGGAGTTCTCAACCACTGCCGATGGTGGAGTTCTCAACCACTGCCGATGGTGGAGCCCTCAACCACTGCTGATGGTGGACCGAAGCTATGCCCCACTCACTTTTTGCAGAAGGCCTGTTTGGCAGCATCAAGGTCATCGCTGTAGGGCTCCAGCTTAGACTGGCCAACTGAGCCAACTGTGAACAGATGAATCCATCCATACGTGATGTCGTTGGCAGAGGTTCATGTTACGGTATACATACATGATTGCACAACTACAACGAGGCTGCTCAGTAAATCAAGTTCTAACGAATCTGTATGTATCACATGCCCCCTCTCCTCCCCTCTCCCTCCCTCCCCTCCCCTCCCATCCGTCCCTCTCTCAGCACTGACCTCGCCCCCACCTCATCCACACACTGTACTGCTTGGCTAGGTTGTCCTCCAGCAGTTGAATGAGGTAAAACTTGTTGTTGTTGTTCCGCAGGTTAGTCTGGGGCAGGGGGTTAAGGAGAGGTGGGGTAGGGTAGGGAGAGGGGTGGCGGAGGGCTTGCCCACCTGCCCACCCAGGGCAATGCAGTACACCACACAACACACAGTGATACACCGACTGGAGTGGCACACACGGGAGAACAAATTGATGGATGAAGGTCTGAATGCGTGTGCGCTAACGATCAATGGGTGGCCCAGAGGGCGTGTGGGATGTATGGAGAGAGGGAGCTCTGAATGGTTTGTCTCTCTCTCACCTGGTTCAACATTGCATTCCAGACATGGCTGTCCTCACAGTACACGTGTGCCTGCAGCAAGGGGAATGCAGTGGACAGGCAGTGCGCCATGCTCCCCCTCCATGCACCACATGACCCTGGTATTGAGCACACACGTGAGGAATGAGGAGGAGACAGTGACTGCAGAGGAACACAAGGCACCCTTTCACTGCAGCCAGCACTTGACCCATAGCTCATTGGCACACTCTCCACAGCACCTGACACGCCACACACTTGTTTACAAGGCAAGGACTGGTGGTGCCACCAAGGCACTCAACACCACTGCTCTCTGCAGTGATTGGCTAGTGCTACTCTCTGCAGTGATTGGTTAGTGCTGCTCTCTGCAGTGATTGGCTAGTGCTGCTCTCTGCAGTGATTGGCTAGTGCTGCTCTCTGCAGTGATTGGCTAGTGTTGCTCTCTGCAGTGATTGGCTAGTGCTGCTCTCTGCAGTGATTGGCTAAAGCTGCTCTTTCTCCTGGGGGGTTCCTGCAGCTGTGCACCCATACATGTGTGGAAGCCACTCTCTCCCACTTCAAGGAGCTGAGCTGGGAGGACACACCAAGCACCGTCCCCTCCACATACCTTGCCAACTTTCTGCTTGCAGTGCTGGTCCACTGGAGCATCCACAGAAACCACACTAGTGCCTGTTGTCATAGCAACCACATCACTGCTAGCTGAAGAAGATGGTCCTTGGTCTGGTGTGGGGCGGGGCGCATTTGTTGTTATGGAAACACTGGGTGCCGCTTCCATGCTCAGGCCTGTAGGGTAGGGTGGTTAAGGAAAGAGTGCAGAGACGTTCAAGATGAGTAGGCACATTGATGAATGCACATCAGGTCACAAAGGGGCATCCAAACTCTTCCGTTATTTAATCACCCTCTCATAATAACCTCACACAATGCTATCTCAGTTCAAAGCATCCCACAAGTCTCTATTCAAACTACTGACCTCAGTGGCCCCTGAAGTGTGCACCCCCACCCACTGCAGGGCAATTGGCCGGAAGAGACCTTGTATGGCACCAACCTTCTGGCACTCAACCCAGCCGACTAGTGACCTCTGCTCTGCACAGACCCACCCACCCACTCTGGGATGGTAAGCCCCACAAGCACACACACACAGAGTATAAACAAACAAATCACTTCACCAATCTCATTATCTGACAGGGAGATTCAGGTGGGTCTTGAGAGCCTTTTCAGTTGGTGATGCAATCATTGCATCCCAATTCACCCTAGTCAAACACAATTGAACACAGCCCTGCGCTAATCAATTACATCAACTTGGCCTAACCGAGTGTAGCAGGCGCGCACACATCTTACTTGCCTTTAAGGAAGCTATACCAAGGAAGACAAGTCTGTCCACCCACACAACTACGTACAACAAGACAGCATGCACTGTGCTGGCATGCCATTGGTCAGTCTCATACATGGACAAGACAGTACGCCAGGAAGGTGTGGTCAGCTGTGCCGACATGCACAGTGCTGGCACACCATTGGTCAGCTGTGCCAACATGCACAGTGCTGGCACACCATTGGTCAGCTGTGCCAACATGCACAGTGCTGGCACACCATTGGTCAGCTGTGCCAACATGCACAGTGCTGGCACACCATTGGTCAGCTGTGCCGGCATGCACAGTGCTGGCACACCATTGGTCAGCTGTGCCGGCATGCACAGTGCTGGCACACCATTGGTCAGCTGTGCTGGCATGCACAGTGCTGGCACACCATTGGTCAGCTGTGCCGGCAGTGCGTGACCAGCAGAGCAGCGTGTAATGCCCCAGACAGGGCAGGCTGCAGTGTCGATAGATGTGGTAGATTAAGCACCCTGCCTCTCTGCACCACGCACCTGGTGCAGCTGAGTTGTGTGCCGCACTCCTTTGCACCTTCTTAATCGCCCCACTGCTGCAGTTCTCCTGTTCCATGCTGTCCAAGTGAAGCTGGTACCCACGGCCAGCTATGCGGAAGGAGCAAGTAGAGTCACCAGAGTCCCGGGCAGCCTCAAAGCGGTGGACCAGGGCCGAGGGGTACGCCACCCAGACATCGTGCTCATTCTGCCACTCCCACGTAGGCAGACTGCCAGGGGTGAGCCGTCTAATGGGAATAGGGTGTGGGGCTGGGGGTGTGGCAACAGCATCCTGCTTGAGCTGCATGGCAGTGACATCAGCCTTATAGGGTATTCCCCCTACGGTGACAGACACTGGGGAGTGAGCCAGGATGGAGCAGGCCTCTAGCAGTCGACCGGTGCCAGCCTCAAAGGGTTCCCATGACCCCTTGCCAGGGTCCTGCCACTGCCACATGTCAGAGTACTCATAGCCGCGTGCTGTGGAGATGCACCGGACGTCACGCTGCCAGCCAGTGGCCGTGTTCCGCTGCAGCATGTTGGAGAAGGACACACTGACAGTGACACCCGAGGACACCTGCAGGTTGGCTGTGGAGTGCCCGGTGAGGAGGGTCTCGGTGAGGGTGTGGCTCAGATCAGGGGCGTAACCCTGCCACACCTCCCTGTCCCCCTGCCACTCCCACTGGTGGGTGGGGCCACGTGACTTGCTTGGGGGACAACTGGGGGCAGTTCCCTCTGCAGCAATGAACCGAAACAAGTTGTAAGCGTTTGCCCGCTAACCACGCCATGTCAATCGGCCAGCCCTTTCAACTCATGGTGATAACCCTTCAATTAGCCATAACACCAACCAGCAAATCAAAACAAGGCAGAAGAAGCGCGCAGCTAGTAGTACCAGCGCCTCCCGCCTTCTGTGTGCGGTGCACGCGTGCTCTAGACAGCAAGGCCCCTGCCGCTCACCCACCCGCTCGCCTCTTTCCACGTGACCTGGAGCGAGCAGCCATTTCTACAGTCCATGAATATCTTCATCTACGTCACACTATTCCATAAAAGGAGGCCGAGGTCATTTCCTGATCATCAACTGTGCGAGGGACAGAAGGAGAGTGTGTCGTCGCAGGCAGTCCAGGCGCCCAGCTGTACAGGTCCCTCGCAAAAGCAGGAATCGTCCGCATCTCCTTCGGTAGGTGTCGTAGGGCCAGCCCCTCCTACCCCAAACACGCGTCCTCTTTTCGGTCGCAGCAGACCTGGGCCGTGCAACAAGCGCACACTAGACTTGGTTCTCACTAGACGCTCGGCTTGGTCTGGTCGGGCGCTCTTCCGCGCACGTGGCACGGGACAGTGTTGCGGCCTGGCAATAGAGGCCTGTGAGAGTGGCGCTAGTGGGACGAGTACCTGGCGAGAGAGAATAGCTTAGCTTCCTCTCGCTTGTTCGTGCCCACCTGTGATTTTTGTCCCTGTCTGGGCAGCTTGTCGACTGATCGGAGTAATGGAATGAAAGGTGGTCAGCTTTTGGCTGCCATTTTCGTTCCCTGTCAATCATTTTCCGTTATTTTTCTCTTCTGCCCTGTGCAGTGTTTCGTACAGGTGGCCCCCCTTCAAGATGGCCGCCACACCGTGGGACTGGGACCAGCGCAAGGAGCGCTCGAGCACGTGGCCCACCCCCACTCCTGAGGAGGTGATGGCCGAGCACGGCACACCCTTGTACTTCACTGCTGAGCCTGCACACAATGGCGTCTCCCCTCACTTCATGGAGCTGTCTTCTCCAGAGTTTGATTCTGCCCTCCACCGCCATGAGGAGAAGCCCCCACTCAACATCTCACCGGAAGTGGCTCGCAGTACGCGGCCGTCCTGCACCTCAGGGACCCCGGAGGCCAAGAAGCCTCGGAACCCATGGGGCGAAATGTCGTATGCAGACCTCATCACAAAGGCCATCTTATCCTCACAAGACCAGCGTCTCACCTTGTCCGAGATCTACACTTGGATGATTGAGAATGTGCCCTACTTCCATGAGAAAGCCAATGAGACCTCCACCTCCGGCTGGAAGGTGGGCGTCAGCGCATACCCCCTGTCGTGTGTGTGGTGTGCTTGTGGGGGCGAGGGTGGAAGCCGTGTCAGTGGTGCCTGGTGATGAGTGGGAGGGATGCACCTTGTGAGTGTGCTGTTGTGGGCAGGGAAGTATAGTGTGGGGGAGACTGCAGCCGCAACGGCTGGTGGTGCTGGTCGTTGGGTAAATAGTAGATGATAGTATTGGCTGTTAAGGAGGGGAGGGGAGGGGAGAGGAGGAGAGGGGATGGAATGGGAGGAGGGGAGATGGGGGGAGGAGCGGAGAGGAGAGGGCAAGGTGGATGCGCCATAAATGGCCAAGTGTTTCACTGCCTGTGGTGGTGAATGATAACATTTCTGAAAGGGAAACAAAGTCTTGCCCGGTGAGGTGAGGCCACTGAATGCTGGCTGGGCTGAGTTCCTGCCTCTGTCTTGTGTGGCTTGGCTGCTGAGGCCCGTTTAATGGGCAGACTGTATTGTATTAGCAGTGATTAGCGCTGATTTGGGGCATTATATGGTAATAGCGGGGATTACTAGTGGGTGAAATCACCGCATAGACTGTGGTGGCCTGCTAAGGAAAAGATAATGTTGTGAGACCAAAATGGCCGCCCAGTGACAGTGGAATAGTGCAACCCGTGTGGATGTCAAGTGAGGGTGTGAGTGCTCACAGGTGGGGCAGGCGTGTGCTGTGTGTGTTCGGGGACGTAGGCATAATGACGTGTGGATCGCTCTGTGTTTGCTGATGATCACTGTCCCTCGCCACAGCCACTGCATCAGTAAGTACTCCCCATAGTGAAAACGAGGGGTAATGTCCAGTGAGGGCTGATGCCATCTGCTGAGGGCCCAGGGCACTGGAGCACTGTGCTCCAGTGCCCTGGGCCCCGCTGGTGCCGCGCTGCCACCGTAGTGTCTGTCAATGGACTAATGTGATTAGGTATTGTTGCGTGTATTCACCCTGCCCACTTGGGTGCCCCGCCCTTTTAGGTGGTCCCATGAGGGTTGGGCTGCAGTATGTAGTAGGTGTTCTGAGTGCCCCTCCCCTCCTGCTGACACCCCCTCCCTCCCCACAGAACTCCATCCGGCACAACCTCTCACTCCATGACCGCTTTGTGAAGGTCCCTAATGAGAAGACGGGCAAGAGCAACTGGTGGACCGTGAACCTGGACGCTAAGGGCAACAAGAGCAGCCGGAGGCCACGCTCCTCTTCCATCGACACGCCCACTACGCCCAAGCCTAAGAGCGACAAGAAGAAGAGAACCAAAAAGCTCCCCGTGCAGAAATCCCTCTCGGTGGACACCTCGGCCATGGTCAGCTCCTGTGGAAGTCCGTGCGACAGCCCCACCACCCCTCACATGCAGTGGAGCCCTCTCCCCACATCGCCGGCCCCTGCCACCCCACTGGAGTTCCCGCCCAACACCTCCCCAGTCCTCAGCAGGAGCACGCGAGGTCTCCCCTCCTCCCCGCTCCTCTCTCCTGTTCAGTTCAGTCCCACCCCATCCAATCTCCGACCACGCAATTTCCATGGCTCCAACAACTCCCTCGACGCAGACCAGCGCGACGAGGCCTACAACACACAGGCCTCCTCTGACTCGCTCAACTATGACAACCACTCACAGAACGTGTTCAGCCAGCCGCCTGTACATGACCAGTACGGCTCCTCCTCCTCTCTCTCCTCCCTCAACTCCCCGCTAGCACGCCTGTCAGTCACAGGGCAGACTGTGTTCACCTTCCCGGCCGTCACTCTCGGGGGCAGCTCCAGTTGTACCTCGCCCGGCCACCAGCTCAGCTCAGGGATCAGTTCTGGGATCCCCTCTGATATTGAGATGGGCTACCGACAGGACTCTCCAGCCCAGCCTTCTCCCCCGCCCCCCACCTACGAGGAGGCCATCCAGCAGGCTGGCGCTCCCCTCAAGCACCCCCTCACTCTGCAGCACTCCTTCCCCCAGCACCCCCTCCACATCTCGAACCACTTCAAGCGTCCCCGCTCCACCTCCATGCCCATTGCCATCGAACAGCACGAGCGGTTCCCCAGTGACCTGGACATGAGCCTCTTCCAGGCACACCCCACCTTCAACAACATTGACGTGCGGAAGGTGCTGCGGACCGAGCTGGAGATGGGAGGTGGACCGCTGGACTTCAGCAATGTGGAAGTGGGCGGGAACTGCAACATGGGAAACTCCCCATTACTTGAGACGAGTGGAGACCCACACGGGGAAAGTCCCTCCTTGTTGGATAGCCAGGTAATGATCAAGGAGGAGCCGGGTCCACAGTTGCAGGGGGTGGGGTCATGTGTCACCTCATACGGCCTGCAAGGGTGGTAGGTACATGCAGCACAACCTTCACTGTAACCATGGAAACACTTTGTAATGTGTCAATTACAATGAAAGCATTTTAGTACTGTCACTGCTTAACTTGTTATCTCATCAAACAGTTTTTAATATTATTCGCTGTACGATATGTTTGTTGTTCTTTTTATTCGTTTGTAGCAATATTGCAGGTGACAGTGTACATTATTCTCAACACATAATAATATTATAATGCTATTTCTTTCCTGTTATTGTAATCGGTGGTTTTCTCTTCATCTGACAGTGCGCGCTCCATTGCAGGTCGCTTGTCAAACCGATGCAGTGTTCAGTTTCAGATGTCGACACACACTTTGCACGTCTGTGTGTGTGTGTGTTTCCTGTCACCACCTCCTCTCATTTCACCTTACATGCAGAAAGGGCCGCCCCACTCCAGGTCTGTCTGTATTCATGCGCTGCCGGCAATGTCTCCTCAGCGTGCTCGTGGTCAAACATTGTCTGATGGGTGCATGGTGGTGGTATAGAGTGTATGGGTCTTTGATGGGCTGGCAGCACACTGGGTGGCAGGCAAATCATCCTCACTCACAATATCTTGTGCGGCTTCCTTTGGGTAGGGAGAGTTTTGGGTGAAGAAGCCAGTCACCACCACCACTGCCTTCCAGCTGGCTGCAAGGTTGCTCGCAATACTATGCACTCTCCGCCCAATCTCGCCCACTGAATGGGTTCTGACAGATTTGCACATTCCTCCAGTTCCTCAACTCTCTGGGACATACAGCCACCATGTAGGCGTGGCCAAGGCAAACAACCAGCACCATGCTCCACCCCCCCCCCACTGCCTACTGTGTACTAGAGGTCCACGCCCACTCCACCCCCCACTGCCTACTGTGTACTAGAGGTCCACGCCCACTCCACCCCCCACTGCCTACTGTGTACTTGAGGTCCACGCCCACTCCACCCCACACCCACTGGCTACTGTATACTCGAGGTCCACGCCCACTCCACCCCCCAGCTACTGTGTACTAGAGGTCCACGCCCACTCCACCCACCCACTGCCTACTGTGTACTAGAGGTCCACGCCCACTCCACCCCCCAGCTACTGTGTACTAGAGGTCCACGCCCACTCCACCCCCACTGCCTACTGTGTACTAGAGGTCCACGCCCACCCCACCCACCCACTATGTACTAGAGGTCCACGCCCACTCCACCCCCACTGCCTACTATGTACTAGAGGTCCACGCCCACTCCACCCACCCACTGCCTACTGTGTACTAGAGGTCCACGCCCACCCCACCCACCCACTATGTACTAGAGGTCCACGCCCACTCCACCCCCACTGCCTACTATGTACTAGAGGTCCACGCCCACTCCACCCACCCACTGCCTACTGTGTACTAGAGGTCCACACCCACTCCACCCCCCAGCTACTGTGTACTAGAGGTCCACGCCCACCCCACCCACCCACTGCCTACTGTGTACTAGAGGTCCACGCCCACTCCACCCCCACTGCCTACATATCCTCAGTAGAGCATCTTCTAAGCTGTAACTGAGACGGCTGGCTTGCATGGGAACCGCACCAAACTTCAAATTGAAGAGTAATGTGTCCATTCACGGGTTAGCTACATTTGAGGTGTAATAAATACCAACGGAATTAGTTGAGAAGGTTAGGGGTGAAAATTCTTCAGTGTCTCTCCCGAGTAGGAGAGGTAGGCTCTTCGTCCAACCAGCAGGAAGATCATTAGGATGAGGAGCCACATGACCACGAGAGAGGTTGTCCCTTTGGGCTGGGGGATGGGGTGGGGTGGGGTCAAAGGGAGGCGGCGGGGCGGGGCTAAGGATGCTTGAACATTGCGTGCTTCCTGGGGATGTCCTGTTTGGCGTTGTCGAACCCCACCCCCTGAAGTGGGTGAGGAGTTGTGAGGTACATCTGTTTGATCTTGACCACTCCCCTCGTGGGCCCCTCCTTCCCCCGACTCCTCCTCCTGCTGCTCCTCCTCTGAACTGCCCCCACCTTTCTTCTTGAGGGCCTCCACAGCAGCCTTGATCTCTGTTTCAGACTGCAGAGGGAGAGGGAGGAGGCTCACGTGTGCACCCCACTGGCAGTGGGACAGGCAGGCTGCACTGACCTTGAATGACATCTGTTTGGCAATGTCAGCGGCTTCCGCCTGTACTCTGTCATCGAGGTCCCCCTCTGCAAGGGCAGTCCTGTTGCACACACCACACACAGGGCAGCACCAGTCTGTTGAGCTGCAGGTGGGAGGGGCAGGTGGGAGGGGCAGTGTGTACCACATCTGCACATGAAACTGTGAGCTAGTGTTGGAAGTGGAAGCAAACAGTACATACTAGCCCATGCATTTCTCTGGGTCTGATGCAGAGACAGATCGGCTAGTTACCATGGTGACCTGAGTGAATGGACCCCACACAACTATGGTTTCTGCTAGGGATAGGCTGCCCAACTCTGAGGTGCAAAGACAACATCAGCATGCCAGGCAAGGCAGGAGGGGGACCGACCAGTTCAGCATGCCAGGCAAGGTAGGAGAGGGACCGACCAGTTCAGCATGCCAGGCAAGGCAGGAGGGGGACTGACCAGTTCAGCATGCCAGGCAAGGTAGGAGGGGGACCAACCAGTCCAGCATGCCAAATCCACATGCGGCTCTGGTAAGTAGCATTCTCTCAACACTGTTACATACCACCCGAAGTGTTGGACAGCCAGCTACTGTTCAGAGCTAGACACTGCAACAGAGTGACTTATGACTGGATGCTCAGGTGTGGACGAGGTGTGATGAAGGCTGAGTGCCAAGCTCTCGGTCCTGGCAAGATAAGCCGAAGGGCCAAGGTTACTGGTAGTCACTTTGTCGTTGGAATTAAGTAGGCACCACTGCTCCACCGCCACCTTTCCATGCTGCAGATGCTGCATGGCGCGGCGTTCCGAGCTTCTCTTTGTAGTCTAGTGCCAGTGGAGTCCACATCCTCGCCCCCTTGCATTGACCTCAACTTAGCAGCTGTGAAGCCGTGTGATGTAATGTCAAATGAGCTCACATTGGTTGTACCATTTCTACCTATCGCCACACACATATGTATGTTGTCATTGGGTGGTATTGCATCACATGTCGCACTGTCCCAGACGCGCTGCACTCTCTAGGTGAGTGCATTTGGATCTGGGAACAGGGCTAGAGACTTCCTAACAGTAGGAGGCCCTCGTACCCCGCCCCATCCTGCCCCGCCCCCTCACAGTTTAGCCAATCGTCTCTTCTCATCCTCGGGGTAGTCCAGTGCACCCACTGCTCCTCCAGACTCAGTGGGCATGAAGCCAATGATGGCCAGCAGAGCTGTGCGGACTGAGGTGACAGTCATGTGACAGTCACGTGACATGCGCATTATTCAGATGCCACAGCCCTGCTCCCAGCACTCACTGCTCCAAGATGGCTGCCACAGCTCCGGGTGGTAGGCAGACATGCTCAGGCATATCTTCTTGTTGAGTTCGAACCTGCCGTTGGGCTGCACAGAGCGGGAGGGGCATCAGAGACATGCATCTAGCATCCACACACACACTCCCCCGGCCCGGCCCTCACCGTCAACATGAGTATGCTGGGCGGCTTCATGGGGTAGTCTGAGGGGAGGACAACTCTGCCATGATAGCGCCCACCCTCAAAGGGCGTGTCCGCGGGGCCCAAGATCGTGAAGTGCCATTCGAACAGGTTGTCCTGCATGCGAGGCAGGCGCAGTGCAGAAGGTCATTTCTACGCTGCGTACTGTGTCCGCTCACCACCCTAGTGCCTGCCGGACACAGGACCGGCCGCCCAAAGAAGCAGGCGGAGGTGACGCGGCTTACCTCGAGTGGTCTCGCGCTGTACTGTGGCGTAGGGTCCTTGAGTTCCTTAGCCTCTTTCAGTAGACGCTTGACCGCTGTTGGGGGACGGGTAAGTCACTAGGCAGCTCAGGACGTAAAGGGTAGAAACGAATACCGGACAGCGGCCCCACGGCTGTAGCGCTTACCTGGGCTTCTGAGGTTGTACTCCACTTTGGCCATTTTGACTAACGTCGTATACAGCCAAACGTAAAGTTAACGGTGATTTTGCGTCAATGGGGAGAGAATGTGACATGAACTACATGTAAAGTGATTGGAGGTTCAGAAAGTCACCTAAAAGTTTACTAAAGTATAAAATTTCTAAATTTCTAGCATTAAAATAGGCTACCTACCTATTGTCTGGATTACAAGAGTAAAATGGAAGTGAAAAAGTTTTAAACATAGCTAGCTAGCTGCCAAACTGTGCCGCATGTGGTCCCGTTGTCCCGCCCTACCGCCTGAGGGTGTCAATGTGACGCATGATTTTGACTGCGGGACCAATCTTAATCTTCATCATGTTGACCAGTACATCAGTCGTTAGCAGCATCAGTGAGGCACCATCCACCTCCTGCGGAACCAGAGCACATCAACAACACCAATAAATCACCATGCACACAGTGTCCCTCCCCCAGGACCATTATTGGCAATGATGTAACTTGTGCTGGGCATTCTGTTAACATTTTCAGCATATCACGACACCTTGGGAGAGAACCGCGATACACCCGATGTATAGGTGGAACGGAATCATTCTGAATCAGAGCGTTGCTTACACCGAAGGGACATCACATGGCACGTTACAAGTGATACAAGCAACAATGAAGCACAGCATGCTAATGCGCTTGGCATTTCTGTGACACTCTGTGTTGCCAGCTGTGCTACTCAAATCCATCTAAAAGGACTCTTGTGCGGAGACGAAGCACATGATTTCTAAAAACAACCTACCAAGGCTAGCATGGCCGGCCAAACAGTGTGTGTGTGTGTGTGTGTGTGTGTGGCGTACACAGCGTGCGTAAGTGAATAACTAGCTATGACTGTAAGTGTATGCAGCGAAATTCCGTGGCAGTTACGGTGTTTGGCACTTACCTCGTGACGATGGACTAGTGTTGCTTCCATCTTTTGAATTCAATTTCCCCCCCCCCCAAATTGCTTTAAAGTACAGATGATACACAGATAGTCTCCTTCACACAAAAGGTAGTGAAACTACGGATGGTGTCGACAGTCCAGCACTAGATGTAACTGATAATGCCACGACCCCCTCACCTCCCACGACCCCCTCACCTCCCACAACCCTCTCACCTCCCACGACCCCCTCACCTCCCACAGCCCCCTTACCTCCCATGACCCCCTCACCTCCCACGACCCCCTCACCTCCCACAACCCCCTCACCTCCCACAGCCCCTTACCTCCCATGACCCCCTCACCTCCCACAGCCCTCACATGCACTCCTCACCTGCTCTACGAACACCTTGGAGCATCGCTGGTCTGTGATGCACTCGATGAACTCCCTGACATCAGCACAGGTCCACTCATGGGGGGGAGCGGATGAGGGAAGGGACAGCCCCACGTCAAGGGTGTCGGTGGGAGGGGCTGTCATCGAGATAAGAACATTTGCATTGCTGGTCTCGTCCTGCACAGCGGACGCAGAAGAGGAAGAGTGGGAGGAGGTGGGAGGGGGAGAGGCAACGGGCAGTCGGCGTTTGGCCTGACTCCTTGTGGTGGGCTTCCCTGGGAGTGCCTGAGGCCGAGCAGCCCTGACCTTGCCAGACGATTCCCTCACATTGTCATGCATGTTTTGTTCGTTGGTGTGATTGTCTGTGGCTGCTGTGTGGTCAGAAATGGACAGCTGAGGCTGCTGCCCCAAGGCAGACGGTGACTGCTCTGAAGAGGAAGGTGTGCCGTTTTTCCTTTCACCCTGTACAGCTGACAACGGGCTCAACGGCTGTGGAGCGGGCTGGGACACTGGCAGGGTGGGGAGGGTGCTGAAGGGGAGCTGAGGCAAGCCAGCACTGGGCCGGAGGAGGACGCTGGACACGCGCTGCGGCAGCTGCAGGTTGGCTGTGGTGGAGGGCAGGGCAAACGACACCTGTGCTGATGGGGGCCACTGCAAGCGAGGGTTGGCTGGAAATCCCCCTGGGGCCATTGTCTGCTGCTGGCTGGCCATGTTGAGACCCAGGAGGCTCTTATTTGCAATGAGCCACATGAACTGGTGTGTGTTTGGATGGTGCAGGGCGGTGGCCTGGGGGAGGGGCAGTGAGGGGGAGGAGCCCTGGAAGCTGATGGATGGTGTTGTGTTTGACGGTGTGGCACTGGGTGCATGTGACAGGGAATATGCATTGGTGGTGGGAGAGAGAAGATGGGGGACTGACAAGGAGGGCTGTGCTGTCTCGGCGGACATGCTGACACTGTCCGCAACTGGCGGTACAGGGGAGCCTGCTTGGTGCACGTCCATGTCATCTTGGTCCGGCGGTGGGTTGAGGGAGGGTCTGTGGCGCTTGTCCCCCTTTGACTGTGCTCCACTGGGGGTCACATTGGTGTGTGCATGAGTTGGGGAGGGAGGAGGGGTTGGCTCCCGTACAAAGGGGTGGCAGATGAGGCAGGGCACGCTGGGAGGAGCTGCAGAAATGAAGTTCTCGCAGCACTGCAGCACACTGGTGGCAAAGTCCATCACAGTTGACCAGTACTGGGACAGGGTGCGAGGCGAGGCCGTGAGACGATGCGCCCTCTCTCCACTGGGCCCGTGCGCCGTTACAGCCAGTCCCTGTCCCTCTGGCACTCGAGACAGGACGTCAAGGGGCTCCCTGCTCAAGTCTAGCATGGTCTGGAAGAACTGCTGCGTGGCCTCACTCAAGGTGGCAGGTGGGAGGGAGAACGGCATGCCTGTGGCTATCTTCTCGGGGCTGAGGCAGCTGGGAGGCCTGCAGCAGGCGTTGAGGTACAGCTGTGTGCTGTAGCCCAGCTCTAGGGGATGAGGGTGGGGT
Source organism: Aplysina aerophoba (assembly GCA_949841015.1). Lineage (NCBI taxonomy): Eukaryota > Metazoa > Porifera > Demospongiae > Verongiida > Aplysinidae > Aplysina > Aplysina aerophoba. The sequence continues at coordinate 129,929 of OX465052.1, read as the reverse complement.
CTGTTGGCGCAGCACTGGCAAGACACGAGTGTGCTGGGACTGCAACTGCTCACCTACTAGCAGGTCCTTGCCAGGTGGATTGGTTGGGTCACTGATGATAGGGTTATCCTCCAAACGCTCAAAGGTGCATTGGAATACATTGGCCTCTGGTGCTCGGCCAAAAGGAAAACCCCACAAACCTGCATTGAAACGGCCACAGGCACAGCCAAGATAACTCTACTGGCAACTGCTGTGTGTGTGTGTGTGTGTGTGTGTGTGTGTGTGTGTGTGTGTATATGTGCGTTCGGCGCTCACATTCTCCGTATAGTGGGCGGGTGAGGGCCTCGGGAATGTTGGCCCTGTGGCGCTGGTCCGCGTTGCACTGCTTGCGTGATATGGCATCCAGAGGGCAGCCTTCGATCCTGTGGCCGAGAAAACAGACGCACTGCCTAGTGACCAATCTAACAGTAACACGCCGTCAGCAGTAGACTGGCCGGCTGCCTCCTGTGCCCTCAGACCCGGTAGCCCGGGCCCTGAGATGTCGGCACCCACCGGTCCCCCGGGAGGAGGTTCCAGTGCTTAGTGCGCAAGGATGTGCTCTTCACCGGGTCACACAGAGGCCACCTACACCACCAAGGCCCACCAGAACTCACTACCTCTACCCACCACTCCCCCTCCTTCCCCTTCCTAAAACGCACACCTGGGCAGCATTTTCTCCCGGGAATAGGGTCGGTTGAGGCTTCTGCGAGAGCGTCCCCGTCGGATGTGCAGCAGAGAGTACTTGGACGGCACGGGGCCTATCTTGTCCATGTCCACTTGTGGCGTGTCGAAGAGCAAGGTGCTGTTGAGGGATCCCCCCCTTGTCTCCAGAGGAGTGGCAGGGGAGGAGAGGTCCTGGCTGTCCCCCGATGAGAAAGAGGGGAGGCCAGCAGGCCGGGAGGGGGAGGGTAGTAGAGCCGGTGCACAATTTCCTGCCAACTCACCTGCAAGGAGGGAGTGAAGGAGGAAGGGGAGGAGGGGGGAAGGAGGGGCCAAGCAGTAGCATGGCGAAGACTCTTGTACACGTTAGCGCCTGAACAAGTTACCAGTACCATTATGAAATGCCTGCTCAGTGGGCAACTGCACTCTAGCAATTTATGCACAGCAGCAAGATGTGCGATCACATCAGTACACTTCTTTCACAGAATATGCCAAAGAACAGTTGTCTAACAACTAACGTGAAAGACTGCCTCAGCAGATATCACACAAGCTGGGACTGAGTGAGCTTGGAATGAGGTGTTAGCACCTCCAGTCACCCACCCAGTACCTCCAGTCACCCACCCAGCACCTCCAATCACCCACCCAGCACCTCCAATCAGCCACCCTGCACCTCCAATCACCCACCCAGCACTCCAGTGACTGTGTTAAAGTACAAATCCATTCACCGTACCCAGGTGAAGCTGTGCAGGTGAAGGCTTCCAGCATGCTGGCCAGAGGTCGAACTACAGACCCACACAGGAACACAGCCTGGGGAGCCATGCTATGGGTTCACTAATGGGCCCAACTGGTAAGCAAGCATGTTGTGGTAACCAATTAGGACCACAAATATTTAAATATATTCTCTCTGTATTAATTAAAGGTAATTAAAAATTGAACTCCGCCTTCAAAGTCATCGAACATTTACTCCGCTCGGTGAGTTGGCGCCCTGTAGTCTCTGAGGAACTCAAGCAGGGGCGAGCTAGCTGGCCTACATATCGGTTGGCGTGCATGCCCACCACTAGCTTTCTCCGCGGCTTGCAAGCCACACCCTGCTGAATTGCAACGTGTTTGCTTGTAGGCCTAGGCCCCTCCCCCTACCAGTCAGCCACGCCCCCTTCCAGCGTGTGTTCTTCCCCTTCTGCAGCCCAGTGACTCCACTGCACAGCAAGCTAATGGAAATAGTGGAGCCCGCAGCTGGCGGATCTTTCGGCACAATGGCTCACAAACAATAAGGTGTAAACCTAAACTTATTCTGTGGTTGATTGGTGCAATTAATTCATCAGAACGTGAATGGCGGAGTCATCGAGCCATGTCTGAGGGCTGCGATGTGTGTGCTCGGAAACAAGGGCTGCGACAGATCCATTGGCACTTGACATGCCCTGACACCTGCCACGCACCCTGGCCCTCCACCACAACACTAGGAGGTCGTTAGAGGCGCTTATCCTCAATTACCAGACAAGAGACTCCACTCGTCAACATGCGTGGTTGGCAGGCAGTCCGTGCGTCTAGCTAGCAGTCGCGGATGCCACCAGCACGGTCAGGCGATGATGGGGGATCCACCTGAGAAAGGTGTGATACACCCACCCTGCCGCAAGTCCCCAGTCCATCTGGAGGAGGCCAACATGGAAGTGATTCCAGTGCCCACCACTGCGTTCTGCTTCCTCTACTGCAACTGGGAGCCTCTACTGCAAGCGGTGTTGATGGGTGTCACCACATCGCACCACCTCCTTCCCTTCACGCGGTATTCAGCACTCATGCCCTGCTAGCACTTGGAGAGACATGCCTTTGTTACTTGCCTTCACAGTGAAGGTGCCATTGCTCTACGCAAAGAGGCATTGGAATGCACTTGCGGGAGACACCTCATGTCATCTGCTGGGGTCTCTGGGTCTCACTGACCTGACTGACCTTCTGCCATGGTGTGCTCTACAGCAAGTGGTGGGTTGCGCCCAGGCTATGGGACACGACAGTGAAAAACCATTGCACTGCATATTATTTCTGAGATTACTTAACATCTTCCACAATCCTCGAATTTGCTGGCAGGCAGTCTAGGACCATCACCTAGCGCAGCGGCCGTTCCGCCATTTTTTTTCGCGCCATAACATCTGGGGTAGTGTGACTTAAAATGGGCGTGGCATGGTAAAGAATCTTCACCTAACCCAAAACAGAGTGTGGCCAACGAGTCGTACTACACTAAAAAGACAACTGTTGCAATCGTGGGCCCACCCAATACATCTACAGTGCATTCAGCCCACAACAGAGACCACCACACAGAGCCGGGCCATGCAGTGCAAGGAGCTCCCACAACTGAGAGGAAGCACCCTTCAGGGGCAGGAGGTTGTGGGTGAACAGTGAAGCCAGGACCAATGCATGGTTTTGCCTGTGGGGATGATGGGTCTTCCCTTCCCACAGCAGCCACAGCCCAACCACAAGCCTGCCTGCAATCAGTTCATGACTAATAGCCACACACACCTGTATAACCCCACAGCAGCATGGTCTGCTCCGCTACATGTGCAAGCCACTCACCCTCCTTGGCATGTGCTGCTATGGAGCTGGCGCAGCCCATCTTGCCTGAAGCACCCTGAGACCCTAATCCACTGTCCAGTGTGCTGTGCGTCTCCTACAGCAAAAAGGAGCAGTGGTCAGCAGGTGTGACGCAACTCAGAATGAAACACCCTCGAGATACAGAGTGCCACCCAGAAATAAAGGCTGCTGCCCTTTGCTGCTATTCAGAGCTAGTGCTCGAGCAAGCACAAGGCACCTTCTGCTGCTGACCCAGCAGTCACATGAGGACAGGTTCAGCAGACCTGCTGCTGTGTGTGTGTGTGTGTGTGTGTGTGTGTGTGTGTGTGTGTGTGTGTGTGTGTGTGTGTGTGTGTGTGTGTGTGTGTGTGTGTGTGTGTGTTGGGCTCTGGTCACATGCACCTGCCCACTACCAGCTACAATGACAACATCTGCACAGAGCAACACCTCTTCAGACATGCATTTGTGTCTGGCTATGTTGCTGCCTTTGAGCTGGAATGGTGCACAGCAGACCTCCGCAGACTGGGAACACGACCCACCCATTTGCACAACTGCGCGCCAACAAACAATGGATCAGAGAACTCCACCCAGACAGCACTCGAACAAGGCATCTTGGGTTGCATGGGCAATATCCCGTGACCACGCCACCAATACAACCTTCACAAGTTTTCTGGGCAATGAACTCAACACACGAGCTGACCCACTGTGTGGGCTTTGGGCCGGCCCTCTTGCTGTCAGGGACACACACACATATGCACACACGCATGCACACATACACACACAGCACTACTCCTGCTACAGTGGGCGCAGGCAGTGGCCCACCTCCTTCTCTAGTACAGGAACACCGCCGTTCACTACTGCCGCGAACTGTTGCCTCCCCGAGGGCCTCCCTGCGCCCTTGTCCCGCAGGCTGCCGGTGGTGGCGTACCGGGCCCAGGTCTTGCGCACCCCACACTCGGACACGCCAAACTCCCTTGCAATCTCGCTCACAGAGACTCCATGTTGGAAACTCTCCACAATCCTGCGCCTACTTTCAATAGGGATCTTGCGAGGTGCAACTCGTCCGCGTGTGGTCCTGCCCTCGCCTGCAGAGGTGCTGCGGCGACTGTCCTCCTCCTCCTCGGCCAGCAGGAGCACGCCTCGTGCAACCGCACCGCCCTCAGAAGATAAGGAAATGCTTGCGGAGGCTTGTGGCGGCGGGAAGCCCTCCTGCTGGTAACCATTGCAGCGGGCCGCACTTCCGGAAGAGCTCGCCGAGTGCTCCATTGCCGACTGGTGGGACCGTCGCGGTGCGAGCGGACGGCTAACACTGCAGGTCACCTTTTCAGCTACCATCCGATCATGGTAGAGCCACCTCACACCTGGACCACCGAGGTATGACGCACGTGGGTGACATCACCAACTGACGGTTAAAACAAATGTTCACAAAGGGTTAACCAATGTCACCAGCTGTCGTTTCCAAAGGGTTATTCTGTCTGCAACTGCGAGGGAGTACTCCAGAGCACTTATCCGATCCACAGTGACAGGGCTTCCCTGCTTTAACTGGATCTGACTCCCCATAGTGGTATGTCAGCTCCTCGCCGGCTGCAATGTCCATCTTTGCGAACAGACACAATCTTGGCACAACCGAGTTGCTCCGCACAGGAAACACAACAAGATTGGGTGCACACGAGTGATTGATGAAGCGTGCCACATTCCCCTTGTATGTTGCATCAACGTGTGTGGTCAGGGTCACACTGTCGCTAGCAAAGTGCTCTTTGAACTTCATGAGATAGCACGAGTCACTCTCTCCCAAACTGCTGCACCTCAGAGCAGCCATAGCTCCTTTCAATACCTCTCCCACATACTCACACACAAACGTGCCCTTTGGTACCAGTTGAGTGGCCCTGACACCGAGCCCCTTGCGTTGGGTAGGGAACACCTGTAGGACCTCGGCGCCAACTGCCTGGGGGAGCCTGTTGCGACAGGTGGCCGGATCGCAGGAGCAGTGCGGACCGCACTCGAAAATGGGACCGGTCTTCCCTCGTGGCGGCAGCATAATCTCTTCCCTCAGGCGGCCGTCAATGTTCACGACTTTCCCGTGCGCTCTAATGCAACCACACACCGGCAGATCATCCGACGAATCACGTTGCGACAGGCAGTCCGACGCCTCGCAGCAGCAGCAGCCCTCAAAGTGTGCGCCATCGTCAAAGGGAGCACAGTCCGGCCCCGGTACGCAGGATGAGATCTCTTCAAACTGCTGCTGCTCTGCCATACCAAATATGCTGAGCTGGCAAGGTCGAATGTCCGGGATTTCCCATGCAAACCAGCCATTTCCAAATACATTGTGGAATCTCAGTCTCAGTCTGGGTCAAGCGCTCAACGATATTCATGGCCTAGAGAAAACGCGCCAAGTGAAACAGACAGGGCCGAGGGATGAAGCTGTGCACTCCTGAAATCGTCTGGCACGACAAGGACCCGATCTACAGCGTTGACTTCCACCATGAGAGTGGATCGGAGTGGAGACTGGCCTCGGGAGGCACCGACAAGCACGTCAAGGTGAGCCTGCTCTACATGTACCCCTCTCCTCTGCTGTGGAGCACGCGGGTAGGCCAACACTGAGAGACACAAGCTATCGTAGCGCTCACCACACCACTGGCGTGTTACTTGACCCCCCCCTCCCCTACCCGCTCCCCTTCCTCCCCGCTCCCCCCTGCTCGCCTAGCAGATATGGAGGCTCTTGCGACAGAATGGGAAGATAAAGTTGGAGTTCATGGCTCACCTCTCGCGCCACTGCAAGCCTGTGAATGTGGTCCGGTTCTCTCCCAACGGTGTGTACGTGTGTGCGCGCGCGCCTGTGCTGTCCTCTGTACTGCTTTGCATCACGTGCATCACCCCTTGTCCTGCAGGAGCAATGCTGGCTTCTGGAAGCGACGGTGCGTCAGCGAGTAGCTACCAGCTTAGTGGTTGTAGGGTAGTGCTGCATCCTGCCCATAATGCTGCTGCTGGTGGTGCAATGGGTCTATTTGTACTGATAAGGGACTGTGACGGACAGCCCATTAGGGGCATTTGTGCACAGGGGGGCGACTTGCACTGTCATGTCCTGTTTAGAGTGTCATCATCTGGTGTCATGCCCTCTTCTGCCCTTGCGGTTCAGACGGCAGTGTGTGTGTGTGGGTGAGGAGTGAGTCTGCAGATGAGGAGTTTGCGGCCCAGCCCTTTGGGGAGGAGCCCCTTGAGGGCAATAAGGAGGTCTGGGCAGTGCAAGCTACCCTCAGGTGTGTGCTGGTAGGGCTCCACTGGCTGGCTGCCTCAGGTTGCTTCAGCACTGCACTTGGTGTGAAAAGACTGTCCCATTTGGCTGTGCAGGGGCCACCTCGAGGACGTCTATGACCTCAGCTGGTCACCTGATTCCGCCCACCTGGTCACATGTTCCTTTGATGAGACTGTCATTGTGTGGGATGTTGCCAGGGGCAACAAGTTGCAGATTTTCCGTGAGGCCAAGCAGCCAACACAAGGTGTCGCCTGGGACCCTCTCGGCTGCTCTATTGCCACTCTCAGCATGGACAGGTGAGGAGGGTGCTCCAGGAGACATAGTCGGTCTGTGGGGACCACACACAGCGGGGCACTGGGTGCAGGCGTGTGTCACATTCACAGATCACTCAGAGTCTACAGCAGTCGGTCCCTGAAGCTGCTCTCGGCAGTGAACAGATCTGCACTGTGGCAGGGAGGAGTGGCAAAGATCAGGCTCTATCACGATGAGAGCATGCCTTCCTTTTTCCGGCGTCTCACCTACTCGCCAGACGGAGCGCTGCTCATCACCCCAGGTGGGTCAGGCCAGTATCAAGGGCTTAACCCTGCAGGCAAACACAAGATAATTGACACTAATTAAATCAGCAGCAACTGTGGAGGGACTCCAGGGGAAACTCCCACGCCTCAATTGCCTCATGACTTCCCCTGTAGGGGTTTAACCCTCATGACTATTAGAGAGTGCTTTTTGGTCTTTCACTATTGACCATGGGACCATGGGACCGTTGGACCATGTGACCACGGCTCCATTGGACCATGTGAGCATGTGACCATTGGACCATGTGACCGTGGGACCATGTGACCATGTGACCACTGCTCCATTGGACCATGTGACCGTGGGACCATGTGACCATGGGATTGTGGGATTGTGGCACCTGCCTGTAGCCGGCAAGACTGGTCATGCAGACTTGTGCCGCTCATGCCTCTCCCTCTTTGCGCCTACACTGGTGCAACCCCTTTGACCCTTGCCCTCTGCAGCTGGTTATGTAGACGTTGCTAGAGAAGGAGGGAAGCAGTCCAACTGCACTTTCATCTTTGCTCGTGGGCAGTACCAGAGGTGAGGTGGGGTGGGCTGGGACAGATGCTGTGGGGATGGCTGTGAGTGCGGTGTGGCACCCTCCCTGCAGACCTGTGGCTGTCCTGCCTGGACCGGAGAAGCCCACCGTGGCTGTGAGGTGCTGCCCTGTGCTCTTCAAACTCAGAGGTATGCTGTCCCCACCCCAGCCCCAGCCCTGTGTGCCCTAAGCTAACTAACACTCTTGCCACTGTTGTGCTGTCCACAGGGCTGCCTAACGAGCAGGAGCCTCTGTTCAGGTGAGTCTGCACTGCCTCTACGTACGTCTCTCTTCATTGTTTGTGATGGCTCCACCTTCCTCCCAGGCTGCCCTATCGTGTGGTGTTTGCTGTCGCATCACTGGACTCGGTGTACCTGTATGATACGCAGCAGTCCCCTCCCATTGCCCTCCTGTCCAACATCCACTACACCAACATTACCGACCTTGCATGGTGAGGACACGCCCCATGAGTGCACTCCAGTGCTCTGCAGGGATGACCCTCTCCCTCTGCTTGCTCCCAGGTGCAAGGATGGAGCGGCTCTTGTTGTCTCCTCATCGGACGGCTATTGTTCATTTGTCATGTTTGAGCCAGGGGAGCTGGGGGAACCCCACATCCCTGATACAGGAAGTCACCAGCAAGCTACAGAGGAGGTGTGCACAGAGAAGGAAATGCTGCCAGACTGTGCCCCGCCCACACAGCTGGCCCAGGGGGCGGGGTCATTGCCACCCACTGTAGGCCTTGGGGGCAACAAGACCACCGCCAGCTCTCATCCTAGCAACAGAAAGGCACGTCGAGTGGAGTTCATAACCCTCTTCAAACCCAATAATACACAGCAGGGCGGTAGCAAGGCTGAGGACCCACAGCTCCCAGCCCCTATGGACCACTCCTGACACACCAGACGGTCTACTGTGACAGCTTCAAATTCCACTATGACCACTGCTGACACACTGTTTATTGTGCATGACCTTCCTTGCTAGCTAGTTCAGTTCAATTCTACACCCAGCCAACCACAAGTCATGGTGTGTCAACTTACACACAAAGGAAATGAAATGGTTGCATTTATTGACAACACAACAGTTTGCATTATTGAAACTACATACTACACCAGAGAAACAATGTCCTCACACATGCATAATGGCAACGTTAGGGACAGTTGCAGAGACCATCTGGACCCCGTGGTTGCACGACCAACTGTACATGTTTTGCCAGCACTGCTGCACTGCTGGTCGGGCATGTGGAGCAGGTGAGGTGCAGGCCTTCTGTGGTAGATCCAATCAAGGTGCAGTGGAATGCACCGACCATCTGGTTTTTGCCACATTGCATTTGATGGACAACCGTGTCCAAAGGCCAGTGACATGTGAGATGGCACTAGTGGTTGTGAGGCTGTCGGTGGAAAGTCTTGTTGAGCTCAGTTTGGCAGTTCAGGGCTTGCGCATGGCGATCGGCTGCCAGGGCAATGGCTTGAGGGTTCTGTCGTGTGCGTGTGTTGGGTAGGTCCCAAAGTGGCCTCTTGTGGTGGACAGGCACACTGTCAGTGTGTGGCATGCATATCTGCAGGGAATGGGAGGGGGGTCAGCGGGTTTTTGCATGCATCAGAAAGGATGGAGTCACAAGATGAGCATCTCCCCTAGGGAAAACTTAGTTAGGCTATTCTGGAAATGTCATCACCTTCACTTTCACTCCCTACCTTGCACCACATTGCCTCCAGTGGAGCACCACACCGTGTGTGGCATGACACACTCACCTACTGTGAGGAGAACACTATAAACACACATACCCTTCTTGGCCTGGACTGGCTGGGAGGAACAGAAGAGGAGTGTGTGGCCAGGGCTTGCGGACGGTAGCTCTTGGGCACTCCTGCTTGCACCGGCAGCTTCACTGCATGGGGCCGCAGAGGAAGGGCAGGTCAGTCAGTATACAGCCACATTGGACACCAGTGTGCCGCACTCACACTGGAGCTGTGAGTTTAGCCTCTCAATGGACTCCATCAACTGCTGTTCCTGCTGCCGCAGTGATAGCTCTGGGCATTGGGACAGAAGACAGCCAGTCCAAGGATGCCAACTAGACTCACACAGGACCACTCCGCGGTAAAGAAGACTGGACAGACAACCAGTCAGCACAGCGAAGGAGTGGATGAAGCCACAAACACACTCACTGGTCTCCCTCCTTCTCCTGGACACTGCATGGTCTGCCGGCTCCTGCTGGCTGTACACTGCTTGGGGCAAGCACTTCACCCCCTCCACATCGTTGCCAGGTGGGTGTGGCTGCCCCGCCCCCCTACTACTACCCCTCCACTCCTGCACAGGGTGGGACCCTCCCTGCAAAGGAGCACAAGTGGGAGCATCACCACCACCCCTCACCAATGTAGCTGCAGCCCTTCTTGTTCGGACAATGCCTGGTCTGGTGCCTGGTTGCTCTGTTTGTGTCGTGGTTACCCATCCCTCTTTGCGCTGCCAGCTCGACTGTGTAAACTGCTTGAGACGCTGCAGCCCTGCTCGCTGTGTTTCCTGCAGCTCCTTGTTCTCTGCAAGGTAGCCTCTCATCTGGGACCACAACTTGCTGATCTGGTCATCTGTAGGAGTCTGGTTCAGTGCCTCCTCCTCTTGGTGCCCCTGCCTGTTAGCATCACCTCTGTGCTTGTTACTCAGTGATGACTGTGGTAGGGGTGGGCCCGGGATGGCGGCAGGGGGAGGGGTGCTGCCCGTCTTGCTAGTACTGGGCATGGCGCTTTGGCTAGAGGAGGCTGGGACAGCATCCGAGTGTGCCACCCCACCTGACTGGTCATGCAAAGGTTTCTTCTCTCCTACCGGCAGGGGGACCAGCCCGTTCCTTAGCGGGCGAAAGGCAAACTCACTTCCATGGGAGAAAAGAAAGTGTGCACTGCTTCCATTGCTGGGCATGGCGCGATAGCTGGGCGAAAAGTCATCTACTTCGCAGTCTGTCTCACAAACCAGGCTAGGGTCATCGGCAAAATGCACATGTTTGCTGTTGGGACTGGCTTGGGGGCCGCTGGCTGCAGTGGCGCTGCTGAGGATTTGTTTCAGTATAGCCTTTTGACCGGACTTCTTTAGGATGCTGGTTGGTTGGTGGGTGCCACCACTGGGCGGTTGGCGTGGGGCGCCTGCTGAGGACAGGCGGGCAAGCAGGTCAGCCTCCGAGGTGGTGCTGGGCCGGGTATTGACAACTCGCTCCATCTCACGTGAGATGCCAAGCACAGGCTCGGACAGGTGCAACCCTGATGAGGAGCTGTCCAGGCTGTCTAGCAGACACACTTTATCTGCCCACTGAGAGGGTGGGGCGTGTGGAGAGGGTTGTCTCACGCCCCCTTCCACCTCCAGGCTGTCCCGGGCAAGACTGGCATAGTTCTCCCTTGAGTAGATGCTGCCCGGCAGCTCTGGACCTGTGCTTGTGTCCAGCGGTACCTCAGGCTTGTCTCCATTAGGCGGTGGGGGAAGAGAGCCTTCCTCAACCACACTTCCTGGACCTGAGCATGTTTCCCCGGCTCTGCCCACCACGGGAGGCTCCTGGGCTGCCACAGGCGTCTCGCCCCTCAGCTGAGCCAGCATCTCATCTAGGCTGGGCACAGACACCTGCCTCTTCCCTGCCACCATATCTGCAATCTCCTTTGCATCCAGTGTGGTGGCGGTGGTAGGCATGTTCTTTCCACACTGCCCTCGGCTGCCAGCCTGCTTGCGCTGTGGGGCTGAACTAGCAGCCTTGCCTCTCGGATGGACAGCCTGCCTGAAGCTGGCCCTGGCTCGGTCCTGCTCACGGCGGCGCTCCTTGAGGACGGCCTGTCTCCTCTCTTCTTCACTCTCTTCCATCTGCCGCTTGTGTTCTTCAAGGGCCCTACAAGTGAGGAAGGCACTGACCACTTGCTACATACAGGGCAGCCACTTTCATCCAGAGCTCACTTCTGCCTTCTCCTGGTCTCTTTAGAGAGGCTTCTTTCCTTGCTCCGAGCTTCCTTGGACTGCTCGCTCTTCCGCTCCCGACAGGCAAGGAACTGCTCATGCGCCAGTTGCTGGTACTTGGCTCTGGATGCAGGGTCAAGGCTGACACTGAACAACCACAGCACACCAGTAATTAGCAACAGGCAGATATCCTTCCCGGCAGCCTGTGAACCCCTTTAACAGAGTCACTCATAAAAGGCGTGCAAAATTCAGCCGGCACGCACAACACTTCGTTACTGTCATTACCAACACCATCTACACAAGATAGAGAAGAAATGGATACGAGTACCCTCTCGACTGGATCATCTCTCGTTGCTGGTTCGCGTTCGCGATCACTTGGCAGCCATTCTGATTGTATCCCGGTAACGCTTTAGTACGCACGTGACAGTCACGTGCATCACTAGCGGGGCGTGACCGGCGTACCGGGTGAGACTATCTCAGGCCTGATCCTAGTAGTCTCGCGTAGCCAGACCCGATGGGTGTCTTGACTGGTGAGTCGAAGCTCGTTATGCAGAGGAGGGGTGGAGGTCGGAGAGCCGGCGGAAGACGCCATGGTGGACACAGGCACCATCACGGCATCCGTCATCACGGCCATGGATTCCATCATCACCACGGCCATGGATTCCATCATCATCACCGACATGGATTTCATCATCATCACCACCACCATCATCGACGTCGTCACGGACCGGCCATATTCTTCCACCACAACAGGCCGCACCGGAGAGTGGCACACTTTGGCTTTCGCAGAGCGGGTGGCGGATTCCGCCTGTGGCCCTTTTTCATTCGCAGACATTTTGTGACAGCCACAACCCAGCCCACTACTGTGGTGGTCCAGCCTGCACCCCCTCAACCTGGGGCTGAAGCAACATCAGGCGTCACATTTCAAAGCCAGCCTCAACAAGAACATGCCACCATGCCTCCACCCTACCCCCCGCCAGCTGGGCAGCCTTACCCCCCGCCAGCCGGGCAGCCCTACCCCCCGCCAGCTGGGCAGCCTTACCCCCCGCCAGCTGGGCAGCCCTACCCCCCGCCAGCTGGGCAGCCCTACCCCCCGCCAGCTGGGCAGCCCTACCCCCCTCCAGCCGGGCAGCCCTACCCCCCTCCAGCTGGGCAGCCCTACCCCCCTCCAGCCGGGCAGCCCTACCCCCCTCCAGCTGGGCAGCCCTACCCCCCACCAGCCGGGCAGCCCTACCCCCCTCCAGCCGGGCAGCCCTACCCCCCTCCAGCCGGGCAGCCCTACCCCCCTCCAGCCGGGCAGCCCTACCCACCCCCAGCCGGGCAACCATACCCACCACCTGCTGACCAGGTTGAGATTCCTGAGTACAAGGACACAGGGGATGAAGACGAAGTGTGTTGCTGTACTATCCTGTAGGAGCGATGTGCATGCAGTGTATCAGGCACATATTTGGTGACAGACCCTGCGACCATACACATTGCTGCAGTATGCATGTGTGCACGTATGTAGTGTCGTTGTGTGTGTAGATACTGTCCTGCAGGTGTACGTGTGTGTCACGTGCACTGTTGCGGGTGTGGTGGCATGTAAATCGTGGTACAAATTATGACGTCATGAATTCCGGGTTGCTTTTGTGCGGTTCCGCCGCGTAACCAGCTGCGTTGACGCACTTCCGAACATTGATGGCTTCTGGTCTGGCCGCAGATCGATCGCTCAGAAAACCTCTGTAGCTCAGTTCGGGAGTCATTCAGGAGCCTAGTTCTGCGCTAGTAGTCTGTATATGTGTGTACGGTCATTCTCTCGCGCTTAATCGCAGACGGTTACATTTAAGATGCACGCGTCTTTGGAGAGACGATCGCCTGTGACCGTGGACTCGACCATCAACAGTCTCTCTTGGCGAGGGGACGCTCGCGCTGGGTGGCTGGCTGTGGGCAACTCGAACCGCGTGGTAGGGGTGACCTTCACAGAGGAGTTGGGGGAGGAGAGGGAGGGCGGCTGTCACGAGGAGCTGAGCCGACAGAACATGAGGAGGAATTTTAATTTCAGGGAGCACTCTCAGAACGTAAGCCTCCTTCCCCTGACTCCGCAGATATGCGCTGTGTGTCGCTGTGGCTCTGTGTAGCACCGGCTGACCCTGGCCTTTCCCTTCCCCGCAGGTCACCATCGTTCGGTGGAACAAGCGGCTGGACAAGATAGCCACGTGCGACGCGCTGGGCTCAGTGATCGTGTGGAAGAACCAGGACGGGAGGTCGGTGATGGAGCTGGTCAACCACCGGGGCGTCCCCATCAGCGATTTTCAGTGGAGTAACGAAGGCAACAAGGTCCTCATCTCCTACACGGACGGCTACGTGTTAGTGGGGACGGCGATGGGACGTCGGCTGTGGGCGCGCCGACTTAACATCGGCACCTTTGTGACGCACAACCCCAGTCCCGACCGGACGTCTGAGCTGCTCAGTTCCACGTGGAGCGCTGACGACTCACGCGTGGTCGTGGGCAGCAGCATCGGCGAGCTGATTGAGCTGGACGCGGAGGACGAACACGGTCGGCTCATCTCCACCACCGAGGTCCTCCCGGGTATTGGCATCATTGGCCTGCAGTGGGTGCAGGTCCCAGATCAGGACAAGCCGGAGCGACTGTCCCTGTACCTGAAGAATGGCAAGGTGGTCCTGATGAGCTCGTGTGGCGACCAACATGCCACCATCATCAAAACTGGCCTTATTGATGGGCGCATGCAGTGGAGCGAGGATGGGGCCATCCTGGCTGTGGCCGGCTACCGGAGGACGCGCGGTCAAGGCACAGTCCGCTTCTTCAACCCGACTGGCACCCTGCTCTTCACCCTGCCACTCCACACCAAGGCAAGCACACGCACGCACGCACACACACACACACACACACACACACACACACACACACACACACACACACACACACACACACACTAGGAGAAATCCGCAAACTGTTTGTATGGATGTGTACTGATGAGTGTGTCCTGGCCTCACAGAAATACGTCACAGCCCTGACGTGGGGTCACGCCAGCCGCAAGCTGTTTGTGGCCACAGGCCAGCAGCTGCATGTGGCCTGCGTGGAGAAGGAGGTGCCGACGCTGCAGGCTCTGTGCCGACAAGCTCTGGCCAGGGCCCTTAGAGACCGTGAGGCTACCAGCGAGCTCCCCCTCCCCTCTCGGGCCAAGGGCTGCATCCGGGAGACCTTCACATCCACCATACAGGTGTGTGTGTGTGTGTGTGTGTGTGTGTGTGTGTGTGTGTGTGTGTGTGTGTGTGTGTGTGTGTGTGTGTGTGTGTGTGTGTGTGTGTGTGTGTGTGTGTGTGTGATGTGGCTTGTGACATGCTAGAATTGTGTCACATGTTGTGCTGTCAGGGGTATAATTTGATCAAGCTTGAGGCATGATACTCAGTGTGTGTCACGGCTGATAGACCTTGGAGGACTCTCCTTCCCCCACCCAGGGACATGTGCCCGAGGCAGATCAGCTCCTGAGCTATGTGACCCGGCAGCCTCCCCCTGGCCACCGCCTCTTCTGCACTGTCAAGCCCAACCTGCCCGGCGGTGGTGGGACTAGCATGGGTGGGCGGCACAGACACGCCACCTCGTACACACTCTACGTGGAGCAGCTCGGCTCCCTCTACCCCATCCTCGTGGCCACACGGCGCAGCTCAAAGATTCGCCAAAGCTTCACCATCTCTGTGCCCTCCTCACAGCGGGCGGGGGTGGGACGGGATTGCCCCAGCTTATCCAAGGACCTCGTGGCCAATGGGTTTGTGGCGGTGCCGGAGACACTCTCAGAACACCCGGCGGACTTGCCCAACGCACAGACACCCCCGCGGGAGCCGCAAGTGACTGTCCACGCACGACTTACTATTGATGTGGAGGAAGAAGGGACCGCCAAGACCATGTTCCGGGGAATGGGCATCGACTACCACACCCATGGCACACTGAAGGAGGCAGGCACCACCCTCTGCCCCGCCCCTCCCAGCATTCTGGCTGAAGTGGTCTCCAACATGATGTCAAGCAAGTTCCGTGTGCAGGGTTTCTTCCCCCAGCTCCCAGCAGACCTGGGCACAGTCAGCATTAAGACCAGCCTGTTGCACATACAGCCGCGCAAGGTCACTGTGCTCCTGCCTAAGCCAGATGGCTGTGACTCAGGGATAGAGTCAGACCTAAGCAGTGAGAGTGCCAGCGATGACGATGATGTGTTTGAGGACTTTAGCGGGAGTGTGTCCCCACTGCCTGAGCAGACCATGAGGAAGCTGAGCTCCAGACGCCTCTCCTCTGCGCCAGACCCAGCCATCATCCTCAACAGCAAGACACCCACTTGGAACGAGCAACACATGATCTACCAGCTGGACTTTGGTGGCAGGGTGACAACCAAGTCAGCAAAGAACTTCCAGTTGGAGCTGAATGAGAAGCAGGTGAGAGGGTACACACTCACACCTACACGCATGTACACACACACACACACACACACACGTACACACACACACACACACACACACACACACACACACATTGTTGGTCCTGGCTTCTTTGCCCTGTGGGGCTGCCTCCATTCTGAGCAGGGCTTCCCAAGCCCACCAGGTTCCTCTGTAGACCCTCACACCTGGGGCTTCTCTGGGAGCTGCCTGTTGGGAGGGACTCAGTGGGGCCATTAGCTGTCTGCCACCTCAACTGTCAATAGCCTGTCATGCTGTCCCCTTGAGGTCCAATTAGTGCCTACCCCGTTAACTTGTGTTGAGTCAGGACCTTCTTCTCCTGCTCCCTCCCTCCCCACACTGGGGCACAGTGCTCATCACCAACTTTCTTTGCCATGCAGGTACTGCAGTTTGGTAGAATTGAAAATGGATCCTTCATTTTGGACTTTCAAG
Source organism: Aplysina aerophoba (assembly GCA_949841015.1). NCBI lineage: Eukaryota > Metazoa > Porifera > Demospongiae > Verongiida > Aplysinidae > Aplysina > Aplysina aerophoba. Next base: position 113,559 of record OX465052.1, on the reverse strand, counting down.
CACCGTTTTCACCCATTCAGGCCTTTTCTGTTGCACTGGCCAACCTGTGCTAGGCTGCCCGGATGGCCGATGACCACCAGACAGTGCAGCCCACCCTAGTCTAGACTGCATGGCACGCTCCTCATCACCACTGGACTACAGGTCTTTACTGAACATTTCATTCTTCTCCTTCCACTCATCATCTGGTACGCACCCATGGGCAGCAGCAGTTGTGTTTTGAACCCAAGGATCATTTTGATTTTGTTTGTAATACTTTTCATGTTCACCATTGTCTATTGCAAGATTGAATAGAAAATGTTGTAATAGAAGACCTCCAACTGCAGAGATAAGGTGGTATGCTGACAGTGTTGTGGTGGGCACAATCAATTGGGCTGGCCAACTGTCCTTGCACTCTATTGTTGACTGGTGAGGGAGGTCAGTCTGAGCAGTTTGCCCAGGTCTTGAAGGGAAGACAAACACATGGAATTTGTATACATTCCTATTGTGCACACACACTGGCAAGTTGCCACTAATGAGATTCATAGTTACTGCTGGTTTACATGTTTGTGGCATGTGGTAGTTGCCTATACATGCAAGCCCACCACAGAGAGGGCAGGGACATGGAGGGGGCAGGAGGAAGGAAGAACTTCCAATTTCCTACGTTGTGGCACCTGGTGGACATGCATGAGTGCTACTGGACAACCCGTGGCTTTCACTATTGTGCTGTCCAGTTCCGAGTAAGGCACCACTGGAGTGCTACTTCCTTGGCTCGTGCCTACAAAGGCACGCTGCCCTACACTGCGTCAAGTGGTTGTGCAGAGCTGAAGCAGCTGCTGCCAGTTCCTTGGCAGTGATGCTGGACAACCCTTGACAGAGGGTACTGTGGCATCACAGAGAAGACTAGGGCCAACTGTGGTGCAACTGTGGTACTGTGGTGTTTAGCTCTATATGAGTGCAGAGAAGGCCCTGCTCAACATCTGCTTGTTGACCCACTTCCTAGCCTTGTCAGCACTTAACTGTGGTCTGCATATTAGATCATGGTCTGTGGCAGTCATTGCATTTTTACCTTGCAAAGGACTAGAATTGAATTACTTCATTGGGAGATAGCCCCATAATACACTCTTGGCAACACAAGCTAAAGCAAATACATAGCCCTTTGGTCAGGTCTTGGCAGACTTCTGGGAAGCCCGCCTGTCTTGTGGTTAGCACTGTGACCACTAACATCTAAACTGCAATACATTCTCTCCTCCAAACCAACTTACACAGCCAGACAAATGCCCTGCAATGAATAACAGGTCACAGGCCTTGTTGATATATATGCCAATGGCCAGGCCTGGGTCTCTTGCCACAGCTGGCACAGCAGGTGCCACTTACAGACATCACATGGCTGTATGGACCCTGCCAACAGCCCCACGGCTGTATGCAGCCAGCCAACAGCCCCATGGCTGTATGCAGCCTGCCAACAGCCCCATGGCTGTATGCACCCTGCCAACAGCCCCATGGCTGTATGCACCCTGCCAACAGCCCCATGGCTGTATGCACCCTGCCAACAGCCCCATGGCTGTATGCAGCCTGCCAACAGCCCCATGGCTGTATGCACCCTGCCAACAGCCCCATGGCTGTATGCAGCCTGCCAACAGCCCCATGGCTGTATGCAGCCTGCCAACAGCCCCATGGCTGTATGCAGCCTGCCAACAGCCCCATGGCTGTATGCAGCCTGCCAACAGCCCCATGGCTGTATGCAGCCTGCCAACAGCCCCATGGCTGTATGCAGCCTGCCAACAGCCCCATGGCTGTATGCAGCCTGCCAACAGCCCCATGGCTGTATGCAGCCTGCCAACAGCCCCATGGCTGTATGCAGCCTGCCAACAGCCCCATGGCTGTATGCAGCCTGCCAACAGCCCCATGGCTGTATGCAGCCTGCCAACAGCCCCATGGCTGTATGCAGCCTGCCAACAGCCCCATGGCTGTATGCAGCCTGCCAACAGCCCCATGGCTGTATGCAGCCTGCCAACAGCCCCATGGCTGTATGCAGCCTGCCAACAGCCCCATGGCTGTATGCAGCCTGCCAACAGCCCCATGGCTGTATGCAGCCTGCCAACAGCCCCATGGCTGTATGCAGCCTGCCAACAGCCCCATGGCTGTATGCAGCCTGCCAACAGCCCCATGGCTGTATGCAGCCTGCCAACAGCCCCATGGCTGTATGCAGCCTGCCAACAGCCCCATGGCTGTATGCAGCCTGCCAACAGCCCCATGGCTGTATGCAGCCTGCCAACAGCCCCATGGCTGTATGCAGCCTGCCAACAGCCCCATGGCTGTATGCAGCCTGCCAACAGCCCCATGGCTGTATGCAGCCTGCCAACAGCCCCATGGCTGTATGCAGCCTGCCAACAGCCCCATGGCTGTATGCAGCCTGCCAACAGCCCCATGGCTGTATGCAGCCTGCCAACAGCCCCATGGCTGTATGCAGCCTGCCAACAGCCCCATGGCTGTATGCAGCCTGCCAACAGCCCCATGGCTGTATGCAGCCTGCCAACAGCCCCATGGCTGTATGCAGCCTGCCAACAGCCCCATGGCTGTATGCAGCCTGCCAACAGCCCCATGGCTGTATGCAGCCTGCCAACAGCCCCATGGCTGTATGCAGCCTGCCAACAGCCCCATGGTTTGTGTACATATGAAAGCCAGTGGCCCAGACAGCAACGGAAGTGGCACAAGAGATGTTTACATCGCAACAGCTGAAGAAGGCCCACGTGGCTGAAACGTTCTCTCTATTGACTTCACCTTCTACTGTACTATGCCAATTGTCCACAAGTACTCCCTGTTTCAGTTCAGCAACAATGCACGGTATGAGCCTCTACCTCAGCATTTCATGTTCACATCAACTTCCTTTTGCATCACTCCGGATATAAACTATCCATCCACCACCAGTCGGGGCCAACCTCTGCTCTGTGCTGTTTGTGTTGATGCGCACTGACCTGCCATGCACACCAGATCCCCCTATGCATGGGCATGCACTCTGAACAGGGGTATAGGCAGGCTCAGCCTCAGACCAGCATGCCACTAGAGGTCCTCTTGTGCTAACAATAGGGCAAGTGGTCACTGACCTCAATGGACAGGTGATCCTGTATAGCTGGTCCAATTGTCTGTCAGGCCAGGCGAGGAGTGGGGCACAGACCACAGACACACAGACACACAGACACACACACACACACACACACACACACACACACACACACACACACACACACACACACACACACACACACACACACACACACACACACACACACACACACACACACACACACCACACACATACACACACACACACACACACACACACACACACACACACACACACACACACACACACACACAGGGCAAGCAGAACCATGGGCATATGTGGGCCCTGTCTGATGGCTGAGGACCTGGCCTGGCAGAATAGTGGTCCATGGAAGGTACACTGACCTCCTATGAGATGATGGCTGGTTATTAATCAACAGCTGATGAAGCAGCCAGCTCACACACTGACAGACACACATGATCAGCACCTTCCTTAAGAACTGGAGAAGCCATGCTGGTGAGGCCAGGGTGCAGCCAAAATAGCCATTCACCTCACACAGCTGGAGCAGGCTCACCTACCCTCAGGGAAGCCACCTTCTACACAACCCAGGCATCCTTGACCGAACACACTCTTGCACATCTCAAAAGCACTACCCTTCACCTCCACTCGGTGATGAGTGTTACTCCACACACCGGAGGGAGGTGCACTTCAGTGTTGCAGCTGCTGAAGTGCACACACTGTTTCACTGGTGAGGTCACAAACAACCTAGCCAGGCACACCCAGGAGCAGCCATAGTGGCCAGCATACCAAAGTGGAAGGGCAGAAACACCTGCTGGACACACATCACACCTAAGCAGGACCCCCACAGACACTCACTTAGAGGCAAAGCAGACAGGACAGGCTACAGGGTGCCAGACATACAGAAGACGTCTGTTACCATGGCTCTACCACCACCATGGTCCACAGCCTCTGGTATCTGTGTGAGGGCGCAGCGAAGCGTGTGAGTCCCTGCATTGAGCACCTTGGACTTATGCCTTCTAATAAAATGAAGTAATCAGTGAATATTGTACTAAAGACAATTAAAGAAAGCAGCAAAATGCTTCAAGTTTGTTTACTAGACCAATTTTGTTCTCGTTTTGGAGAAGAGCATGAGAGAGTGTGCTATGTAACAGGTGGCCGCCCTGCCGTGTGACGCAGGGAGAGGCGGTTCAAGAGCAGTCTATAAAACAAGTAGTAGTTGACCGAGAGGAGCGCGGCCGCGGAGAGGCACTGGTGCCAGTGGTGCGACTTGAACAGAGCCACTAGCAGCATCAGCACTGCCACGGTTTCCAAGGCGACCAGCCAGGTGTATATGTAGACCCGTGACTGGAAGAGTGCCTGCAGAGATGGGCAGGAAAGGGGTGGTGGTGCAGGGGGAAGGTGTGGGTGAGAAAGGGTCACCACAGGAGGATGCAGTCTGGATGCGACTCACGTAAAAATACTCATGAGATGTGTTGCCGGGAATAGCCACGTTGATATTCCCTTCAGCCCTGAACACCTCCCCTTCCCATCTTACCACTGTGTCCCTGGCCCATGCCACACTGCGGGACCACCTGCAACATAGGTAAGTTGGTAGGTGTGGGAGGATGTAGTGTGGGGTAGTGAGGGTGGGAGGATGTAGTGTGGGGTAGTGGGGGTGGGAGGATGTACTGTGGGGTAGTGAGGTGGGTGGGTGTGTAGTGCGGGGTAGTGAGGGTGGGAGGATGTAGTGTGGGATAGTGAAGGTGGGAGGATGTAGTGTTGGGTAGTGAGGTGGGTGGGTGGGTGTGTAGTGCGGGGTAGTGAGGGTGGGAGTGTGTAGTGTGGGGTAGTGAAGGCGGGAGTGTGTAGTGTGGGGTAGTGAGGGTGGGAAGATGTAGTGTGGGATAGTGAGGGTTGGAGTGTGTAGTGTAGGGTAGTGAGGGTGGGTGGGTGTAGTGTGGTAGGCTTGCTCGCTCACTCTGGTACACTCTCTTGGCAGGGGACTCTGGACCAGATGCCGAGCCAGTGGACAGCCAGGTGATTGAGTGCAGTGCAGTAGTGCGGTGGGAGCAGGTGCGATGCCAGTAAGACAAAACATGTGCACCACACTATCAAGCCATGCTCGATACACCACCATCGGTCATAGAACATGTGGTCCTAAATGAAGGGGAGGGAGAATCTGTGTACACGCGTAGAATGGCTCACCAAGCACCCGCATGGCCTTGTGTGGAGGCATGCGCTGATAGGTGCTCTCAGTGGCAATTGGCTGACACACTTTGCCGTGTACAAGTGTTCTCTACAGCAGTCCTGTGCTTACACAAGCCTGGCTTGAAGCATGCTGCAACATCAGCAGTGAAGGATGCAAAGACTGACACCCAATGACAGCCAACTGGCACAACTTCAACCCCAGCCCCCTCACAGTACAAACGGTCCAAGTACGTCAAGTTGGACTGCTCCCATTACCCAATGCACTGCCAGCTACACATGACGCATGTGCGTGTGCGTGCGTGTGTGTGTGTGTGGGGGGGGGGGGTAGTGCCTTGTAGCCACTCACATGCCTACCCTACACAGTGCACGAGTCAGCCCCAGAATGTGCCCCAGACCCACCCCGACAAACTGCAGTGGGATGAAGGCGGTGTAGTAGGTGCATAGGACTGAGTTGAAGAGGAGCTGCTTGACTCGAGACATGACGTCCTCAAGCATGCTCTCCACCTCGGTGCGAATCTCCTCTGGTGTGCCAGGAAGGCAGATCAAACTCTCCCTCTTGCTCTCAGGGTGGGGTATGCCGTTGGACAGTAGCTCGTCCATCAGAGCACTGCGCCGGTTCTTACCCTCAGAGCCACGTTGAGAGGTGTCTCCCTTTCGCTTCACCAACTTTGTTGTGTCTCTGGAGTGTGCACTTACAACGGGGTGGGCAGTGGAGGGCTCAGCTCCGGATGACCACTGGTTGCCAAGCTGTTCAACATGCCCACCATGCACTGCGGAGGCCCACATTAGGGGAGGGTCGGGGTGGGGTCTTCTCTGGGATGAAGTGAGAATGTCCATGTCTGCCGAGGGCACACTGATGGGTGCTCTGAGGAGCTGTACATAGTGCACCTTCTTGCCTCCTCTGGGCAGCTTCACCACGGGTTGGGAGGCCGGATCAAAGACAAACCCAAACATGGAGAGGTACAGAACCAGTCTGTGCAGGGGAGGGGAGAGGAGAGGAGGGGAGGGGAGGGGAGGGGAGAAGATGGGTAGTGTTAGGGAAGTGAAACTGACAAACATTGGAATGGGCATGTTGAGATGGGCACACTATATCGAGGTGGGCGTACTATACCGAGGTGGGCGTACTATACTGAGGTGGGCGTACTATACTGAGGTGGGCGTACTGTACTGAGGTGGGCGTACTATACTGAGGTGGGCGTACTGTACTGAGGTGGGCGTACTGTACTGAGGTGGGCGTACTATACTGAGGTGGGCGTACTATACTGAGGTGAGCGTACTATACTGAGGTGGGCGTACTATACTGAGGTGGGCGTACTATACTGAGGTGGGCGTACTATACTGAGGTGGGCGTACTGTACTGAGGTGGGCGTACTATACTGAGGTGGGCGTACTGTACTGAGGTGGGCGTACTGTACTGAGGTGGGCGTACTGTACTGAGGTGGGCGTACTATACTGCGGTGGGGCGTACTGTACTGAGGTGGGCGTACTGTACTGAGGTGGGCGTACTGTACTGAGGTGGGCGTACTATACTGAGCTGGGCGTACTATACTGAGGTGGGCGTACTATACTGAGGTGGGCGTACTATACTGAGGTGGGCGTACTATACTGAGGTGGGCGTACTATACTGAGGTGGGCGTACTATACTGAGGTGGGCGTACTATACTGAGGTGGGCGTACTATATTGAGGTGGGCGTACTATACTGAGGTGGGCGTACTATACTGAGGTGGGCGTGCTATACTGAGGTGGGGGTGCTATACTGAGGTGGGCGTGCTATACTGAGGTGGGCGTACTATACTGAGGTGGGCGTACTATACTGAGGTGGGCGTACTATACTGAGGTGGGCGTACTATACTGAGGTGGGCGTACTATACTGAGGTGGGGGTACTATATCGAGGTGGGCTTACTATACCGAGGTGGGCTTACTATACCGAGGTGGGCGTACTATACCGAGGTGGGCTTACTATACCGAGGTGGGCGTACTATACCGAGGTGGGCGTACTATACCGAGGTGGGCGTACTATACCGAGGTGGGCGTACTATACCGAGGTGGGCGTACTATACCGAGGTGGGCGTACTATACCGAGGTGGGCGTACTATACCGAGGTGGGCGTACTGTACCGAGGTGGGCGTACTGTACCGAGGTGGGCGTACTGTACCGAGGTGGGCGTACTGTACCGAGGTGGGCGTACTGTACCGAGGTGGGCGTACTGTACCGAGGTGGGCGTACTGTACCGAGGTGGGCGTACTGTACCGAGGTGGGCGTACTGTACCGAGGTGGGCGTACTGTACCGAGGTGGGCGTACTGTACCGAGGTGGGCGTACTGTACCGAGGTGGGCGTACTGTACCGAGGTGGGCGTACTGTACCGAGGTGGGCGTACTGTACCGAGGTGGGCGTACTGTACCGAGGTGGGCGTACTGTACCGAGGTGGGCGTACTGTACCGAGGTGGGCGTACTGTACCGAGGTGGGCGTACTGTACCGAGGTGGGCGTACTGTACCGAGGTCGGCGTACTATACTGAGGTGGGGGTACTATACTGAGGTGGGGGTACTATACTGAGGTGGGCGTACTATACTGAGGTGGGCGTACTATACCGAGGTGGGCGTACTATACCGAGGTGGGCGTACTATACTGAGGTGGGCGTACTATACTGTGGTGGGGGTACTATACCGAGGTGGGCGTACTATACTGAGGTGGGCGTACTATACTGTGGTGGGGGTACTATACTGAGGTGGGCGTACTATACTGTGGTGGGGGTACTATACTGAGGTGGGCGTACTATACTGAGGTGGGCGTACTATACTGACGTGGGCGTACTATACTGTGGTGGGGGTACTATACTGTGGTGGGCGTACTGTACTGAGGTGGGCGTACTATACTGAGATGGTGGTTAGTAAGTACAACATACAATGTAAGATGTACACACGTACACATTCTGCCAGTGTCTGACCCACTGCTAGTGAATGGAAACCAGGAGCAGCACAGGTGTCCCAGTCTCTCATGCATATTGCATAAACTCACGGATAGACAAGGAAGAGGCAGTCAAAGATGGACGCCTTCCTCACAAGCTGAGCGAGTGACCAGATGAGTCCGCCTGCCAGTAGTCCCAGCAGCAATAGCCGGCCGACCTGCCCACCCAGTGCACGAAACCCCGGGCACTCTGGACCGGTCCTGAAACCATCCAAGGCCTACAGCAGCAGAGCAGCTAAGAGACACTCACACAGCCAGCGGTGAGAGGAGAGACACTCACACAGCCAGCGGTGAGAGGAGAGACACTCACACAGCCAGCGGTGAGAGGAGAAACACTCACACAGCCAGCGATGAGAGGAGAGACACTCACACCGCCAGCGGTGAGAGGAGAGACACTCACACAGCCAGCGATGAGGGGAGAGACACTCACACAGCCAGCGGTGAGAGGAGAGACAAATGTGAAACACTTACATCTCTAAGCAGAATCCAGGACAGCCGGCGGGAGAGAAAGACTGCAGTGAACACCATTAGATCCACGTCCATGGAAGACATGTTCTGGGTGCGGGAGACATGCCAGAGATGACAAGCTACTGTGGGGCCTGTCCCCAACAAACAGATGCTGGCTGGGGTCCAACTACCGGGGCCTATGTACGTACACACACTGCCACCGCTCCCCGTCCAGGCTAGGCAATGCAGCAGGGACACGTTGGAAGCGGCTGCCCACACAAGCTAGAAGGCGGTGACTCACCGACTTGTAGAGGTTGACGTTTTGAAGGAGAAAGCATGTCATCAGGTACACCATGAGAAACGTCTCGAAGCTCAGCTGGCTCCGAAAGAGATGCGTAGCAGGCCCACCACTTGATGCAATGGAAGAGCTGGTCATGTTCCGAGCCGTTAGCTGTCCAGACCACGTCAGAGAGTGCTCTCCCCAGCAACGGCCGTCCCCCTTCGCCTCACAAAGAGCTAACACAAAATGGCCGACACACGTGATCCACATGAAGTGATTGGTCTACTGACCAGGTGCGTCATTTGGGGAATCCCCTAACATGGCTTTTGAAAGGCTCTTGGTTTTGGCGGAGGACGGTAGGTCGTTTCTCAGCTCACAGCTGGAAGGAAGCGCTGCAGGAGTATCTTGGAGTCTGGCAGGAGAGAATGTAACGTGTGTGTCTGGCAGCTACTGCAGCCAAGCCTATTGTGTCATGGGTGGACGGCTGTTTGCGAGAGACACGGGCGACGACGTGTCTGGGGACTGGCGATCTGTTAATGCCGAGTGCAGCACAGTATTCACGGGGAGGTCAGCGATGGTGGTGCAGGACTCCGATGGGAATGCAATACGAAGCTCTTTTGATCCCTTCCATCCCGAGTGCCCTCAGATAGGCGCCTGGGAGATGTTGCCCCTACTCAGAGGCGCACCAGTCACCAGCTGCTGTCGCTTGCTGCTCAGTCCACGTGATCACGTGATGGCAGTCAGTGACACGGGGGAAGTATATGTTTTGAGGGATGCTTGGGTGAACCTTGCTCCTGCACCACTGGGACAGAGTGGGGGCCCGTCTACTCGACGAGGTTTCTTGGGTAGGGCAAGGTCTTTCCTGCAAAACCTACGCCGAGGGAAAGGGAGACGGTTCCTCCCGGCTGCCTTCCTTGGTCCCAATTGCCTGTGGGTGTCCTCTCTGTCGCAACCCTGCCTCTACCGATTGGGTTTGGGGGACCTGGACAGTGCATTGCAGATGAAGAGCGAAGCCCATGAGTGGACTGCATATAGGGTAGAAGGTGGGGAGAAGGTGGCAACGTTGGCTGGTAGCTGTTACTGCAGTGACATGTTCTGGGGCATTGATGGAAGCGGGCATTTACATGAATACATTGTTGACTGCACTGAAGGGGAAGTGTGTGTCCGACCACGCATGATTTGTGTCATTTCAGAGGAAGGAGGACCAGTGCCTCCTCTTGTGGATGTATGCCTCGTGTCTGAAGTCCTAGGGTCACCATCTTTGTCAGTCACTACCTCCTCTAGAGTTGAGGAGGAGGTCAGACAGGAGGATGATGAAGAGGATGAGTTTGTGGAGGCACAGGGTGTGGGAAGCCTCCCAGGGCAGCAGAAACTGGCCTACAGATACTGTTGCGATGAGGGCGATTGTGATTCATGCCGTAGCATGGCAGGCTTCTGCAGTACACTGCCATCTTACCTACCTGCATTGCCCAGAGAGGGGGGAGAGGCTTCAGTGCTAGGACCGTCTTCAACTGGGACAATGCCTCATTTGAGAAAGCGCCCTTATCACCCACAGCTGGATACTCCAACTGCTTGCTCAAGGAAAAGACAAAAGACTGTACACTTGCTCAGTAAGTGAATGCAGGCAGACCATGCTATATTTCATGTGCCAGCCACTAGTGCCAGGGTCTGATGAGCCAGGAGCTGGCTTGCTGGTCACAGGGCCGGTACGATATGATTGACCATGTAGGGTGTTTATATGTGCACCAAGGCCCTCCCTTTTGTGATAAACGTGGTAGAAAACACTCGAGGGAGCCTTAGAAAATGACAGAGCAACCTCTTTCAATCCATGCATGCGCCATGCAACATTTAGCTGCAAATATAAGCACCTTTCATTGCACAGATTTGTAAGACAACTGTAAGGTTAGAGTTAGTGGTATGCATCGGACTGACATGCACCTTTCTGTGAGATTGATTGTCTTGTGCTTATTATCACAATCACATGATCAATGGAGTTCTTGTATCTCTTGTTCTTGTATCTGCCAAACTACCGTACTTGCATGTGTGTAGACCTGGTTGGCATTCTAACTATAGTATAATCTTATACGTGTACTTGCACAGATGATCACCAGGTGTCTGGTGTTGAGGTGACAGTGTCGTGCAGTGGAGTTGTTCAGAAAGCCCATCAGGTCAGGGCATGGGACTACTGGGCTTTTTCGTCCCTATGTAATGCATATTATAGTGCGGCAGGGAGCTCTATAGCCAATATGTAAGACCTGAGGCGATGCACCAGGTAAATATACCGCCGAGGTCGCACACAGAGGCTATAGACCGACCTACCATATTACATGTACAGATGAACCTTGTGCCTGAAACAGCTTCCCTAAACTACACCATTTGGCCCAAAGTCTGTATTGTGTATATATAGTACGGTGATTGCACAACCATAGGAAGTTGAGCATTGCGAGGTGGAGCTGTTATATAGACTTTTGGCAAAAATGGCATCATTTTGGGAAGCGTTTTCAGGCAAAAGATTTGTCTGTTGCGCACACTCACCATAGTCCGCATACACTACATATAATATGGTAGGTCGGTCTATACCCTCTATATATGACCTCGGCGGTATATTTACCTTGTGTCATACGTATATGTCGGCTGTAGACCTGTCTATCATATTATATGAATTACATAGGACCACCTTGCAATGTTTAAGTACCTATGATTGTGCATATATATCCATATTGTATATGATACATGTACAGGATGCAAGGCTACATGCATGCAGATTCACAAGTACAGTAGATTAGTCCACATAACTCATTGTGTGTGCTACAGGTATTGGCCACCAGTTTGCCACTGACTCGAGGTTGCCAAGGGCAATCACAGGAAGGACCGACCCATGAAGACCCACCACAGGTGTGCTTGCCCCATGTACATGCATGTGTGCATGTGTGAGCGTGTGTGTGTGTGTGGCATGTGTTTGTGTGTGTGTGTGTGTTTGTGTGTGTATGTGTGTGTGCATGCGTTTGTGTGCTTGACAAGCTAGAATTCATTGCTTTTGAATTCATTGCTTTTGAAAGCCCAAGCACACCAACAAGCACTTCTTGCCTTGATGCCATGTTTTGCTCCTCACGAGCGTCATCTGGCATACAATGAACAATGTTATGTGCATGCATGTCCTTATTCCTGCAGGGTGTAAATTTTCTACACTTTGCTCGCAAGGTGCTGGAGGGTAACGGTGAACTGTGCTGCTCTCAATTTCACATGCTTGAAACCATAGAGGATCAGGTATCACCTGCCAGTGTGCCGTCTTGTTCCCAGCAGCAGAGGGTAGACCAGGAGGAGGAGGAGGAGGGGGAGGGGCAACTAGCAGAGACGCAGCCAGTACAGGCAGTTGAGGCTGAGATGACTATCGAAACACTGTTTTATACTGCTAATTGTACTGATTAGAGTGAGCCTATGTGCTGAGTCATTAAGGTATACAAACGTGTGGAATCTGTGATACCATTTACCTGCATACATGTGAACATGGCTAAACATACAACAGATGCTTGTAGCAATGTGCTACAGCATGTGCATCTGTTATATGTTTGTGCACGGCTTCAGCATGTGCCGATTTACCACATGATCTACCTGAGCACAAAGACTGAACTTGGCAGGTCAGCAAGCAGAAATGAGATGCATTTTTTCAGTAAATAAATAATGATATCATAATAATGAAGATACCTATACATTAGATGTATATAAGGAGACATGAAATCTCACGTGGGCCCTGGTACTACATGTACCGGGATATGTTCCGCTATTACTATGTTTCAGTAATTATTGTATGGCTGTAGTGTTACTGGTGAATATGACTCCCTGTTGCCGAACTATCTACTCTACCGCATCAGATATATATATATTGCTGTCAAGATCAGCCAGCAGGCCGAACGGGAGCTAGGGCTGTGTCAATGTACAGACTCCCCTTCCAAAGCATGCCCATGAGCCACCGATTGTGTGAATGGATTGGCACATCACGGTATGGAGTTTTCACATCCACCTTGGCCATGAGTGCTTTTAGCTCTGCCTTTAGCTGCCACTGCCTGTGCCGCGTCCAATACCATGACATAAGACAAGGAACAGAGGGATTTGTGGATCCCATCATTGACACTCCAGCCCTCTCTTGTTTTGCCTTTTCGGGTAACCCAAACCAGCTGATGTGCACCTGGGGTCCAACGGGCCCAGAACTCATCCTTAACTGCATTTAGTAGCCAGGTAGTCGCGGATTACCTGTGGCTGCTAAAGTGCAGAGGTCTTGTTGCATTGAGAGGGCTGGCATTGGTAGTGATAGTCAAATCCCACTTAGAAGCCGTATCGGAGGCCCTCCACGAAAATACTGGTTGGGGTTAGTGGCAGGCATTGAATGCATATTAGATTCAAGGCAGCATGAAATCTCGTGGTCCCTGGTATTACATGTACCGGGATATGTTCTGCTATTTCATTATTTATTGCTCTTGTGAACATGGTTGTCATGTGACTCCATCGCAGCTTGATCGCAGTGACAAAATCAATAGCATTTATCCTGGTCACATCAGAGCTGAAGCTACATACAATGCTGACGGGTCAAGATCTGTGCCGTGCACCGCTGCACCTCTCCCCCTGCTCCCAGTGCACCCCTCAACCCTGGCCCTTCCCTTGCTCCTCCCTTTCTCCCCTACCATCCCTGACCCTCACAGTGTCCCTTCCTTCCCTCCCATCCCTGGCACTCCTACTACCCCATGCATGCCTTTCCTCCTAATGGCAGAACCACTGCATGTGGGTATACTTTCCTTCAGCTGGTCAAAGTAGACAAACGGGAGCTATAGCTGCGGAATTTAGCCTTCATTGTGTTCTGCAAGCTAACCCAGCTGGGTTACGTTTGTGTGAGCCAGTTGTTTGGGGACAACAGGCAACCGATGGCGTAGCAACCTTGCCTGTGCAGGCTCGGCTTGGCCTATATTTGATTGTGCTAGATTATGAATTATGTAATAGTTAAATGCCGACCAAGAGGTGTCTACGGGATTAGATCACGAAGCTCGAGGGCGCGAAGCGCCCGAGTGCTGAGTGGTCTAAATCCCGTAGATACCGATTGGTCGGCATTTAACTATTATAGATCCAAAGTGACTCACTAACCCAATCACGTCTCTACTGATTGGCGACAAACCCGGTCCTCTAGGCAACGTACGCCGTCTAGAACGCCGCTTCTTCGGTTAGAATGGCTTCAGGAACGTCTGGTTGCTTCTGCGTCGCCAAAAAAAAGTTCGGTGTTGGCTCCTGTGTCGCCTGCCAAAAGGGAGCTTCCCTTTCGGGCTCAAGCTCCGCCTCTGAAGCGCCTACAGTTCCAGCAAAAGGTCGCGTTTCTCCGCGCAACATCTCACAGCTGCCACCGCTCTATTCAAAGCCGACGTCCCTGAAAACATAATTCAAGAGAGAACAGGCCATCGCTCTTTGGACGCTTTAGGATGTATGGACGTTCTACAGAAAGGCAACATGGCGCAGCCGCCAAGATCCTCAAGAGGTAGAAGAAACTCCAGTGACTTCTGACTCTATTATTATTTTTTAATTATTACTATAATTTATTATATTATTATTATTATTACTATTATTAAACTTCTGTCTATTATGTATAATAATTGTGTATGGATGACGTCATTAATATCGTCACACGCACTCTGCCCGCAACGTACGTATACATACATACATACATTGGTTCAGTTAATCTGGGAGAATATCTCCAGCAGTTCTTATCATGCATTGCTTTCCACAATTCGTGCCTATCTTCTCTCTGCATGCCACAGTCCCTCAGAATGATGTCTGGGTAAGTTCGTTTAGCCCCCATGCCACACCTGCCCTTTGCTTTGGGCTCCCACATAAGTAGTTGGCATACTGGTTGTGGGGCATAGCTGCTCATGCGGGCACAGTGGCCAACAAACTTTAGCCTCCTGGCTCGGAGTCTCTCTGATACTGGCTGAATGTTTTGGTACACTTGATCGTTGGTCTGGTGATCTTGCCATCTGATCCCAAGGGCATACCTTAGTAGTCGGGTGTAGGTGCCATCCAGAGCTCTATCTAGCCCTTTGGTCATCGTCCATGCTTCTGCTCCATAGAGCAGAACAGTCTCTACAGTGGCTTGAAAAAGACCCACCTTGATGTTGCGGGATACGTTAGACTGCCAGACCCTGTGCATCCGCTTGCATGCCTGCCAAGCTTGAGCCCTTCGGGAATTATCGTCACGCGCACTCTGCCCGCAACGTACGTATATGGGATTTATCGTCACGCGCCAAGCTTTGGAATGATTCTATGAGATTTTTTAGAATCATCGTTTAGAAACACGTTACCATGGCAACGGGATCTATGAATTGCTATATATACTGCTATACTGTGGACTGCATGTTTGCAGAGGTTGGCTTAGCAGACATATATATGGCCAGTCAGGAGTGGCCAGGCTGCTGAGGGGATATCTGATTGGATGTGTATGTAGTTAGTACAAATCAGCACATGTAGACCTCTATGTACACTTGCAGCGTTTAGGGTTCAACACGTATTGTGGATAATAATAGTAGGACTGGTGTTATTGGAGCAGATCACAGCAGGAAACTTCAGTAACTTTGTGGCTGTGATCTGCACCCATAAGTACTAGTTACTACACGCTGTCAATGGCGTATTGCGTTTACTGCACATACATCAAAGGCTCGGGTGTGCAGGTAAACGGGTTACCAGCACTGCAGTAACCACGTAAGCGCCCCTAACACCTCCATATATGGCTTTAAGGCGGGAACACTTCATGACCACCTTCCCACGCATTCTCCATATATGGCTAGCAAAATAAACACAAAATTAATCAGCACTTACAAAGGTCAAGTACAGTAACACAAGCGCTAGACTACGAACGGCAGCACACAGTGTTTAAAACTGTAGAAACTCCTTAATGTTGATGTCGGAAAAATTCTCATCGTAGGGCTTTGGCAGTTGGAAGGTGCAGTTGGTAAAGGTGTACCCCTTAAAGTTGAAACTTGGCTGTGTTGCAGTTTGTGGTGGTCTGTATGGAGTGCGAAACCTTGTCCTCCGGAAAAGGGGCATTCCTATCCTTAGCCCAGTCCTGGAACAGGCGGACACACTTGCGCGTATCAGCAACTGTGTTGGGCGGAACGAATCCTTTGCTTAGCTCTTCGAAATCGTCATCTACGTATGCCAAAATTAAATTGCTTGCTTGGTGGTAGGACCTGGTTCTCCTTGCTGCTGGAGGGCTTCGAACACGTGCGCTTAGCCATAGTGCGAGGAAGACGGCGAATAAAGACCGTGCAACTGCAGGGAAAAAGCTAAGCGGCCTAAAGGAAAAGTACCGTGCTTTCTTAGGGCGATTAAATTGCGATAAACCACTTACTACACGCTCTCAAATGGCATATTGCGTACTTTACTGCACTCGCCCTCGGGCGCTTCGCGCCCTCGGGTCTCGTGCAGTAAACGCAATACGCCATTGACAGCGTGTAGTAACTAGTACATATCTAACTATATTCTCTCAAAAGTACTCTAGGTGAGCACAATGAGACAGATGTAGGAGTCAAAATATCAGATGCTTTGACACCCCTGATGAGGACCCTTGGATTAGGGTAAATTCGTCTGATTGGACTCCTATACATCTGTCCCGTTGTGATCTGCTAGAGTTTTATCGAGAGAATAGTAAAAAGAACTACAATCATACTTTACATTTTGGGCATCATGTTGTTGACTAGTTCTAAATTATAATAGATAAGTAAATATATATTGTGGTATTATACTAATCATGTTCTCTCAAAAGCAATAGCTAATAAATTGAAAGAGGTGGTATTTCCAAGAGGGATGCCACGAATGATCAGACTACTCTCACAATAGCAATGCACCAGTTACTCGGCAATTCCATATAGGGTATATACATATATAGGGTATAGTCAAAGACGTCTGCCACTGTCTGTTACAGTACCTGGCCTGGGACCACCTCAGGCGACCCTTGGTGGAAGAAGTCAGCCAGTGTGATGGCTTTCAAGGGCAAAGTCTCGCCAAGCAGGCAGCCTTTGTTTTGGCGACAGCATGCACTAATCATACTCTTCTCAACTATCTCAGCTCAATGTGGTGTGCCAGATTTGGTGCATGATTCATAGTTACTCGTATGCATGCCACTCCAGTCCACGACACACTATTGATGTGTTTTGGCCAATTCCAGGCCTCATCAGGCATGCTGGGAGTAGAGTGATACCACCAATGTACTGATTTCAAATGCATTAGGTATTATGTCATATAACCACATGCTGTATAGCACTAGGTCTCAGACTGTAACACATAGTACCATTGTATCAGAGAGTGCGGTAGCACTCTCTATGTAGGGATGGCACAGGGTGTTTCGTTATCCCTATACATTGGTATAGGAGCGAAATTCGAAAATACGCAGAAAACCGGCGAAAGAAGGCTACGTACAGCTGAATATAGAACGGTCTTACTATAAACTGACCTTAAAGGCAAGCGAAATACCCGCGCTTCGAAAATCCCGGTTTTCGTTTTCTTCTTCTTCTTCTTCTTCTTCTTCGCCAGCTGTAACTCAAGAACGAAGGGGGCTATTGGAGCGATTTTAGGACGAAACTACTAGAAAGTTCCCGAACTGTATTCTTTGATAGAACTGGTTGTCAAAGCGATAATATTCAACATCAAGGTTTTCGTGGCTCACAGCGACAGAGCTGTGTGAAATCCGCCATTTTCTAATGACGTCACCACGTAGTTTGAAAAATGGTCTCTGGGCCAACGCGCCGAAGTTCTTCGTGTTTACCTGGTAAAGCGCAAGATTGGCAGCTTACCAAGTGTGTTGCGCTATAAAGTTCTTATTGATATCGTCCAAGATGAAAGGAAACGCTGGCAATTTAATATGTCTCAGTATCAGCGGACACGGTACGTAATTCACTTGTAGCTAGCTAGCTAGCTACACGGTCCAGTTTTGTATCCACCGGGGATGAATAAACTAGTAGCAAGTCGATTGTGACCTATTATAGGTAAAGGTGGACGAGATACAGTATACTAATGAGAGAAGGCTATAAGCAGACTTGCATAAAAAGTACAGAAAGTAGAGAAGATTAAAAATTTTCTACAAAAATGGTAAGAATGTAGGGATGGCACAAAAAGGACAGAAACAAGAGGGGATGTCATGTGGTGAAGTATTTGCTGTGTGTGGTTTCTACACACAAGGGTATTGCACCACATCCCTACATCTGGCAGCAGCATGTAGCTAATCAGTGTCGATGGAGGGTACATTATTTATCTCTTGAACAGACCAAACTGAACTTCAGTAGCACATCGAAAGGAATATGCACTATAATTGGCAAGAACAGATCTAGACTCTAGTATATAGTTGAAGGAATTTAGCTGCTTCCACTTTATCAGCCCTCAGGGGCTATTTGCAACTGAATGCTGGTGGAGTAGCTATAGCTACACACCAAGAGCAACAGCTGGCACTAGTTCTCATGTGGCCATACAGTGAGTAGCACATGATGCAGAATGCTGCCAGATGTAGGGATATGGTGCAATACCCTTGTGTGTAGAAACCACACACAGCAAATACTTCACCACATGACATCCCCTCTTGTTTCTGTCCTTTTTGTGCCATCCCTACATTCTTACCATTTTTGTAGAAAATTTTTAATCTTCTCTATTATAAAGCATTTTATTATACATCGAACAAAACTGCACACATACACAACTTAAGACATTTTATAGAAATGCAGTCATACACACCCAAATGCATATGAGCACAATTATGTTTCAAGCATGCAAACACAACAGTATGCATACACACATGCATATAACTAAAGAAATGCATGGACATGTTTGCCTTTGTAAGCATACACACAGTTAATCTGTGCACAGTGACGTAACTGTTTCTTCTGCATTGATTTTCAGGAACATGGACCAGCATGTTGAGGGTTTGAAGACTCTGTGCCGTGTATGTGGCACTAGATTTTCAAGAAACGTGAAAGTGAGAGCTTATCAGTGCACTACCTACGCACAGCAGCTACAGCTAGCATTTGGAATGAAGGTCAACAACAACTTCAATGCATGGGATTTCACAACAAGCAGGGATCACTGCATAATAAGTTGAATCAATTACAAAGACAATTTGCAAGCATAAGGGATCCCCTTAATCAGCTCAAGTTGATGCTGAGAGAGCACCACATACAGATAACAATTTTAGTGACTTTCTTAAGCTGGAGATGGCTGTCACACATTAGGGGGCTCACCAAGCCCACAGGGATCAACTGACTTTAACGGACGGGCGGTGGCGGCCATTATGACGTCACACTTCCGTTCAAGTCAGTTGATCCTTCCTCTCTCCCCATGTTAAATGTTCTATTCCAAATCGGCACATTCCCATTCCAAACTTAAAATTCCATTTCCCGACATATGAACAGCCGTGAGGTCCGCAGCGTCAGCTATTATAAGGCTATACCTATAAAATTATAATATATGTTTGCGGAGTTGGGGCTAGGTACTTATGCACGACACAACTTGTCAAGAGTTCAAGTTGTTTTGGGTTAGGTTGTAATTGTCACATTTGCATACACACAATTACATGCACCCTTAGGCCACATACTTTTGTGTCACTGTTACGCGCAAACCTCTTACCTTGCGCAAACCTCTAACCCGCGGTCATGTGACCGGAAATAAAGTGAAGTCTTGCGCAAAGCTGTAACCCTAGCTGCGCAAACCTCTAACCCTGCGCAAACCTCTAACCCTGCGCAAACCTCTAACCCTGCGCAAACCTCTAACCCTGCGCAAACCTCTAACCCTGCGCAAACCTCTAACCCTGCGCAAACCTCTAACCCTGCGCAAACCTCTAACCCTGCGCAAACCTCTTACCATCTATCTTTGGGGTAGGACAGCAGAGAACAGGCACAAAGCTCTAACCGTTACTTGCCCAAATGCAAAGTTCTAGAAGCCGGAATCCTCCTGTATCAGTCACTATTTTAGCTTACCTGAGGCAAGGCAGCAGAGAGAAGGAATCATGGAGTAGTAGCTTTTGTCAAGGTAGTTGTAGAAACTATTGCAAGCTGTGCGTTTAAGGAATTTACTCTTAGCTACCATCCGTACAGGTGGATGATGCTAATGCATGTATGTCTGCTTACAGACTTCATATGTCAGTGATTTCCCCTGTATGTTATGTAGGCAGTGTAATTAGTATGTCTTAAACTGATTTCTTTTGGGCAAGAGCTCACACGATTGCTTCTGTAGCATTTGTAGAATATTATTTGTGTTATGAAGACAGAAAACGGTGAACTGATCAGAACGCTTTTAAAAAGTTCATCATCGAAATCATTAAACACGTCTCTTAATTTTCTACCTGTACAGATTATGTCAGAATCAGATTCATGCAAGAACAAAAGTCTGGTAGAGCTGCCACGCCATCCAATGTTCCTGGACCATTTGCAGTAATGCTCTTCATTGCTCTGTGGGATAATCAGGGTGATACTTACACCAATAGCGCCCATGTTGTTGGTGCATAATAAGCTGTATGTACCTGACTGGAGTTGTACCCTGTGATGTTCCAAGCCTACTACTTTGGGTGTTCGAGATTGTACCTTGTGGGATAGGAGTCATGTACAGTGCTGTATGTGTGCTATTGCTAGATTTGAACTGTTTCTCATTTCCACTAACATTGAATACTTGGTAGCCATTCTGGCCATGCATCTGTCCCTGTCTCCACAAATTTGCATGCTAACTTTGCCTCAACTGTCCTGTTTCCCCTCTCCACCAGGCTTGGGACTGAGGATGTCGTGGCCTCCCATATACAATCTCTGCCTTACCTGGCCAGTCCTTAACTATGGTTGTGAGGAGGTGGTTGTTAAACTCACGTCCACAGTCAGATTGCAAGACCCGTGGAACACCAAAGTAAGCAAGCACCCTGGTCTTTAGGCCGTGTGCAACTTCAACAGCACTTTTGTGCGCCACTGGAAAAAGTATGTGGTACTTTGACCAGTGGTCCATGTAGTGGGCTATCCACTTGTAGATGCCACCCGGCCGATGTCCCATGTCAATTAGATCAGTCTGCATAGCATATGATGCATCACCATAATATATGGCCTGCTATGCCGCTGCTATACGTTATGGTCCATCCTTTTTGCCACCAACCTGTCCTCTTTGCATGAAGCCTTTGGCAATGATGGGCTTCAACGGCTCTCTGTGGCTCTGTGGCACCATCCTTTGGCAAACAGAGCAGAGCCTGAACCTGTATAGTGTGCAGTGAGCATTGCATTAAATGTTGTGTACATAGAATGTCACTGTCCGCTGGGCTTGCCTTAGCAAGTGTCTTCTTGGCTCCACTGTGTCCAGTGTCATTGTAGTGGGCTTGATGGAGTATGTCAAAGAAGTCTTCTACTGCAGCCTCCTGTTTGTAACTGCCCACAGGTGTAGTGTCATGTTGCCCCTTCACCAAGACGAGTATACCAACGTAATATAGTGTAATTGTATTGGTACCAACTATTATGTACATGTGTAACTTTTACCTTCTCTGTGACAGGTGTGCAAAGAATGTTGCTTAGGCCAAGACCAGGATAGTTCATTAGTTGAAATTTTCTTCGTTTCACCCAGTGGGTAAATGTCTTGTCCTGCTTTCTCCCCTTTCCCTGCAGGAACAGCTTTACCTCATCTGCCCTGGCTTTGGTCACCACAATGCTGCCATTTGCTTTCTTTTGCAAATACTTCTGTGACACGAACGCTTCAAATTCCTGTTTGTGGATTCCTGTCAGATTTCATTATACATATTTTGTAACCCATGTGTACCGTGGACTATTGACTAACTGCACTGACCCTGCAATTCTGTAACTCACTAGATTGATCAGTTCTGTGTGGGGCTGCTTCATCATGGGCCAAAGTTTGGTACATTCTGTTCACTTAAAAATGTCTTCTCTTGTTCTCAGTTTCCAATAGTTTGTAGCAGGGCTAGTTGGCTGCCTTATATACAACTGGATCCAGGAAGCGACCTAATACCCATGCATTGCTTAAAATAGTTACATGGTCATCACATGCTGTATATATGTAGGTGTGGATCCATGATTTTGTTGCCTAAATATAATATCCACGTGGTCATTATCATTATATGACATCATGGCGATGCTTAAACACATAAATTAAGCAAGCTGTTATATACTGGTACAAAATACTTACATCTATATACCACAAATTATATATACCAGCCCTGATACAGTGCTAGATTAATATATGTAATTATAAATAGTCCTTCCTGCACACAGCAGGCTGATAATTATATATAAATTATATATATATATATACATAATATATTAATTCAAAAATGCTTTCAACTGCCTCCATAGGCAGAAGATGCTGATTGCTGTTAGGAACCAGGTGCCAGAGTTGCTCCCACTGGTTCTTTCTGCGTACGGTGCCCCTTCCTGTCTCCTTTTTGGGCAAGAGATCATCCAGTCTGCAGAGGGTGTACAGCAGGGTGATCCACTGGGCCCCTTGCTGTTCTGCCTCACGATCCACAACATGGTAGAGCAGCTGCGTAGTCAACTAAATGTGTTCTATTTGGATGATGGTAATCTGGGAGGTAGTCTGGAAGAGGTACTCCATGATCTCCGTTCAGTGGAGCGTATTGCAGGAGAACTGGGCCTACAGCTCAATCTCGGGAAAACAGAAATTATCTGCAGTGACACCGTGACCATGAATACTATGCTCCAGGAGGTCCCTGGCCTTTGTGTGACCAAGCGTGAGCAGGCCACCCTGCTTGGCTCTCCTATTGGTGGCATAGAAGGCGTCCGTGACACACTCATGGCAAAGACAAGGTCTCTTGGGGTGGTAGGGAATAGGCTTCAGCATCTGCATGCACATGATGCGTTATGCCTTTTGAGACATGCTTTTGCTCTTCCCAAACTCTTGTACACCTTACGCACTTCTCCGTGCTTTTTTTGCCCTGAGCTACAGGTTTTTGATTCCCTGCTCAGATCACTCCTGAGTAGCATTCTGAACATCAACCTCACTGATCCAGCCTGGTCCCAAGCATCACTTCCTGTCAGGTGTGGTGGCTTGGGGGTCCGTAGCGCAACCCTGCTTGCTCCTTCCGCCTTCTTGGCCTCAGCTGCGGGTTCAACGGACCTTGTACATGACATTTTACCACCGAGGCTGCAGAATGCCAGCTACCAAGTGCAGGGCGAAGCACTGGAGTGCTGGAGTCAGGGTCACAATGCCCCCCCTCCTAGTGCCCCAACTTCCCACCGCCAAAGAGCCTGGGATGAACCCAGAGTGGCAGCAGCTGCTGATGCCCTTTTGGGGGCAGCCACTGACGACAGAACTCGTGCCCGCCTCCTGGCCTCCAAAAGAGTGGAATCTGGTGCCTGGCTGCAGGCTCTCCCCATGTCAGCCCTTGGCCTCCGCATGGATGATGACACCCTGCGAGTGGCGGCTGGACTGCGGCTGGGAGCCACACTCTGCCAACCACACAACTGCCAGCACTGTGGTGGAGTGGTGGATGAGTTTGCACTGCATGGCCTCAGCTGTAGAAAAAGTCAGGGCCGCCATCCGCGCCATGCTGCCATCAACATGCTGCTGCAGAGGGCTTTAGCTTCAGCAAGAGTGCCGTCCCACCTGGAGCCCCCTGGGATCCTGCGAGCTGATGGGAAGAGACCTGATGGAGCCTCAGTAACACCATGGAAGCGAGGTCGGATTTTGGTTTGGGATGCAACGTGCCCAGACACCTTTGCGCCATCGCACGTTGCACTGGCTGCCAGAGAGGCCTGTGCAGTTGCCATCAAAGCGGAGAAGCAGAAGAGTCAAAAGTACTCTCACCTCTGCACCACCCATTACTTTTCGCCCTTTGCAGTGGAGACCTCTGGCGCCTTTGGTCCTGAGGCCCTGTCCCTCTTGTCAGACATTGGTCGGCTTATCCAGGCTGAGACTGGAGAGCCTAAGTCTTACCAATTCCTCCTGCAGGGCATCGCTGTTGCAGTACAACGAGGGAATGCAGCATCGATCAGGGGTACTGCACGTGTAGTGGACGATGTTTTTATTTAAATTAGTGGTGTATATTGTAACTTGCACTGTATTTAGTGGTGTATCGTGTATCTTGTATCTTGCACTGTATATATATATGTGCACTTACACGTGTATTAATAACAGTTATTATATTTTATTATTTTATTTACAGACCATTATATTATATACATATATATTATATAATAATAATAATAATAATAATAATAATATATTAATTTATGTTTGATAGACTAGATGCCACATACACCTCCAATATATGGTTTATTATAGTTTGCATGCATGTATATATCTATATGCACTTAAAATATGATATATGCATATTTGTGTGCTTCCGCCATGCATGCATCAGTACGTATGTATGGTTCTGCCTCAATTGCATGCCTTTAAATATAATCTAGAGAAAGATATTAGATTATACTTCAGTTTTAATTCCATGCAAATATTCATCGCTTACTCTTCATGCAATGAACTGTTAGATTAACAACTTTACATACACTACAATGAGTTTAGACAAAAACACACTAGGCAAGCACTACAATTCATTCTTTGCTGACTCCTTGTCTCTTATCTTCAGCCCCTCACCCCATCTTGCCTCTTTTCAGTCTTCATCCTAAACAGGATCAATGCGTCTCCAGAAGTCTCACGTGTCATGGCCCTGTAGTGCACATGCCCATTCAAACTACACACAGGAGACACACAAACACATGCACGCAGTGGCACAAACACGCTCATGTGCACCTGTCATCACATCCTCATTATTCAACGCAACACAAACACATGCACGCAGTGGCACAAACACGCTCATGTGCACCTGTCATCACATCCTCATTATTCAACGCAACACAAACACATGCACGCAGTGGCACAAACACGCTCATGTGCACCTGTCATCACATCCTCATTATTCAACGCAACACAAACACATGCACGCAGTGGCACAAACACACTCATGTGCACCTGTCATCACATCCTCATTATTCAGCGCAACACAAACACGCTCATGTGCACCTGTCATCACATCCTCATTATTCGACGCAACACAAACACACTCATGTGCACCTGTCATCACATCCTCATTATTCGACGCAACACAAACACACTCATGTGCACCTGTCATCACATCCTCATTATTCAACGCAACACAAACACACTCATGTGCACCTGTCATCACATCCTCATTATTCAACGCAACACAAACACACTGTACAGCGAGCTTCCATGCATGCACAGACACAAAATACGGTAAAAAGACACATACATGCATGCACCCACCAATCACTTGCTCCTTTACCACACACAATTTCCTTTTAGTCCTCTATCCATTCCCTTTTTCATTCACATTCTTACCTAATTGTCTGGCCTGCCGTTCAATCCATAGGAGGAGTATCTCCGTCTACAGGAGCAGGAATGCACAAGAAGGACTAGCACGGTGACTCCATTTTATTCATGAACGTGACACGCACATATGCGGCGCTACTGCTAGACTGCCTTCCTGCGCAAAGCTTGAACCTGCGCCATTTATTTCCGGTCACATGACCGCGGGTTAGAGGTTTGCGCAAGTTAGAGGTTTGCGCGTAACAACATCACTACTAAGTATACTAGAGAAGATTAAAAATTTTCTACAAAAATGGTAAGAATGTAGGGATGGCACAAAAAGGACAGAAACAAGAGGGGATGTCATGTGGTGAAGTATTTGCTGTGTGTGGTTTCTACACACAAGGGTATTGCATCATATCCCTACATCTGGCAGCATTCTGCATCATATGTGCTACTCACTGTATGGCCACATAAGAACTAGTGCCAGCTGTTGCTCTTGGTGTGTAGCTATAGCTACTCCACCAGCACTCAGTTGCAAATAGCCCCTGAGGGCTGATAAAGTGGAAGCAGCTAAATTCCTTCAACTATATACTTGAGTCTAGATCTGTTCTTGCCAATTATAGTGCATATTCCTTTCGATGTGCTACTGAAGTTCAGTTTGCTCTGTTCAAGAGATAAATAATGTACCCTCCATCGACACTGATTAGCTACATGCTGCTGCCAGATGTAGGGATGTGGTGCAATACCCTTGTGTGTAGAAACCACACACAGCAAATACTTCACCACATGACATCCCCTCTTGTTTCTGTCCTTTTTGTGCCATCCCTACATTCTTACCATTTTTGTAGAAAATTTTTAATCTTCTCTAGTTTCTGTTCTTTTTATGCAAGTCTGCTTATAGCCTTCTCTCATTAGTATACTGTATTACGTCCACCTTTACCTATAATAGGTCACAATCGACTTGCTACTAGTTTATTCATCCCCGGTGGATACAAAACTGGACCGTGTAGCTAGCTAGCTACAAGTGAATTACCGTGTCCGCTGATACTGAGACATATTAAATTGCCAGCGTTTCCTTTCATCTTGGACGATATCAATAAGAACTTTATAGCGCAACACACTTGGTAAGCTGCCAATCTTGCGCTTTACCAGGCAAACACGAAGAACTTCGGCGCGCTGGCCCAGAGACCATTTTTCAAACTACGTGGTGACGTCATTAGAAAATGGCGGATTTCACACAGCTCTGTCGCTGTGAGCCACGAAAACCTTGATGTTGAATATTATCGCTTTGACAACCAGTTCTATCAAAGAATACAGTTCGGGAACTTTCTAGTAGTTTCGTCCTAAAAGCGCTCCAATAGCCCCCTTCGTTCTTGAGTTACAGCTGGCGAAGAAGAAGAAGAAGAAGAAGAAGAAAACGAAAACCGGGATTTTCGAAGCGCGGTTATTTCTCAGCGGGATATGTTCGCTTGCCTTTAAGGTCAGTTTATAGTAAGACCGTTCTATATTCAGCTGTACGTAGCCTTCTTTCGCCGGTTTTCTGCGTATTTTCGAATTTCGCTCCTGTACCAATGTATAGGGATAACGAAACACCCTGTGCCATCCCTACATAGAGAGTGCTACCGCACTCTCTGATATCACACCGTGCGTGCTGTGCTGCGCATGCACACCACGCGCGCTGACAGTTGCTACGTTTCCGGGGTTACCGTTGCGATGCACGCTGTGACGTCAGGCAATGTGATTGGCTGATGAAATTTGGCTCCCCGTGAAAGCGTAAACATTCTCTGTGCAGTACTTAAGGCGAGTGGAACGGCCACGTGTTCGATGCTGCGGTCTGCCTGTCACTGTCCTGTACGATGAGTTGCTGTATGTTCCTGTGCAACATCGTAGGGAGTCATCTGTTTCCTCTTCCTCCTCCTCCTCCACAGTTCTCCGACAGACGAGTTGACGGCGAAAAGTCAAGTTCTCTTCACATTAGGCTTTCTAAGCAGTACTGCGTCCGGTGAGAATCTTCTTCTGCCACATTATTTGTACTTGGCCATTTTCGTATGTAAGGTAACGCGGGGAAACTTGGAGCGCGAGCAAACTTGGAACAGACGCAGAAGCACCGAGAGCGCCATATGTTGGAATAAACCTCCTACGATG
This sequence comes from Aplysina aerophoba, assembly GCA_949841015.1. Taxonomy (NCBI): domain Eukaryota; kingdom Metazoa; phylum Porifera; class Demospongiae; order Verongiida; family Aplysinidae; genus Aplysina; species Aplysina aerophoba. Next base: position 86,122 of record OX465052.1, on the reverse strand, counting down.
GTTACTAAGTTGTCTACAACACACCGTCCCTCTTTCGGCATCCTTAGAAGCCTCGTGCAACTTTTATGACGATGAAAGTTATTCGGATAAATTGTACATCTAGATTATGGGAGTATGGTGCGAAATTGGAATCCTAACAAGTCTTTCGTGTCGCATTCGATTAGCAAGCTTGCAGACATGCCTGCACGGGTGCTGAGCTCAAGCTATAGCTACAGTAGCTAGCTAGCTACGAATCCGTTTTGCTTAGCAGATTCTACAAAACAAAATGGGAAAAGGACTGACAACCGAGCCCCAAACCTGTGACATACGCCCCAACGTGGATTTTCAGCCATGCGAGAAGAGTACACTGCACTGACGAGCCCCAATATAGGGCGAAACGGCTGCAAAGCTGTCTGCAGTTCTCTTGTGAATTAATTTGTTAACCTACGAGCAATAAGGATGCACGGGTGTTCCAAAGAAATGTTGAACCGACTCATGCTTGTTCTCAGGGACTACGTTTCTGACCTTCTTGCAAGCTTCTTGAATACCAGATCAGATGTATATAATTTTTCTTGACTCTGAAAGCCAATGACGTGAAGACAACTTGCAGACTTGAAGAAAACAGCTCACTCACCTCCTCCACTGAGGAACGTCGCTCCAATGGATCTTCTCCCTCCAGAAGTCCCTTCCTGAAGTTGTTCCCATAGTCTTCTTGTGAGAACATTTTCTTGACCGTGCATTGGTTCCACGTTTGATTGTTGTACAGGTACTTCCTTGTGAGACAAAATCCCTGGCAACATTGTTGTGGCCAAAATCATCATCTCTTGGCATGGTTAAAAATGAATAGATATTAACATGTGAATAGATCAATCACAGCTTCTGAATACTATCATTATTTAGAACATTTCACTTGGCATGAGACTTCCCTCGGGCACAATCTCTTACCACATTGTGGCCCCTTTGAACTGTTCATTGATTTGTTTATACCAGGTATTGATTGCACTGAGGATGGCAGCAGTGGCGCCAGTAGCCACCACCTCCTTTTGTACCTTAAATAGCAAGCTGAGTGCCTCCTCCTCATTGTGAACCAGGTGCAAGGAGAGATCTTTTTTCTTTGCTGCCATCATTCTTTCGTCACTCCCACCCATTCCCCTGTAACAAATCTGGTTGCTCCAATAAAAGCAAATAGTGCCAGGCTTCCCAGAAGGCAGCACCCTTGCTCCTGCAGGAAAGGAGTCGCAGATGGCGGTGTGAGTCCATGAGTGGCTGAACAAAAGGAAATACTACATATTTTGATATAATAATCTTTCTCTGTCTTCAGCATATATATCCTTTTGAATAATTGATACACATCTTCTCCTTACTCCATTGGTTCTTCTTGAGGTTCAGTCACAAAATTTCACCAGAGTCAACATGTACATCATTGAATTTGTTACAATTGGAGTTATCCGGTCCCTTCGAGCACTTCCCCATTATTGCGCCCATCAGGGGCATCTAAAATTACCCCAAACCATTGCCCGGGAGCAAATCTTGTTGCTCCAATGAATGCAATGGTGCCTGGCTTCCCTGCAGCCAGCACCCTGACCATGAGTGGCTGAACAAAAGGAAATACATATTTTGATATAGTATATATGGTTAAAAAATGAATAGATATTAACGTGAATAGATCAATCACAGCTTCTGAATACTATCATTATTTAGAACATTTCACTTGGCATGAGGCTTCCCTCTGGCACAATCTCTTACCACATTGTGGCCCCTTAGAACTGTTCAATTGATTTGTTTACACCAGGTATTGCACTGAGGATGGCAGCAGTGGCGCCAGTAGCCACCACCTCCTTTTGTACCTTAAATAGCAAGCTGAGTGCCTCCTCCTCATTGTGAACCAGGTGCAAGGAGAGATCTTTTTTCTTTGCTGCCATCATTCTTTCGTCACTCCCACCCATTCCCCTGTAACAAATCTGGTTGCTCCAATAAAAGCAAATAGTGCCAGGCTTCCCAGAAGCCAGCACCCTTGCTCCTGCAGGAAAGGAGTCGCAGATGGCGGTGTGAGTCCATGAGTGGCTGAACAAAAGAAAATACATATGTGTGTGTCCATGCAAAAAACCGGTTTCGTGTATATTTGCCCAAATTTGAGTTACTGCACATGATGCATTCTCTATGCGAAAGGCATCAGCTGCTGCAAGAGCAGCCTCCATTTCCATTCCTACTGCGAGATATTTGAGTATAAAATAAAAGTTCTACCTAATTATAATATTCATAAGCAATGATAATAATATTCATGATCCCTATAAATATATTCATGACCTCATACACTTGCAGAATAGTCAATATCTGTGCTTATATCAGTTTTCCAAAGGTTCTCCGAGGATTCTCTACTAACTGCATGTATATTTGAAGTAACATTTCTTCCTACAGATCTGTCCACCAAGTAAAATGCATTTGGTCGCAGGCCAGAAGATACCTAGCAATCTACCTTCCCTTGGTAAAAAGCTAGCAAATGTTGGCTAGAGTGCTTCAATATCTGTGTTGTGCACGCAGCTGGGCTGTAAACTAGGCAGCTGTAAACTGCTATTGCGAATATAAGGGCAATGGTGCCTCAGGAAAGCTAGAGCATGGTGAATTAGGGACTTACAGTACAGCTACAACTTCTGCCAAGAATTTCGCGAGGAGGTAATCTTGCTTGTCCCCATAGCTTCATTCTATTCTAAGATCTGCCGACACGGGCGGCGAATCGACGAATTGAGTGTGCCTCTTCCTCCAGTTGTGGCTGGATCATTGCTTCTACACAGCGGCTCGAAAGGGCAAACTGAGACCTTTATCTTCTCCTTCGTGGGCATCAGCCGCTTCTTCCATAGGAAGGAAACAAGGAGAAGCTATTTCGCCCCTTCCCTCGCTGTCCAAAGCTGTGACAAACGTTTGCTGCTTGCCAAGGGCGCCTATTCTTCTATTCAGCGGGTAAACCAGTTCTTCTAGTTCTGCCAACACACTTGCTACCTCAAAATGTTAACTAAAAGCTAGTCCTTGAGCTAAACAAGACAAATTAGGTATCAAATGAAAGCTCTCGCAGAGATGTATCACTTCCACTACGTCGATTCACGGCACCGCGTACCATACCGCAGAGGCGGACGATTTCGTTCGCGATTTCGTTTATTCCGCTTCCTGAACATTATGCAATTATGCACGAAGGCGGGTTTTTGCGTGGACGCTCACATATTTTGATATAATAATCTTTCTCTGTCTTCAGCATATATATCCTTTCGAATAATTGATACACATCTTCTCCTTACTCCATTGGTTCTTCTTGAGGTTCAGTCACAAAATTTCACCAGAGTCAACATGTACATCATTGAATTTGTTACAATTGGAGTTATCCGGTCCCTTCGAGCACTTCCCCATTATTGCGCCCATCAGGGGCATCTAAAATTACCCCAAACCATTGCCCGGGAGCAAATCTTGTTGCTCCAATGAATGCAATGGTGCCTGGCTTCCCTGCAGCCAGCACCCTGACCATGAGTGGCTGAACAAAAGGAAATACATATTTTGATATAGTATATATGGTTAAAAAATGAATAGATATTAACGTGAATAGATCAATCACAGCTTCTGAATACTATCATTATTTAGAACATTTCACTTGGCATGAGGATTCCCTCTGGCACAATCTCTTACCACATTGTGGCCCCTTTGAACTGTTCAATTGATTTGTTTACACCAGGTATTGCACTGAGGATGGCAGCAGTGGCGCCAGTAGCCACCACCTCCTTTTGTACCTTAAATAGCAAGCTGAGTGCCTCCTCCTCATTGTGAACGAGGTGCAAGGAGAGATCTTTTTCCTTTGCTGCCATCATTCTTTCGTCACTCCCACCCATTCCCCTGTAACAAATCTGGTTGCTCCAATAAAAGCAAATAGTGCCAGGCTTCCCAGAAGGCAGCACCCTTGCTCCTGCAGGAAAGGAGTCGCAGATGGCGGTGTGAGTCCATGAGTGGCTGAACAAAAGAAAATACATATTTTGATATAATAATCTTTCTCTGTCTTCAGCATATATATCCTTTCGAATAATTGATACACATCTTCTCCTTACTCCATTGGTTCTTCTTGAGGTTCAGTCACAAAATTTCACCAGAGTCAACATGTACATCATTGAATTTGTTACAATTGGAGTTATCCGGTCCCTTCTAAGAAATAACTCGTGCCTCTGTCTGCAGTTAAAATATCGTCTTCCAAGCACTTCCCCATTATTGCGCCCATCAGGGGCATCTAAAATTACCCCAAACCATTGCCCGGGAGCAAATCTTGTTGCTCCAATGAATGCAATGGTGCCTGGCTTCCCTGCAGCCAGCACCCTGACCATGAGTGGCTGAACAAAAGGAAATACATATTTTGATATAGTATATATGGTTAAAAAATGAATAGCTTCTGAATACTATCATTATTTAGAACATTTCACTTGGCATGAGACTTCCCTCTGGCACAATCTCTTACCACATAGTGGCCCCTTGAACTGTTCATTGATTTGTTTACACCAGGTATTGATTGCACTGCGGATGGCAGCAGTGGCGCCAGTAGCCACCACCTCCTTTTGTACCTTAAATAGCAAGCTGAGTGCCTCCTCCTCATTGTGAACCAGGTGCAAGGAGAGATCTTTTTTCTTTGCTGCCATCATTCTTTCGTCACTCCCACCCATTCCCCTGTAACAAATCTGGTTGCTCCAATAAAAGCAAATAGTGCCAGGCTTCCCAGAAGCCAGCACCCTTGCTCCTGCAGGAAAGGAGTCGCAGATGGCGGTGTGAGTCCATGAGTGGCTGAACAAAAGAAAATACATATTTTGATATAATAATCTTTCTCTGTCTTCAGCATATATATCCTTTTGAATAATTGATACACATCTTCTCCTTACTCCATTGGTTCTTCTTGAGGTTCAGTCACAAAATTTCACCAGAGTCAACATGTACATCATTGAATTTGTTACAATTGGAATTATCCGGTCCCTTCGAACAAATAACCCGTGCCTCTGTCTGCAGTTGAAATATCGTCTTCCAAGCACTTCCCCATTATTGCGCCCATCAGGGGCATCTAAAATTACCCCAAACCATTGCCCGGGAGCAAATCTTGTTGCTCCAATGAATGCAATGGTGCCTGGCTTCCCTGCAGCCAGCACCCTGACCATGAGTGGCTGAACAAAAGGAAATACATGTATTTTGATATAGTATATATGGTTAAAAAATGAATAGATATTAACGTGAATAGATCAATCACAGCTTCTGAATACTATCATTATTTAGAACATTTCACTTGGCATGAGACTTCCCTCTGGCAGAATCTCTTACCACATTGTGGCCCCTTTGAACTGTTCATTGATTTGTTTACACCAGGTATTGCACTGAGGATGGCAGCAGTGGCGCCAGTAGCCACCACCTCCTTTTGTACCTTAAATAGCAAGCTGAGTGCCTCCTCCTCATTGTGAACGAGGTGCAAGGAGAGATCTTTTTTCTTTGCTGCCATCATTCTTTCGTCACTCCCACCCATTCCCCTGTAACAAATCTGGTTGCTCCAATAACCCCATTATTGCGCCATCAGGGGCATCTAAAATTACCCCAAACCATTGCCCGGGAGCAAATCTTGTTGCTCCAATGAATGCAATGGTGCCTGGCTTCCCTGCAGCCAGCACCCTGACCATGAGTGGCTGAACAAAAGGAAATACATATTTTGATATAGTATATATGGTTAAAAAATGAATAGATATTAACGTGAATAGATCAATCACAGCTTCTGAATACTATCATTATTTAGAACATTTCACTTGGCATGAGACTTCCCTCTGGCACAATCTCTTACCACATTGTGGCCCCTTTGAACTGTTCAATTGATTTGTTTACACCAGGTATTGCACTGAGGATGGCAGCAGTGGCGCCAGTAGCCACCACCTCCTTTCGTACCTTAAATAGCAAGCTGAGTGCCTCCTCCTCATTGTGAACGAGGTGCAAGGAGAGATCTTTTTTCTTTGCTGCCATCATTCTTTCGTCACTCCCACCCATTCCCCTGTAACAAATCTGGTTGCTCCAATAAAAGCAAATAGTGCCAGGCTTCCCAGAAGCCAGCACCCTTGCTCCTGCAGGAAAGGAGTCGCAGATGGCGGTGTGAGTCCATGAGTGGCTGAACAAAAGAAAATACATATTTTGATATAATAATCTTTCTCTGTCTTCAGCATATATATCCTTTTGAATAAGTGATACACATCTTCTCCTTACTCCATTGGTTCTTCTTGAGGTTCAGTCACAAAATTTCACCAGAGTCAACATGTACATCATTGAATTTGTTACAATTGGAGTTATCCGGTCCCTTCGAGCACTTCCCCATTATTGCGCCCATCAGGGGCATCTAAAATAACACCAAACCATTGCCCGGGAGCAAATCTTGTTGCTCCAATGAATGCAATGGTGCCTGGCTTCCCTACAGCCAGCACCCTGACCATGAGTGGCTGAACAAAAGGAAATACATATTTTGATATAGTATATATGGTTAAAAAATGAATAGATATTAACGTGAATAGATCAATCACAGCTTCTGAATACTATCATTATTTAGAACATTTCACTTGGCATGAGGCTTCCCTCTGGCACAATCTCTTACCACATTGTGGCCCCTATTTGTTTACACCAGGTATTGCACTGAGGATGGCAGCAGTGGCGCCAGTAGCCACCACCTCCTTTTGTACCTTAAATAGCAAGCTGAGTGCCTCCTCCTCATTGTGAACGAGGTGCAAGGAGAGATCTTTTTTCTTTGCTGCCATCATTCTTTCGTCACTCCCACCCATTCCCCTGTAACAAATCTGGTTGCTCCAATAAAAGCAAATAGTGCCAGGCTTCCCAGAAGGCAGCACCCTTGCTCCTGCAGGAAAGGAGTCGCAGATGGCGGTGTGAGTCCATGAGTGGCTGAACAAAAGGAAATACATATTTTGATATAATAATCTTACTCTGTCTTCAGCATATATATCCTTTCGAATAATTGATACACATCTTCTCCTTATTCCATTGGTTCTTCTTGAGGTTCAGTCACAAAATTTCACCAGAGTCAACATGTACATCATTGAATTTGTTACAATTGGAGTTATCCGGTCCCTTCGAACAAATAACCCGTGCCTCTGTCTGCAGTTAAAATATCGTCTTCCAAGCACTTCCCCATTATTGCGCCCATCAGGGGCATCTAAAATTACCCCAAACCATTGCCCGGGAGCAAATCTTGTTGCTCCAATGAATGCAATGGTGCCTGGCTTCCCTGCAGCCAGCACCCTGACCATGAGTGGCTGAACAAAAGGAAATACATATTTTGATATAGTATATATGGTTAAAAAGTGAATAGATATTAACGTGAATAGATCAATCACAGCTTCTGAATACTATCATTATTTAGAACATTTCACTTGGCATGAGACTTCCCTCTGGCACAATCTCTTACCACATAGTGGCCCCTTGAACTGTTCATTGATTTGTTTACACCAGGTATTGATTGCACTGAGGATGGCAGCAGTGGCGCCAGTAGACTCCACCTCCTTGTGTACCTTAAATAGCAAGCTGAGTGCCTCCTCCTCATTGTGAACCAGGTGCAAGGAGAGACCTTTTTTCTTTGCTGCCATCATTCTTTCGTCACTCCCACCCATTCCCCTGTAACAAATCTGGTTGCTCCAATAAAAGCAAATAGTGCCAGGCTTCCCAGAAGCCAGCACCCTTGCTCCTGCAGGAAAGGAGTCGCAGATGGCGGTGTGAGTCCATGAGTGGCTGAACAAAAGAAAATACATATTTTGATATAATAATCTTTCTCTGTCTTCAGCATATATATCCTTTTGAATAATTGATACACATCTTCTACTTACTCCATTGGTTCTTCTTGAGGTTCAGTCACAAAATTTCACCAGAGTCAACATGTACATCATTGAATTTGTTACAATTGGAGTTATCCGGTCCCTTCGAACAAATAACCCGTGCCTCTGTCTGCAGTTAAAATATCGTCTTCCAAGCACTTCCCCATTATTGCTCCATCAGGGGCATCTAAAATTACCCCAAACCATTGCCCGGGAGCAAATCTTGTTGCTCCAATGAATGCAATGGTGCCTGGCTTCCCTGCAGCCAGCACCCTGACCATGAGTGGCTGAATAAAAGGAAATACATATTTTGATATAGTATATATGGTTAAAAAATGAATAGATATTAACGTGAATAGATCAATCACAGCTTCTGAATACTATCATTATTTAGAACATTTCACTTGGCATGAGACTTCCCTCTGGCACAATCTCTTACCACATAGTGGCCCCTTGAACTGTTCATTGATTTGTTTACACCAGGTATTGATTGCACTGAGGATGGCAGCAGTGGCGCCAGTAGACTCCACCTCCTTGTGTACCTTAAATAGCAAGCTGAGTGCCTCCTCCTCATTGTGAACCAGGTGCAAGGAGAGACCTTTTTTCTTTGCTGCCATCATTCTTTCGTCACTCCCACCCTTTCCCCTGTAACAAATCTGGTTGCTCCAATAAAAGCAAATAGTGCCAGGCTTCCCAGAAGCCAGCACCCTTGCTCCTGCAGGAAAGGAGTCGCAGATGGCGGTGTGAGTCCATGAGTGGCTGAACAAAAGGAAATACATATTTTGATATAATAATCTTTCTCTGTCTTCAGCATATATATCCTTTTGAATAATTGATACACATCTTCTACTTACTCCATTGGTTCTTCTTGAGGTTCAGTCACAAAATTTCACCAGAGTCAACATGTACATCATTGAATTTGTTACAATTGGAGTTATCCGGTCCCTTCGAACAAATAACCCGTGCCTCTGTCTGCAGTTGAAATATCGTCTTCCAAGCACTTCCCCATTATTGCTCCATCAGGGGCATCTAAAATTACCCCAAACCATTGCCCGGGAGCAAATCTTGTTGCTCCAATGAATGCAATGGTGCCTGGCTTCCCTGCAGCCAGCACCCTGACCATGAGTGGCTGAATAAAAGGAAATACATATTTTGATATAGTATATATGGTTAAAAAATGAATAGATATTAACGTGAATAGATCAATCACAGCTTCTGAATACTATCATTATTTAGAACATTTCACTTGGCATGAGACTTCCCTCTGGCACAATCTCTTACCACATTGTGGCCCCTTTGAATTGTTCAATTGATTTGTTTACACCAGGTATTGCACTGAGGATGGCAGCAGTGGCGCCAGTAGCCACCACCTCCTTTTGTACCTTAAATAGCAAGCTGAGTGCCTCCTCCTCATTGTGAACGAGGTGCAAGGAGAGATCTTTTTCCTTTGCTGCCATCATTCTTTCGTCACTCCCACCCATTCCCCTGTAACAAATCTGGTTGCTCCAATAAAAGCAAATAGTGCCAGGCTTCCCAGAAGGCAGCACCCTTGCTCCTGCAGGAAAGGAGTCGCAGATGGCGGTGTGAGTCCATGAGTGGCTGAACAAAAGAAAATACATCAAAAAATTTCACCAGAGTCAACATGTACATCATTGAATTTGTTACAATTGGAGATATCCGGTCCCTTCGAGCACTTCCTCATTATTGCGCCCATCAGGGGCATCTAAAATTACCCCAAACCATTGCCCGGGAGCAAATCTTGTTGCTCCAATGAATGCAATGGTGCCTGGCTTCCCTGCAGCCAGCACCCTGACCATGAGTGGCTGAACAAAGGGAAATACATATTTTGATATAGTATATATGGTTAAAAAATGAATACATATTAACGTGAATAGATCAATCACAGCTTCTGAATACTATCATTATTTAGAACATTTCACTTGGCATGAGACTTCCCTCTGGCACAATCTCTTATCACATTGTGGCCCCTTTGAACTGTTCAATTGATTTGTTTACACCAGGTATTGCACTGAGGATGGCAGCAGTGGCGCCAGTAGCCACCACCTCCTTTTGTACCTTAAATAGCAAGCTGAGTGCCTCCTCCTCATTGTGAACGAGGTGCAAGGAGAGATCTTTTTCCTTTGCTGCCATCATTCTTTCGTCACTCCCACCCATTCCCCTGTAACAAATCTGGTTGCTCCAATAAAAGCAAATAGTGCCAGGCTTCCCAGAAGCCAGCACCCTTGCTCCTGCAGGAAAGGAGTCGCAGATGGCGGTGTGAGTCCATGAGTGGCTGAACAAAAGGAAATACATATTTTGATATAATAATCTTTCTCTGTCTTCAGCATATATATCCTTTCGAATAATTGATACACATCTTCTCCTTACTCCATTGGTTCTTCTTGAGGTTCAGTCACAAAATTTCACCAGAGTCAACATGTACATCATTGAATTTGTTACAATTGGAGTTATCCGGTCCCTTCGAGCACTTCCCCATTATTGCGCCCATCAGGGGCATCTAAAATAACACCAAACCATTGCCCGGGAGCAAATCTTGTTGCTCCAATGAATGCAATGGTGCCTGGCTTCCCTGCAGCCAGCACCCTGACCATGAGTGGCTGAACAAAAGGAAATACATATGTGACCATCCATGGGAAAAGGGGGTTTGGGTCAATTTTGGCCAATATGAGATTATAGCCTCAGTGCATTCATTAGGCCTTAATGCTTCAATTTATGTGGATTATTGTTGTCATAGCAACATTACCAATACAATATTAGTCATTATATTTACTTCCTGAAAACTGCCAAAATCAATTAAAACCGGAAGTAACGTTTTCACTGGTAAAATACACACTACAATGAGTTACAAAGTAGAAAATAGTTTGAAAATGGTGAAAGAGGTTTAAACAACCCATTTGCTTATTATACATTGGACTGATAATGTAGCATGAGAAAAAACTGTCACTACTTCAGTAAAGGGCATGTCCTCTTCGTGTGTCCAGATGTCTTACAGCTGCTGCATAGTCTTGTCCTCTTAGTGGGAGGGGTTACTAGGGGGGGTTGGTCTGGTTCACTTGTGATAATTTCCTCCCTATGCCCTGCAGAACCTGGTTTTGGCTGTGTTGGTCTTGGACATGTCATATCTTTCGCTAGATTAGTTTTATAGTGGGGTCGAATGTGTTCATATAGATACCACTGTCGATTTATATCAAGGCCAGGAATGGTAGTCAATTGCATTTCGGGACTATCAGAGAACTGCTTGACAAAAACAATCCCAGGCTTATCCGCAGATGCACGAAAGCAGTGGTACTTAGAAATATTAGGAATTGGTGTGTAACAGTTGCTCAAGAACATGGTCCACTGGTGGAATGTTACCTGTAAAACACCGAAGATATCTCGAATTAGTTGAGGAATTGTTTGCTCAACAGATGATCTTCGTACCACCCGTTCAAGCTCATTGATTGTGGAAATTGTTGAGAGACGATATGTCTTCTTGATTAATCCAAAAAAACGATCTGGAGAAAATTTTGTGTGGCCAACAAGCATAAATGAAAGTTCAGCTGACCTGTGTCGGCCAGTCATAGTCCTCCACAGGAGATAGTGGATAAGGGCATTATTCTTGTTTTGACCCACACAGTTGTCTGCATGTAATTTTACGTCTTTCTCTTGGCATCCATGGACTGTAAAGTAGTGGTCAATCATGCTGATCACACAGTCAGCACCCTTGCCTGGATTTTCAGCTTCATCAATCAGATAACAGACTTGGCTGTTTTTCCCATCATTGCAGACACCAAAAATGCCACATTTCCGTGCAGCTTTAAAATACTCTGGCCCTGTTTGCTGGGCGTCATAAGGATAATGCACCTGTTGTGCAAAATCAAAGGAATAGTGCATTTGGATTGGTCTCGATTGGAATTTAACAGAATCCTCGAATTGCTCCTTAGCTTTCTTTATCTGTACATTGTAGTATTCCCTCTCGGTCTTAGCCCTGTCTAGGTGCGTTTGTGCCACTTGAATCCGTGCAGACTTTTCATCGTCTGATAAGCAAGCAGCTTTTTGGATGGCTAGATTGTTCTGTTGACATACAAAACATATGTCACTGCTTGGAGTTGACACAGAAATATGAGGTAGAAGAAATTGCCATGTATCATAAAATTTGCTGCGACCCGCAGCTTGTATCCCAGCACCAGCGCAGGCTTGTTGATAGCGTGCATACACAGCTGCCTTTGGGAGGTCTGAAGGTAAAATCATAACTTTATCCTTGTGGCCTGGGACACGCCCTGGCAGTGGTAATGCATGGGCTGAAGCAAAATTTGTGATAAAAGTGACTGTGCTCTACTATTGCTTCAGGCAATGTGTTAGCGGGTAATCGTTTCAGGTTACCATGCTGCCGTACTGCTAGTCCATGAGAGGTGTAGTGCTTTATAAGATGCTCATAACGATGCTTGGAGATCCCATGTAGAAACAGAAATGTAGTCCTACATATCTGCTGTCCATGTAAGTAGAAATGTGCAACAAATCGCTCTGTGTGCACACGAGGCTCTGTGCATTCTGACCGACCATAACCATGAGCATCAATGTGAGACAGGATGACTAAATCTAACTCGTCCTTTTGCAATTCAGCACACTGAGATCGATGAGTCAAGAATGTTTCACGTGATATCTGAGAAGAACATGCATTTCCTTCTATAGCGCTTTGGCAACCACAGGTACGAAGGGCAAACCTTTCGACAATGTCAATCTCTTCTTCGTCCGTAGGAGTGAGCTGGATAGCAATTTCCACAGCAGGATCAGGAGGGAGCCTTAAGGGGGTTGTATGGCAAGCTGTTGAAACGTGCGCTGGGTCTGAACTGTTGCCCAGACTATGAATAGTAGGATTTGAAAGCAAATTCTCGACTAAGCAGTCGTTGCGCTCGCACATCTCTTCGCAAAACAGCTGAAAACTTCACTACGCAGCGTCGTATTGTCTTGCGCTTGGTATCCATGTAAAGTGCAGAGAATGGGCTATCAGATGACGTTTCAATCACATGCATACGACGTTCCATGACGAAGTTCTACCTCACTGAATGTGCGCGAATTTCAAACGCGATTTTCTCAAATGGCAATATATTGCGCAAGCCCCCTTTTCCCGTGGATGGTCACATATACTGAAACGATATCAATTCAATACCGCGATACCACTATATACTATAGCGCCCACCCATAGGTGGCACTCACTTGATGAATTAAGATTTACTTTTCCTTAGTGTACGTGTGTAAGCTGGTCCTAACTGTTCAAACTTGAGGAAACAACACGGCTCAGGAGAAAGGTGACAATGGGAAAAGGACTGACAACCGAGCCCCAAACCTGTGACCTACGCCCCAACGTGCATTTTCAGCCATGCGAGAAGAGTACACTGCACTGACGAGCCCCAATATAAGGCGAAACGGCTGCAAAGCTGTCTGCAGTTCTCTTGTGAATTAATTTGTTAACCTACCAGCAATAAGGATGCACGGGTGTTCCAACGAAATGTTGAACTGACTCATGCTTGTTCTCAGGGACTACGTTTCTGACCTTCTTGCAAGCTTCTTGAATACCAGATCAGATGTATATAATTTTTCTTGACTCTGAAAGCCATTGACGTGAAGACAACTTGCAGACTTGAAGACAACAGCTCACTCACCTCCTCCACTGAGGAACGTCGCTCCAATGGATCTTCTCCCTCCAGAAGTCCCTTCCTGAAGTTGTTCCCATAGTCTTCTTGTGAGAACATTTTCTTGACCGTGCATTGGTTCCACGTTTGATTGTTGTACAGGTACTTCCTTGTGAGACAAAATCCCTGGCAACATTGTTGTGGCCAAAATCATCTCTTGGCATGGTTAAAAAATGAATAGATATTAACATTTCACTTGGCATGAGACTTCCCTCGGGCACAATCTCTTACCACATTGTGGCCCCTTTGAACTGTTCAATGATTTGTTTACACCAGGTATTGCACTGAGGATGGCAGCAGTGGCGCCAGTAGCCACCACCTCCTTGTGTACCCTAAATAGCAAGCTGAGTGCCTCCTCCTCATTGTGAACCAGGTGCAAGGAGAGACCTTTTTTCTTTGCTGCCATCATTCTTTCGTCACTCCCACCCATTCCCCTGTAACAAATCTGGTTGCTCCAATAAAAGCAAATAGTGCCAGGCTTCCCAGAAGCCAGCACCCTTGCTCCTGCAGGAAAGGAGTCGCAGATGGCGGTATGAGTCCATGAGTGGCTGAACAAAAGGAAATTCCATCAATAAATAGCTGAAGCAATGCACAAAGAAACAAAAAGCCACTAAAAAGCTTTCTTCCCTTCTTCTAGTTGTTCCCACAGTCTTTGTGCTATTTTCGCCTCAGGGAAATTCATTTGTCATTCATTGCACAGACTGACAGCTATATGTAAAATGTGTTATAGCGACACTAACCACATGTAGTTTGTTAGCAGAGGCCCATGTTGGTGGGTGCCCTCGGAGATACATTGGACAATTCAGCAGGTCACTAGAATGTCGTCTGGCAGAGTTCTGCTTCACCCTGAGTGTGCTACTCACCTCCTCCACTGACTTGACCGTGCATTGGCTCCACGTTTGATTGTTGTACAGGTACATCCTTGTGGGACAAAATCCCTGGCAACATTGTTGTGGCCAAAATCATCTCCTCTGGCATGGTCACAGTGTTGTGGCCACTTTGAACTGTTCAATGCTTTGTTTACACCAGTATTCAAGTTGTTCCCATAGTCTTGTTGGTAATTTGTCCTTAAACATTACAGAACCCTAACCCCTAAGTTCCACATCTGTCTCGGGCTATCCATGGTGTGCTCTGCTCAGGTTCATCATTGGAGTACTCCACCATAGATATGAAGTGCTGGGTTAAGCTGACATTTGACTGTGTCTGCTCCTCTGCCGTGCAGATCTCTCCTCACCTCGTTTCCCATTCTAGTGGCTCTCCTGGTGGGTGACCTATGTTGTTACTTCTAATGTTTGATTACTTCTGGATTAGATCTAAGGCAATATGATATCGTAGCTGAAGAAAAGGACATATACATACATGTATGGGAAGAGGAGAAAGAAGAACCAATGGAGTAAGGATTTTCGAAAGGATATATATGATGAAGACAGAGAAAGATTATTAGTTACTTGCCACATATCAAAATATATATTGTCCTGGACTCTTGATCTCAGGCGGCACGTTTCTTGCTGAGCTTTGTCCAGATCATGCTGTGTGGGTAGATGGGTCATTTGAGACCAATGAATGTCTCGGGCTGGAGAGGGAGCTGTGTTACAGTATTCCCTGTGGTGGGTTCCCTTGAAGATACATTGGACAAACCGGCAGGTCACTAGAATGTTGTCTGGCAGAGTTCTGCAGCACCCGAGTGTGCTACTCACCACCTCCACTGAGGAACGCTGAGGGGTACAAGGTCCACTGCAGGATTCGTCCCCAGTGTGTGTATCTATCTATCTATCTATCTATATATCTATATGTAATTGTTATAGGGTAAGGGAATCTTCACTGGCTTGATGTTGTGGCTGCAGAGGATCATTTGTATAGGCAAAAAATAATATAATCATTCCATCAATAAATAGCAGAAGCAATGCACAAAGAAACAAGAAGCCACTAAAAAGCTTTCTTCCCTTCTTCTAGTTGTTCCCACAGTCTTTGTGCTATTTTCGCCTCAGGGAAATTCATTTGTCATTCATTGCACAGACTGACAGCTATATGTAAAATGTGTTATAGCAACACTAACCACATGTAGTTTGTTAGCAGAGGCCCATGTTGGTGGGTGCCCTCGGAGATACATTGGACAATTCAGCAGGTCACTAGAATGTCGTCTGGCAGAGTTCTGCTTCCCCTGAGTGTGCTACTCACCTCCTCCACTGACTTGACCGTGCATTGGCTCCACGTTTGATTGTTGTACAGGTACTTCCTTGTGGGACAAAATCCCTGGCAACATTGTTGTGGCCAAAATCATCTCTTCTGGCACGGTCACAGTATTGGGGCCACTTTGAACTGTTCAATGCTTTGTTTACACCAGTATTCAAGTTGTTCCCAAAGTCTTGTTGGTAATTTGTCCTTAAAAATTACAGAACCCTAACCCTAAGTTCCACATCTGTCTCGGGCTATCCATGGTGTGCTCTGCTCAGGTTCATCATTGGAGTACTCCACCATAGATATGAAATGCTGGGTTAAGCTGACATTTGACTGTGTCTGCTCCTCTGCCGTGCAGATCTCTCCTCACCTCGCTTTGCATTTTTGGATGTTGTTACTTCTAATGTTTGATTACTTCTGGATTAAATCTAAGGCAATATGATATCGTAGCTGAAGAAAAGGACATATACATACATGTATGGGAAGAGGAGAAAGAAGAACCAATGGAGTAAGGATTTTCGAAAGGATGTATATGATGAAGACAGAGAAAAATTATTAGTTACTTGCCACATATCAAAATATATATTGTCCCGGACTCTTGATCTCAGGCGGCACGTTTCTTGCTGAGCTTTGTCCAGATAATGCTGTGTGGGTAGATGGGTCATTTGAGACCAATGAATGTCTCGGGCTGGAGAGGGAGCTGTGTTACAGTATTCCCTGTGGTGGGTTCCCTCGAAGATACATTGGACAAACCGGCAGGTCACTAGAATGTTGTCTGGCAGAGATCTGCAGCACCCGAGTGTGCTACTCACCACCTCCACTGAGGAACGCTGAGGGGTACAAGGTCCACTGTAGGATTCGACCCCAGTGTGTGTGTCTATCTATCTATCTATCTATCTATCTATATGTAATTGTTATAGGGTAAGGGAATCTTCACTGGCTTGATGTTGTGGCTGCAGAGGATCATTTGTATAGGCAAAAAATAATATAATCATTCCATCAATAAATAGCAGAAGAAATGCACAAAGATACAAAAAGCCACTAAAAAGCTTTCTTCCCTTCTTCTAGTTGTTCCCACAGTCTTTGTGCTATTTTCGCCTCAGGGAAATTCATTTGTCATTCATTTCACAGACTGACAGCTATATGTAAAATGTGTTATAGCAACACTAACCACATGTAGTTTGTTAGCAGAGGCCCATGTTGGTGGGTGCCCTCGGAGATACATTGGACAATTCAGCAGGTCACTAGAATGTCGTCTGTCAGAGTTCTGCTTCACCCTGAGTGTGCTACTAACCTCCTCCACTGACTTGACCGTGCATTGGCTCCACGTTTGATTGTTGTACAGGTACTTCCTTGTGGGACAAAATCCCTGGCAACATTGTTGTGGCCAAAATCATCTCCTCTGGCACGGTCACAGTGTTGTGGCCACTTTGAACTGTTCAATGCTTTGTTTACACCAGTATTCAAGTTGTTCCCATAGTCTTGTTGGTAATTTGTCCTTAAACATTACAGAACCCTAACCCCTAAGTTCCACATCTGTCTCGGGCTATCCATGGTGTGCTCTGCTCAGGTTCATCATTGGAGTACTCCACCATAGATATGAAATGCTGGGTTAAGCTGACATTTGACTGTGTCTGCTCTTCTGCCGTGCAGATCTCTCCTCACCTCGCTTTGCATTTTTGGCTTCCCATTCTAGTGGCTCTCCTGGTGGGTGACCTATGTTGTTACTTCTAATGTTTGATTACTTCTGGATAAAATCTAAGGCAATATGATATCGTAGCTGAAGAAAAGGACATATACATACATGTATGGGAAGAGGAGAAAGAAGAACCAATGGAGTAAGGATTTTCGAAAGGATATATATGATGAAGACAGAGAAAAATTATTAGTTACTTGCCACATATCAAAATATATATTGTCCTGGACTCTTGATCTCAGGCGGCACGTTTCTTGCTGAGCTTTGTCCAGATCATGCTGTGTGGGTAGATAGGTCATTTGAGACCAATGAATGTCTCGGGCTGGAGAGGGAGCTGTGTTACAGTATTCCCTGTGGTGGGTTCCCTCGAAGATACATTGGACAAAACGGCAGGTCACTAGAATGTTGTCTGGCAGAGTTCTGCAGCACCCGAGTGTGCTACTCACCACCTCCACTGAGGAACGCTGAGGGGTACAAGGTCCACTGCAGGATTCGTCCCCAGTGTGTGTGTCTATCTATCTATCTAAAAAGCCACTAAGAAAGCTATCTTACCTTCTTCAAGTTGTTCCCACAGTCTTTGTTCTATTTTTGCCTTAAAAATTACGGAACATTTTCGTGACCTTGAGCTTTTTCCCCGCTTCATTGTAGTGCATACACAGCCTGGGCGCACAAGATCTCTGGCCACATTGTTATTTCCAAAATGATTTTTAATGGCCAGTTTTAATTTTCTACTCTCCGCATCATCTCGGAAATCATGTATAACGACAGCCACCACCTCTTGCCCCTGGTAGGTGGTGGCTGTCCGTATGCTCTGTAATACCTGCAAGTCAGAGAAATATAGTATTCCTTTGTCATTCATTGCACTGACTGACAGCTATATGTAAAGTGTGTTATAGCAACACTAACCACATGTAGTTCATTTGACTCTTTTTTTTCCAGCGGCCCATGTTGCTACTTCTTCTAGGAACTGGCAAATGAGTGTGATTAGAAAGTCATTCCGATTTTATCACTGAAAATTATTAGTTCAAGTGTTTTCTGATCCTCAGACATATTTTGTCTTTCTACTTTAAACCATGCGACCCTAGCATTTGTCACGTGTAACAGGAAGGAATACATACTGATAGTGTTGTTTGTAGCCCATAAATGACTCAAAATCAGTGGACGTATTGGCAAGTTACAGTTGCTCTCATCAGTAATGATAACAGTATAAGCATCATTGCATAAATACAAGTGCAGACAGATGGTGGATAGGTAAAGTGGGATGCTGCACAACACTCCTTTCCTCGGCTTCTCTGGGAAATGGTCTTTTGGATGGACCAGCTCCAGCTTCAAAATCCGTAAGATGATTTTAACCAATTAACCCCAAACTTATATTTCATACATTCAGTTCATGAGCTACAGTGCAAGGACTCTACAAGAGTATTCAGGTCCTATCTAAATAGAGAGCTGTGTACAGTATTCCCTGTGGTGGGTGTCCTCGGAGATATATTGGATAAACTGGCAGGTCACTAGAATGTCGTCTGGCAGAGTTCTGCAGCACCCTAAGTGTGCTACTCACCTTCTCTACCAAGGAACCTTCCTCACTCTCTTGTTCCACTGGACCTCTATCATTCTCCAGACGTCCCTAAAGGAAGAGGTTTGGTGGTTTAGATGGATCATCACAAGATTTCCGTATCACACAGCATTACAGAACATTTTCTTGACCGTGCATTGGCTCCACGTTTGATTGTTGTACAGGTACTTCCTTGTGGGACAAAATCCCTGGCAACATTGTTGTGGCCAAAATCATCTCCTCTGGCACGGTTAAAAATGAATAGATACTAACATGTGAATAGATCAATCATAGCTTCTGAATATTATCATTATTTAGAACATTTCACTTGGCATGAGACTTCCCTCCGGCACAATCTCTGACCACAGTGTTGTGGCCACTTTGAACTGTTCAATGCTTTGTTTACACCAGTATTCAAGTTGTTCCCATAGTCTTGTTGGTAATTTGTCCTTAAAAATTACAGAACCCTAACCCTAAGTTCCACATCTGTCTCGGGCTATCCATGGTGTGCTCTGCTCATGTTCATCATTGGAGTACTCCACCATAGATATGAAATGCTGGGTTAAGCTGACATTTGACTGTGTCTGCTCCTCTGCCGTGCAGATCTCTCCTCACCTCGCTTTGCATTTTTGGCTTCCCATTCTAGTGGCTCTCCTGGTGGGTGACCTATGTTGTTACTTCTAATGTTTGATTACTTCTGGATTAAATCTAAGGCAATATGATATCGTAGCTGAAGAAAAGGACATATACATACATATACAATATATATTTTGATATGTGGCAAGTAACTAATAATCTTTCTCTGTCTTCATCATATATATCCTTTCGAAAATCCTTACTCCATTGGTTCTTCTTTCTCCTCTTCCCATACATGAGTCACTTTTATCCTGGACTCTTGATCTCAGGCGGCACGTTTCTTGCTGAGCTTTGTCCAGATCATGCTGTGTGGGTAGATGGGTCATTTGAGACCAATGAATGTCTCGGGCTGGAGAGGGAGCTGTGTTACAGTATTCCCTGTGGTGGGTTCCCTCGAAGATACATTGGACAAACCGGCAGGTCACTAGAATGTTGTCTGGCAGAGTTCTGCAGCACCCGAGTGTGCTACTCACCACCTCCACTGAGGAACGCTGAGGGGTACAAGGTCCACTGCAGGATTCGTCCCCAGTGTGTGTGTCTATCTATCTATCTATCTATCTATCTATATGTAATTGTTATAGGGTAAGGGAATCTTCACTGGCTTGATGTTGTGGCTGCAGAGGATCATTTGTATAGGCAAAAAATAATATAATCATTCCATCAATAAATAGCAGAAGCAATGCACAAAGAAACAAAAAGCCACTAAGAAAGCTATCTTACCTTCTTCAAGTTGTTCCCACAGTCTTTGTTCTATTTTTGCCTTAAAAATTACGGAACATTTTCGTGACCTTGAGCTTTTTCCCCGCTTCATTGTAGTGCATACACAGCCTGGGCGCACAAGATCTCTGGCCACATTGTTATTTCCAAAATGATTTTTAATGGCCAGTTTTAATTTGAGCACTTAAATAGTTTGGCAAGGGATGTATCTAACTTTTCCATGTGTCATAATAGTATACATTATTCCTATCAAGAGTTATTCGTCCCTGAATTTGCATTACCAATCAGTATTAGCAGTTACTTGCTGTAACTTCTCAACGGAGTTCTGTAACAACTTATGCCACATGGAAAAGTTAGGTACTCTGATTTTGCAGTGATTGATGCCATTCTTGTCTGTCTGAACCTTTCCGAAAATTACCACACAGCATTTACTACTATTTTACTTGCTTCATTTGTGCCGACATTTCTCAGCAGAGCGAATTATTATTACCACAAATCATATGCTGGGTTACAGAGGGTTTCTTCGTCTTCTGTTTGGTACTAGTCTTGCTCTGATTCGACGAAGCTTACAGGAGAAACAAGCAAAACTACGAAGGTAAAAATCAGCGCGCGCGGAAGCCATATTGCTGCAATTGGACATGTCCCACATGCGACAGCATGCAGAACTATATTTCCAAGGTTGTGGTGGCTCTATTGCAACTTGTATTGGTTGGTGTACATGGAAGTAAATCAAAGTAATACCTGGAAAATAATCTTAGCTATGGATATAATAGTAGTGGAATGGTGATAACTGTATTTTTAATTGCTCTTGGGAAACCTACCTAAAGGCTGGCTAGTGCATCATCTGGGTGTAGCAATGGTGCATTAAACCAATGCCAATTACACAACTATGATAATGTAGTGAATTCTTATTGTCAACTACTAATTCATTTACCTATCCTGCTATTGTGTCATTGTACGTTCAAAACACATTCTTAATACATGTTTGACACTGGCATGTTTTGGCTCTGTATTCTCTCCTAGTCTGCAGGTGGATGAATTAAGAACTGAAAATGAAACATTGAAAGAACGGATTCGCCATTTAGAGGTGTGTGGGGTGAGAGAGTGAAGGTGACTGGTGTGACTGGTGTATAAGAAGAGGAAGGAGTGGTGCTTTAGTGGGTGTTAGAGTGAGGTGTCTCTAGGAGTGGTGCTTTAATGGCTGTTAGAGTGAGATGTGTCTACCTAGTCCTGTGTGCCACATGTTCAATTACCACAACATCTGGTGACTTTACACAGTTACTCATGGCACATTGGAAGGCAAATACATGACATCAGATTGCCGCGAAAGAAGTTGATATTCATGTTTTGGTCAGAAGAGAGAGTTAGGTGCCTCGGGCAGTAGGCTTTCAGTAGACCATAATTATTCACAAACTCTGAAGTAGTAAGCTAAAGACTCCAGTCTAGAAGCAAACTGTAGCAAGGCTACTTCTTGCCTTCTGTGTAAAGCTTCAGAAGATGTCATTCCATGATAAAGTTCAATCACGTCCTTATGCTCTGATCAAGGACCTAAGTAGCTAATCTGACTCACTACCTTAGTGAACACTCCTTTCATGTTCATCGCTGCAAACACCAAATTATGTCACATGTGACATTATATAATTAGTCATTGGGCAATCTGATTAAGATTATGGCAGTGCGCACGTGTACCTGTGTGTCTAAAGTCACCAGATGTTCGATTTTGCTTATTGCACGAGCACGAGCTTATGGCATATTGCTTATTAGAGACTAGTATCTACACTTGTAATGGTAGCTGTACTTTATTGTGTTGCATGCGAATGTTTTCTAACTTCACAGCATGAACTGGACGAAACTAAATCAAGACTCCAGGAATTGGAGGTGTGTGGGGTGGGGTTGGGAGGGTAAAAGTGACTGGTGTATGGGAAGAGGAAAGAGTACAATAACAAATGGAAACAAAATTTCTACATTGTAAAGAATGTTGGATAGCTGTTGCATGGCATGATAAGAAAATAGTTTGTTGGTACTGTTGTGTTTCCTACATTGGCTTTATATTATAGAGTGATTTGTACACATGCTTTAATTGTAGTGCCATAAGATGAAGTTTATATATCCCTTTAATGCCGAATGATACATTTAAGTGTCATAGCGGAGTGCTCAAAATTTGAGTTCCTTTCTGGACATTACAAAGTTACCACAGCAACCTCCACTTCAGGGGTCCTGTAGCAATGTAAATAAACCAATTGGAAGTCTATTTTCTGGTTTAACTGAGTTGACTGATACAAAAGAACACATAAAGGGACTGCCTCTGTATACAGCTGTAGCTAAGGCAATTATACCAACATACCATAGGACACGGTATAGTGGAAAATTTGGATCGGTGCAAATTTTGTATATTTTGCATGATACTTTGCTGTACAAAATTACTAAATACAAAATAATGCTAAATAAAGTTTGCATTCAAAATGTTTAATTTTGAACGGGTAATCTCTCACATGGCAGCTTGTGTTGTTCCGGTATATTTGTCCCCTGTCTGCACAAATTAGCCCTGCTAACGTCTTGGCTTTTGCTGTGCATGTAGTGTCTCCTTAAAATGTTAGTACCCATGGTATTTCCAGTCCCCCTCGAGCTAAATCCATGGAGAACGGTCTAGACACCAAAAACGATGACATTGTTGATGCGCATATATAAAAATAAGAATACAAAAATTAATTCTGAAGCATTATGGCCACTATATGAAAATTTGCACCTTCCAAAATTTTCCACTATATGCTGTGTGATAGGGAAATCTTGTGATGATCCATCTAAACCACCAAACCTCTTCCTTTAGGGACGTCTGGAGAATGATAGAGGTCCAGTGGAATAAGAGAGTGAGGAAGGTTCCTCAGTAGAGAAGGTGAGTAGCACACTTAGGGTGCTGCAGAACTCTGCCAGACGATGTGCAGCATCCCACTTTACCTATCCACCATCTGTCTGCACTTGTATTTATGCAATGATGCTTATACTGTTATCATTACTGATGAGAGCAACTGTAACTTGCCAATACGTCCACTGATTTTGAGTCATTTATGGGCTACAAACAACACTATCAGTAAGTATTCCTTCCTGTTACACGTGATAAATGCTAGGGTCACATGGTTTAAAGTAGAAAGACAAAATATGTCTGAGGATCAGAAAACACTTGAACTAATAATTTTCAGTGACAAAATCGGAATGACTTTCTAATCACACTCTTGATACCTTGTTAATTTATATACATTTTTTCATTCTCATTTTCCAGTTCCTAGAAGAAGTAGCAACATGGGCCGCTGGAAAAAAAGAGTCAAATGAACTACATGTGGTTAGTGTTGCTATAACACACTTTACATATAGCTGTCAGTCAGTGCAATGAATGACAAAGGAATACTATATTTCTCTGACTTGCAGGTATTACAGAGCATACGGACAGCCACCACCTACCAGGGGCAAGAGGTGGTGGCTGTCGTTATAGGTGATTTCCGAGATGATGCGGAGAGTAAAAAATTAAAACTGGCCATTAAAAATCATTTTGGAAAAAACAATGTGGCCAGAGATTTTGTGCGCCCAGGCTGTGTATGCACTACAAGGAAGCGAGGAAAAAGCTCAAGGTCACGAAAATGTTCCGTAATTTTTAAGGCAAAAATAGAACAAAGACTGTGGGAACAACTTAAAGAAGGTAAGATAGCTTTCTTAGTGGCTTTTTGTTTCTTTGTGCATTGCTTCTGCTATTTATTGATGGAATGATTATATTATTTTTTGTCAATACAAATTATCTATCCTCTGCAGCCACGACATCAAAGTAAAGATTCCCTAACCCTATAACAATTACATTTTTGTATATTTTTCCCCTGCAAACTAAGTATGAATAATAAGTATCATCAAAGTACATATAATATTATAAAATGCAGTTTGAAAATCGTGTAAGTGTATATATATATATATATATATATATATATAGATAGATAGATAGATAGATAGACACACGCATATACATAATTAACTCATTCGTGCCTCTTTCATTCTTTAGGGTTAGGGTGCTGTTTTCGATGCAGTTTCAGCCTTGCAGAAGTCGCCTTAGGCCTTTTTAACCTACCTTTGGCTCGCCATTCAACTCATTTCTGCCTTGTGCACACTCCCTGCTGGCTGTGGTAGGCTACGGAGTGGTCCGCATGCTTCTAGTGCTGCCGTGTGGGCTTATTGGTATACGATAGCATGACGTGAGCGACTCCCCCGCGGAGCACTGTGGCTATTAGTATTCACTCTACATGCCTGAGGCGATTATGCCTTGAATAAAGCATAGGTGGGCCAGGTGGGCCAATACAAAAATAGAACATGGTGTTACAATGACGCATAGTGCATGAGTGGGGCCTGCCCGAGTCAAGTGTGTGGATGTTTGCTGAGGTGCAGCTCCGTGGGCGTTGACCGTAGGTGGTATGTGTTGTCGCTGGGGCTATAGTGGCAGTCCACCGGGTAGATCCACTGATCTGAGGTGGCCTTTTGGACTTGGCCCACCTCGCAGTGGTACCTGCTTCCACCAATGTGGGACATTCTCAAATACCTCAGCCTCGACTTGTCTTTGCTGAGTCACTGGACTTTACCAACCTCGATGTTTGGTTCTGTCACTGTGGATCCCGGCATAACAATTGTCACAATGTCCCCCATCCCGGGGCCTTCTCCATCGCTGTCACTGTCACTGTCGCCGCCGCCGCATGCGGCTGGCTCCCTGGTTGATGATGGTCCAGCCACATCGCCTGTGCCGGCAGTGGACAGGAGGACCGTCTTGAGCAGGTTCCCAGTGTACTCCCGGCCCTTGTTCTTGCGGTCCACCTGGGTGCGCCTGTCGTAGTGTTCTATTTGCTGCACAGTCACAAACGGGGGGGATGCATGTTTAAGCATTGGTGGGTGTGGGTGTTGCTATGGTAAGGTATGTGCGTTGTGTGCGCATGTGGAGTTGGATGGGTGGAGTAGGGCGAGGGTGGATATAGCAGTGCCTACTCACCGCCCGCCTGCTGTGCCGCATGGCTGCGGCCATAGATTCCTTGTCGGCCTCTGATAGGTTTGACTTCTCGCAGTGAGTGACAAAAATTGATCGAAGCAGCGTGGGCCCTATCCTTTTTTTTAAGGTGGCGTTCAAAGATGTTTTCTATGTACGATGTCCACGCACTAGCACTGTATGGTGCACCTCTTTCGTTCTTAAAGAATGGGGGGATAGGCATGGGACAAGGTAGAAATGAAGGAGAGTGAAATACGTAGGAACAAACAAGTGACCATATAAGTGGATTGGTATACTGGGATGGTGATGGCAGTGGCAGTGGTGCATGCACGTGTACATGCATGTGCGCATACAAACATACATGCATACTCACCAGGAAGAGGAAGGTGCTCTGTCGTTCCGTGCCCAGCAGGAACTTCCTGTGGTCGTTCAAGTGCACGGCAATGTGCCTCAACAGCGGGGTGTCTTCATGTAGAGGTACAAAGTGATCCCCGTAGCTCTTGTGAGTTTTGTAGTCCGCCAGTAGCAGGTAGGCTTGGGTGCCATCGGTAGTGATGTGGAGGCGATTCGGTCTCTCTCGGTCAACCGCTGGCCGGGGCAATGTGTCGTGGGTGGCCACGTGTAATGTTTGAAATTCTTTGGCACGGCCAGGTGGGAGGGCAGTGTAGAATAGCATGGCGAGGAATTTCTGAGACTCCTGGGCCCTTCTCCGGGAGCCAGTTGCTCTCTCAAAGAGCCCCTTCTGCTGTCTGACAGCGTCCAGAACTTCATTCCTGAAGGGGGAGGGGGTGGTTACACTGCGTGAGTGTGTGTGTAATTGTAGGGTGTCATGGGGGTCAAGACCGAGGGTGACGGATGACTTGGAGCTACTCCACTGCAACTCTTTAGCGTACGTATCAAAAGCATGTCACGTCCACCCCGTAGGCTTACCATTTGGCCCACTTGTCCTTAGCCTCCAGTGCCTGCCAGCTTTGGTGGGCTGTAGAATGGACCACCTGCTTGCGGCATTGCACGATGAGCCTGCCGATGTTGATGTAGTGCTCCTGCTGTGCGTAGGGCTTGTTGGCCTTTGTGTAGAGGTAGCGTAACCCGTACCTCAGGTTGTCAAGGTACCGGGCAATGGTGCTGCCCTGGAGACCCCTTCCTCGCAGGCTTCCCACAAACGCCTCAATCATGTCAGGATCCAGGAGGCACTCGAGGGTGGGGCTGGTTCTCTGTTCCTCTTTGACGTAGGCAAAGAACACTGGGCGTGTCAGAGATACGTACATGACTGTAGGATCAGTGTGTCCATGCATGCATGTGTGTGTGTGTGTGTGTGTGTGTGTGTGTGTGTGTGTGTGTGTGTGTGTGTGTGTGTGTGTGTGACAGGACACTTACGCAAATGGTGCAACTGGGCCCGGTCCCATGTGGCAGGTGCAATTGCATCGCGTCCCCTGTCCAAGCAGACTGGGTTCGTGAAGAAGTGCCTCATCTTGTTCATCTTTTCCCGTAAGGCCATGTGCTCCGGAGCATTAACATCGAGGTAGTTCCTTGTGCGTCCTCCCCTGTCAGTAGCCCCTCGCCACTGCTGCTTCGCTGGTGGCTGGTAGTCGCTCTCGTCACTGTCACCACTGCATTAATGGGCAAAGCGGGCGTGGTATGCAGTGAGTATGCTGCATGCACGTAACACTTGCATTATGCAGTCGGTGTACGAACACTGAGTGGGCAATGTCGTCTTCCACACATGTACTGCTAGTACTTGTACATACCGGTATACCGCCCACCCCTGACTTGTACCATGCAATTCAAACCGGAGCTCCGAGAAGTCATCTGGTGGTGTGGGGGACTGGGTTTCATGTTCTTGCTCGGGGGTAGTGTCCATTGGGTGGGGCCATGGGGGAGACTCGGTGGGCTGGTACCGTGGGGGGGTCTCGGTGGAGTGGTGCCATGGGGGAGACTTGGTGGGCTGGTACCGTGGGGGGGTCTCGGTGGAGTGGTGCCATGGGGGAGACTTGGTGGGCTGGTACCGTGGGGGGGTCTCGGTGGAGTGGTGCCATGGGGGAGACTTGGTGGGCTGGTACCGTGGGGGGGTCTCGGTGGAGTGGTGCCATGGGGGAGTCCCAGCGGAATGGGGCTGTGGGGGAGCTGGAGTGTGGTGGGGCTGTGGGGGAGTCTCAGTGGGGCGGGGCTGTGGGGGAGTCCCAGTGGAATGGGGCTGTGGGGGAGCTGGAGTGGGGTGGGGCTGTGGGGGAGTCTCAGTGGGGTGGGGCCGTGGGAGAGCTGGAGTGGGGTGGGGCTGTGGGGGGGTCCCAGCGGAATGGGGCTGTGGGAGAGCTGGAGTGGGGTGGGGCTGTGGGGGAGTCTCGGTGGGGTGGGGCTGTGGGGGAGTCTTGGTGGGGTGGGGCCGTGGGGGAGTCTCGGTGGGGCGGGGCTGTGGGGGAGCTGGAGTGGGGTGGGGTTTTGTTGGAGCTGGAGTGGGGTGGGGCTGTGGGGGAGCTGGAGTGGGGTGGGGCCGTGTGGAAGTCTCGGTGGGGTGGGGCTGTGGGGGAGTCCCAGCGGAATGGGGCTGTGGGAGAGTCTCAGTGGGGTGGGGCTGTGGGGGAGTCTCAGTGGGGTGGGGCTGTGGGGGTGCTGGAGTGGGGCGGGGCTGTTGGGAAGGTGGAGTGGGATGGGGCTGTGAGGGTGCTGGAGTGGGGTGGGGCTGTGGGGCAGTCTCAGCAGTCTCACTGGTAGGACGATGTCCTTGTGGGTCTGAGTGGGGTGGTATATATAGCCATCATAAATGAGATGCAGTGAGTGACCGGCAGTGGCGTGGCGCATTTTCTACAATTGCGATAGTCACGTTATTTGGTAGGGTGTCTGTGGCTGTTTGTTTGCGAATAGTGGATCTGTTTGTTTGATCTGCTCGGCGTGAAAAGCACTATGACAAGTAATTAGCAATTGCTACCCCAAATGAATGTATGAATGAATGCCTAATTCCAAGTGACGGATTTGGGGCCAGGACATTTAGTCTGGACTGTAAACTCGCCCCACTACCGTGACAGTGGCCAGTGCACTGGTGACCATATACGTACCTGCTTGTGATGAGGCTTTTTCCGCCAGTGCCATGGCAGAGCTCTACAGCAGCTGCCAGAAGGGGTCCGGTTTGTCAGCCATCGTACACTTGCCTTTGACTCTGTTCGACTTGCAGCACTCTCCAGGTGCTCCTTTTTTATACCACCTACTAATCCCCTCCCACAGGAAGGCCCCTCACATTGCCTGCTCTGCATTCCATTCCCCGATTTGTGCATAATGAGAGCCTTGCCCCGCCCACAGGATGGCTTTATGGTGGGCTTCCCTGTGCCGGTGTGGGCAGAGGGCCAGACATGCCCCTCCCACAAGGGCCCCCCTTCACCCTGCTGGCCATTCATCCAGGCATGCCTGGCAATCAATGTGTTCATGGGTAGGTACGCATGTGTGTGTGTACGTGTGTGTGTGTGTGTGTGTGTGTGTGTGTATGTCTGTGTGTGTGCGTGTGCGTGTGCATGGTGCCAGCACCTACCATGCCGGCCCGCAGCTGGGCCTAGCAGTCTAGCTCGCCAGCCCCTTGGGCAACTGTGGAGGCGAGGGATGCGAGTGTGGTGCGTATGTATGTACGTATATGCGTGTAATACGTATGCTAGCTATATATATATAGACATAGATGTAGATATCCTGGGTTGGCACACTTTGCTTACCACACGCCGCAGCGCCCTCTCCACCGCCCTCTCCACTATCTGCATGTGCAGAGCTATATATATATATATATAGACATAGATATAGATATCCTGGGTTGGCACACTTTGCTTACCACACGCCGCAGCGCCCTCTCCACCGCCCTCTCCACTATCTGCATGTGCAGGGGGGCGGGCACGTATATGCAAGTGTGTTGCGCGGATGTGCATGGGGCCGAATGCATGCCTGGTGGGGATCTGCACCTTCTGATCCTCACTTCTTGCACTGAACTCACCCTCATCTCCCTCCATCTCCTCCGCAGCCTGCAGGAGCATTGAGCATGGGTGGGTGGATGGATCAGTGTTGCCTTTGGTGGCAGTGGTGATGGCGGTGGTGGTGGTCGTGCACTGACATTCTCTTTTCTTTGTTTGTTTGATTTTTCATTAATTTTTATATAATTATTATAATGTATCGGTGGCACAAGAAGCAATTGATTGCATGGATATAGGTACGTAAGAAACGCTTAACTTAGCTGCTAGTACTTGCATGAGGACGCCTAGCATGGGAGCAAGGATGAATATATATATATATACGATGCAGCCCGGGGATTGCTGCCTGCAGGCGTGTTTGCAGGCAGAGGAGCAGCAGCACGCGGAACGGGCACAGGCAGGTGTAGGGCGTGCACTCCGCTCGCCAACGCAGCTTCCCTTCCCTTTCCTTCCCTTGCAACACTATTATACGCGATACGCATCGTAACCGTTCCCTGCCTCAAAGAACACGGCCAAATTGTGCCTAAAACACCCTGGCATGCGCCCGTAGGGTCAGAGGCACCTGCAGATGACATGTATGGATGTAACATGCACTGCATCTAGCTGTCTAGCTAGCTATAGATCAATCTAGAAACGCATTAGAAGAGGAATTGTGAATTCCTGTACGTTTGCATGTGGACGCGCATGTATTGGAGACTCGCAGCATATTATACGGCGCAAGTATGGAATTCGTACAGTTACAGGGTAAGGGGAACTGTGCGGGCTAACCTAGGGGTAGGGCTAGGCTTAGCTAGGGGTAGGGTTAGGGGTTAGGGTTAGGGTTCGGGCTTAGGGCACCCTTACCAGCTTGCTCGCCGAACGCCTGATCCAATCGCGCTCGTTTTTAAAACCGGCCCAAAAGTGGTCCTGCACCCATGGCCGTCAGGGCACTCCTATGCAGTTCATCAGAAAGGAAGCAAGCCCACACGTCGAGGAAGCGGCCGAGACCCATCAAATTGCCACCATGCACGGATCTCAACCTCCTGCTGGCCGAGATGGCTCCTTCCCGGCGACTGCGCGCATCTCCCGCAGGCTGCAGGGGGCTCTTTGCGGCGATTTTTGGCCCCCTTGCCATCGGGATTCTTGGATGCGCGCATGGAAGTACATTGCGAACTTGCATTGTAAGCAGACGATGTACTTCGAGAGGTGGTAGACACCGCTGCTCTGCACACTGCAGACGGTACACAGATGCACATGCATGCATGCTGGCATCTAGCTAGCATTGTAAATACAGCGCAAGTTGCAATAGAATTGTAATTATTACACCACTTATCTCAAGGAAATGAAAGTCAATAACTAACAGAATAGCATGTAATTCTTGGCAGGAACGGCAGCAGTGGCAGAGAAGCACTGACCGAGGAAATAATACTGAGGGGGGAAAATATATATATATATATACATACATGCATACACATATTTCCCTCTAGCACAGCAAGTTGCATTGCAGGACCTGCACGA
Source organism: Aplysina aerophoba (assembly GCA_949841015.1). Taxonomy (NCBI): domain Eukaryota; kingdom Metazoa; phylum Porifera; class Demospongiae; order Verongiida; family Aplysinidae; genus Aplysina; species Aplysina aerophoba. The sequence goes on along the minus strand of OX465052.1, from coordinate 55,363 downwards.
CGGCAAAACCGCCACATACACATCACTCGAGCACAACTGCAGACGAGACCACCAGCATTGCTGGGGCTCGTTTCAGGCTACTGGCCTCTCATCAGTGCAGTGCTGCTCCACAACACACACAAACACACACACACACACACACACAAACACACACACACACACACACACACACACACACACACACACATACACACACGTACATACACACACACACATGCGTACAAGCAGGTAAGCTGTGGTGAGATGCTGTTTCTGTTCGTCCCACACTCACACACGTACGCACCCCCTATACAGCCCACACAGGACGCATGCATGAACATACACACACACACACACACACACACACACACACACATGCGTACCTACCCATGAACACACACGCACACGCGCGCACACACACACACACATACATACACACACAGCCAAGAAGCCCATAAAGGTAGGTATGTAGCAGAGCAAATAATCACTGCATATTGTATACCCCCTAATACTTTGTACAAGCAGGTAAGCTGTGGTGAGATGCTGTTTCTGTTCGTCCCACACTCACACACGTACGCACCCCCCATACAGCCCACACAGGACGCATGCATGCACCCACGCACCCACGCACATCCACACACACACAAACACACACACACACACACACACTTGTACTTACACACACACACACACACACACACGCGCGCGAGAGAGAGTGTCCAGACCCACTGTCTTCTATCCCTCCTCATTGTGTCTTCTTCTCCGCAGCTCTGAACAAGTGCGAGGGGAACAAGCTCATTAAAGGTAGGTATGTAGCAGAGCAAATAATCACTGCATATTGTATACCCCCTAATACTACTTACCATCAGGCTCGCTCATGGCTATGCGTGCATGGGGAGAGTTGCAGATGCCTGGTGTGACCCCTGCTCCCAAAGGAGCGCAGGGGCACACTGAGCATTTCGGGCTTATTGGCCCTCATCAGTGCAACCTACTCCACACAAACACACACAAACACACACACACACACGCACACGCACACGCACACGCACATGCACGCACACGCGCGCGCACACACACACACACACACACGTACATACACACACACACACACACATGCGTACAAGCAGGTAAGTTGTGGTGAGATGCTGTTTCTGTTCGTCCCACACTCACACACGTACACCCCCCCTATACAGCCCACACAGGACGCATGCATGAACATACACACACACACACACACACACATGCGTACCTACCCATGAAAACACACGCACACGCGCACACACACACACACACACACATACATACACACACAGCCACAGTCCACACAAGACCCGCACGCACGCACGTATGCACCCTCACACAGTCCACCCCCACCCACACGCACATACACACAAGTACGCACCATCTCACAGTCCACACTCACGAAAAGGGTATGGTGAGGGAGACGTCGGTCAGGGCCATGACCACCTGCTGCAGTTTGTACTCATCGTTCACTTCAACCTTCCCTCCTCCCATCTCCGATGGCCAACAGTGGACTGGAAACAACAGAAGGGTGTACCACACGACACTCAGAAGTGCACACAACAAGCGCCAAAGCCTCCATAAACCCTCTCCTTCTAGCTTGCCTTCCATCCCATCTATTGGCCGGCAAGAAAATGGGCGCCGGGTCTTGTCTGGCTATTGGAGCCGTACGCGCTATCATCTAAAGCCACATGTAGCCTACCTTGGAATCCGAGGAGCTACAGCTCTCACAACAGCAGACGGCACTTCCCGCCTGCCATCGCCTGCATCTTGGAATCATACGCAGTCGTGAACGTTTTCCACGCATGCGGTTAAGTATCGCCGTTCGCGGGTGTGCCAAGATGGCCGGAATTGGAGGGGTGCCAGCCTTTAAGGGTTGCTCTCTCGGCGATTCTAGCCACATTGCGGTAGTCAATTCCCCAGAAGGTCGACAATTTCATCTGTGGTTGCTATGGACTCGGTGAGGAAGCTGCATTGTGTGTACATTTAGTTCTAAGAAGCGAAGCCCCGCCCCCTGGACGATCCATGTGCTCCAGTGGGAGTCGTCCGTGGGGTGCTGCGAGAGGGCACCACCTTAAATAGGCTCCTTGCATGAATTCACTGGGCTCATACCATGCTGGACTGCATTGGACGCAATTTTTTTGCCCAAATTTATCGCCGTCGCACACGCCCACGATGCACCTGGCTCTCCATTTCTAATTCATGCTAACGTCGTGATATTCGCAAATATCGATTCCGCTGCTGCATTGCAGCTGCTCAAAGTTGAGCATTTTGCATGCAAGTGGGCGGTCCTTAACCCTTTAGCGCCGAAGTTTATAATTCGCGCCGACCCCCCAACGCCGGAGATAAAAATGGCGCCGCCTAGGTAAGAACCAATATCGTTGCGTATTACACTTTATAGTCCTTTCTTACAGCCGAAACGGATTCAGTAAGGATTTTATCATGTATGTCCGTGATCCAGGAGGATTCTTGGTAGCTCTTGTTCTTCGCCGTTGTTAACCCTTTAACGCCGGTAGACACATTTATGTGTCATATTACGTTATACCCGCGAACGCCGAATGACACATTTATGTGTCATAACGGAGCACGCGAAATTTAAGTATTTTTGCTGGCACTACAAACTTGGAGCAGCTACTTCTGCTACAGGGGTCCTGTAGCAATGTGAGAGCTTTCATACGGCGTACCTATCCGGTCTTCTCGTCGCCCGCACGGCGAACCATTAAGCGGTACCATGCTGACACCTTCTTCCTCGACGAAAGTAGCCGTCCACATTTGCGCGCGTGGGTGTATACAAAGCGGCGAAAGTCAAAATCGACCCTACAATCCTACGGGGTGACAGCCGTAGACTAACCTTCAGCTTCGCGCCCCGAATTTACGTTTGACTTCACGCCAATCTTCCTCGACGGAACGAGCTGTCTCCATCGTTGCTTCCGTTGCATTTACACAACGGCGAATAACATGAGCTACCAAGAATCCTCCTGGATCACGGACATACATGATAAAATCCTTACTGAATCCGTTTCGGCTGTAAGAAAGGACTATAAAGTGTAATACGCAACGATATTGGTTCTCACCTAGGCGCCGCCATTTAAAGTCCGGCGTTGGGGGGGTCGGCGCGAATTATAAACTTCGACGCTAAAGGGTTAAATGCAACGGAAGCAACGATGGAGACAGCTCGTGCGGTCGAGGAAGATTGGCGTGAAGTCAAACGTAAGTGCGGGGCGCGAAGCTGAAGGTTAGTCTACGGCTGTCACCCCGTAGGATTGTAGGGTCGATTTTGACTCTGGCCGCTTTGTATACACCCGCGCGCGCGAATGTGGACGGCTACTTTCGTCGAGGAAGAAGGTGTCAGCATGGTACCGGCTTAATGGTTCGCCGTGCGGGCGACGAGAAGACCGGATAGGTACGCCGTATGAAAGCTCTCGCATTGCTACAGGACCCCTGTAGCAGAAGTAGCTGCTCCAAGTTTGTAGTGCCAGGAAAGCAACTTAAATTTCGCGTGCTCCGTTATTATGACATATAAATGTGTCAACCGGCGTTTAAGGGGTAATAATATTATGACACATAAATGTGTCTACCGGCGTTAAAGGGTTAAGTATTACAAGATACAAAGTATGCCTAGACGTGCCCGATCAGCTTCAATCTTGTCAGAGCCCGAGGGGCCATGGAGCACATTGCTCATGCTTAGTTGCAAGTCTTAATCTCATACGGCCAATGTGCAGGAAGGGGCTGAAGTTGCAGGTGCCCTAATACTTAAGGATAGGGAGGTCAAAGGAGACGGGGTGCAGCACCCATGCTATCTCTTAAGTACAGGGGTGACGTCATCGACCGGTGCGGGAAATTCGAACGGATACGTTCGAGCCCAGGGTGCCCGTCGACACGTGACTCAGTCACATGCCGACGAGGCTCGTGTCACATGCGCACGAGTCACGTGCGTACAAATCACGTGTCGCCAACGACATGCGAAAAATGGCGAGAGCGGGATTATGTGGCTCGGCAAGAAGCGACTCCGCACTCCAAGGTGAGGACAGGTCGCTTTCATTACATGTTCGAGATAGGGTTATTTTTTGTATTTTTTTCGCTTGGGGTTAGGGGATTAGGGTGGTCTCCCCGGGTCCACCCCTGCGTATTAGAAGCAAATCCCACCGTGGCAGCCATTTTCCTCATGACGGAATTGCGCAATGCACAGCTGTACTAATTAGTGTGGCTGGTAGTGGCGTTTCTTACAATATAATTTTATGCAGACAATAGTGCGTGCAGGGACGCTTTGGAGAGGCTCGTAGTAGATGCTGTGCGCGCACTGAAGGGCTGTGCACGTGCAGGTGCACTCCGTGCTAAGTGCGCACAGCGATGATGCGGAAATACATTTAGTTTGTCGGTCCTTTTGTGGGTCTTTTGGTGGGTCATTTTGGTTGATTTAGAAGCTACCCGTGAACCTGCACGTTGGGCGTGCAGGTTCACGGAGTGCTTCCAAATCGAGCAAAATGACCCACCGAAAGACCCACAAAAGGACCGACAAACTACATGCACTTTCGCATCATCGCTGTGCGCACTTAGAACGGAGTGCACCTGCTCGTGCACAGCCCTTCGGCGCGCTCGCAGCCTCTGCTGGAGGCCTTAATTCAAGTGTCCCCCTTGGTGGAGGGGCTAGCAGCGCAGGCGAATAATCGTATTCATGCGTATTAAATGGCCGACCATGTGTGTATAATACAATCATAATATAGTCGGCCATGTTTTTGCCATTGCGCATGAATACGATTAGAGTCAGCAGCGCTGTGCAGGGCAATCTGCCTAAGCCGTGGTGGCCACTCACTGTCTCTATCCATGGCAAATAGCACTTGTAGATTCTGAGAAAGTGGACCGACTGCAGATCTCAGCTCCTTTTATAGGGGGATCAGGGGCACAGGATATGATGGCAGCTGCCAGCTTGCTGACCAAAAGTGACGAGGAAGTTTCTGGTAGATGTGACGAGGAAGCTTCTGCTGGAGGTGTTAGGGTTAGGCAACTTGAAATATATCGGTGACCTTCCTTTCCTGTCACCCCCTAAGTTCCTTCTGCATATGCATGGGTGTGTCGTAGGCATGAGTGTGTCTGTTTGGGTAGGTGCTGCGTGCATGTCGATAGCTACTGCACCTGTATCCATGGGTGCATGTACTAGGTATGTGTCAGTGTTATGTGGTTTGTGTGATGGTATATATGTGCATGTATGATTTAGTAACGTATGTAGTTAGTTATGTCTGAGGTACAGACAGGTGTAGCTATGTGTGTGGTGTGTGTGTGTGTGTGTGTGTGTTGGTATATAGATGGGTGGGTAGGTAGGTGTGCATGTATGTCTACAGTTGCGGACATGTGGGTAGCTATAGGGAGGAGGAGGAGGAGGAGGAGGAGGAGGTGATCCTTGTGCAAGTTGAAATATATCAAAACAACGAAAGAAAATAGATGAATCCTTCAATCACTAATGTCATGTCATTGTATGCATGAGGCCTTGGATGCCTCGGTGGCTAAGCACTTCAATGGTATGCCAGTACATATAGTATGGGGAATTTCAATTAAATTAGACAGATATTAAAATTAGGCCTCTTTCCTATAGCAAATTGCATCCAAGAGAGCCATTGATATTTAAATGCTGCATGAATACTAGAATTTACGGCACACGGATACCAAGACATATAATATGCCCATGTACATCAAGTGTAGCTCAAGTGACCGGCATTGGCCCACTCGGTGCTTACAGCGCTGTAAGCAGGTAGTTGTCCAAATGCGTTGAGAAAACCGAGACAGCTACTATACAGGCACTCGCGCAGCCAGGCCCTCCGTCCGTGCCTTAACTGCCTCTTTGCTGCAGAGCCACATTGCCCAATGCCCATGCACGGGCATCTGCACCCCTCCGGCCGTCTTGATTTTCTCAGCCCTTAGGGACAACCACCTGCTTACAGCGCTGTAAGCAGTGAGTGGCCTAACAATACAATGCTAGATGCACATTGCTGCATGCGTATATCGTGTGTCCTAATAATCAATATATCATTATGCATTGCTTTATATTGCTTGAATGACGTGCACTCCACGGCAATAGGCGTGTGCGTGGGTGCGTGGATGCCTCCGGGCATTGGCCCTACGCTCCCTTGGGGAGGATTATGGCGATTCCTTTCCCCACCCCTAATTGCTAACATCCATGCACAAACCGAGACACGTGTATATGTGATGTATGTATGCATGGAGAAGTAGACGTATGCATATGTATGACTGTATAATTGATGCTGAATACAGTGATATACACCACTATTCTAATCAGGTAAATTGCACAGTGCAAAAAATCATATATATACACTAAGCCATAACCGAATCGCCCCTAGTGGAAGGGCTAGCGGGTCAGCTGGACGGCCATGTTACACAGTATATATACGGTTGCCACCCAGCGATCGCGCCGATTTTTCAAACTTCGCTGCAGTACGAATAATATAAATGCCCATACTGGCGATTTTCTCCTTACAGCAGCCCCTATCCCGCAATACATGTGTGTGTGTGTGTGTGTGTGTGTGTGTGTGTGTGTGTACAAGGGGGTCAGTGCTTTTCAGTACTATGTTGCATTCAGCGCCTCCACGTGGTGACCCCCGGGCAGCTATCAATCTGTGATGGCTGGCTAAAGCTGATTGCTGATTGCCCCACGCTTCTGGGAAAACTTGTTTTTGAGTCCAGGGTGCCGTTTGATGGCATCACTCAATTCTCGCCAGGAGTGCCCTCCTGCGGAGGCTTTGCACACCTCTCAGGATGTTAAATCTTTTCGTGCACGTAGAGCAAGTCATTTGCAGAAGTCTTCAATGTGGGTCCTGGCTTCTTGGAACGTCAGAACCCTCTTAGATGCAGACGGACCAATTGAAACTGGTAGACAAGGTGATAATAACCAAGTTGCTGATGAGAGGAAGACTGATCAAGTGGTAGATGTGTTGGGCAAGTATAAGGTTGAGGTAGCTGCATTACAGGAAACCAAATGGTTTGGGAAGGACGAGTATAGAGTTGGGAAGTGCGTTGTGCTGGCGGCTGGCAGGTCAGTCCTAGGACCAGGAGTTGTAAAACAGAGAGGAGAGGGTGTTGCCATTGTATTATCTGGTCCAGCAGTTGGTGCTTGGAAAAAAGGCGGATGTCGATGGAAAGCCTGGAGTTCTCGGTTGGTGACAGCCACTTTGAAGGTGGAGAGGGGTGGCGGTGCGGAAGATCTACATGTCTTTTCCTGTTATGCTCCAACTTATGCTGCTAGTAGGGAAGATAAGGATAGCTTCTTTGACACACTTCAACAAGCTATCTCAGCAGTGCCATCGGAAGAATGTCTTGTGATGCTGGGGGACTTCAATGCTCGAGTGGGGTCAAGAATGAATCAGGATGACGATTGGTGGTATGAGAGGGGCCCACATGGGCATGGAGTTCTCAATGAGGCCGGGAGAGAGCTGTTGTCTTTCCTCAGTATCAATGAAGCCACTGTGTGTAACACCTGGTTTCCAAAGAGAGCCATTCACAAACAGACTTGGCAACATCCGAAGTCTAAACAGTGGCACTGCATCGATTATGTCATCATGAGGAAGAGACACCGCAGGAGATGCAAGGATGTCACTGTAATGCGCGGAGCACAGTGCAATACTGATCACATGATGCTGAGGATGAAGCTACAGTTTGGAAGGAAGAATTTCAAGAGCAGATGTTCAGGAAGGTTAATGGAAAAGTATGATGTGTTGAAGCTACAAGGGAAGAGTGTGGATGACAAGGGGAGGACAACAACACGAGGGAAGTTTGAGAATGAAGTGTGTGAGAGGATACAGAAGGAATGGAAGAGTGATGGTACAGTGGAGGAGAAGTGGGAAGTATTGAAAACAGCATTGTGTGAGACTGCAGCCTCTGTCCTGGGAACAGCATGCAAAAGGCAGGCGGATTGGTTTAGGGAAAGTGGTGATGGACTGAGAACGTTGTTTGAAGAAAGGAACAGGTTGCATGCTCTATGGCTGAACACTGGCAGCGACAGGGATAAAAGGAAATTCGTGAAAGCCCGCACTGAAGCTAGACAGGCTGTAAGGGAGGCAAAGAATGCTTGGTTCCAGAGGAAGGCCTTGGAGGCAGAGAGAAGTAGGAATAATGGTAAAGGGGTATGGAAGTGCATTAGAGATATGCAGCGTGGGAGGAGAGGACTGATACCAACGAGAACAGCTGTAGTGAAAGACGAGAATGGCAACAGCTGCAACACTCCTGAGTCACAACAGCAGAGATGGAGGAGACACTTCTCCAATGTCCTGAACCTCGAAAGCGAATTCTCTGTGGAGGAGCTTGAGAGGGTGAGGCAGAGGCCCATGAGACCAGAAATGGGTGATCCACCATCTGCAGAGGAGTTACAGAATGTATTGGGGAAATTGAAGTGTGGGAAGGCCAGTGGAGAGACTGGCATCCTCCCTGAGATGTTGAAGGCAGCTTGTTACACCGAAGAATGCATGAAGCGGCTACTTGAGTTGGTTAGCGATGTGTGGAGAGAGTGCAAAGTCCCAGCAGATTGGTGTGATGCAGTGCTAATTCCGATCCCCAAGAAAGGAGACCTGAGTTCATGTGACAACTGGAGAGGAATAGCATTGTTAGATGTGGTTGGGAAGGTGGTTGCAAGAGTGCTCCAAGAGCGACTGCAGAAGATCGCAGAGGATGAGCTTCCTGAATCACAGTGTGGATTCAGGAAGGGAAGAGGGTGCACAGACATGATATTCACCATCAGACAGCTGGTGGAGAAATCGTGGGAACACACAGCTAAGTCTTTCTTCACCTTCATTGACCTAAAGAAGGCCTACGACTCTGTACCAAGGGAGGCATTGTGGATAGCTCTGCAGAAGCTGGGGGTTCCTACAGAAACTGTTCAATTGATTCGTTCTTTCCACCAAAACATGAAAGCAAAGATTCGCCTTGATGGGTCCCTTTTGGAGCAGATTGATGTGCAGAATGGCCTGAGACAGGGTTGCTGCATGGCCCCAGTCCTCTTCAACCTATTCAGTAGCCTGGTGATAGAGCGATGGCAGGCGAGGGTAGAGGGAGCAGATGGTGTGGGTATCAAGCTGAATTTCAAATACGATCAGAAACTGTTCCGAAGGTACATCAGAAATGCAAGTGTGAGAATGATAACAGAATGCCTGTTTGCTGACGATGGAGCCCTACTGGCATCTACCAGATCTGGTGCGGAGAGGGCTGTGAGAGAGTACCAAGGAACATGCTCAGACTTTGGCCTGACAGTAAGCAACCCAAAGACCAAGCATATGACAACTGGAAGACGGGTGGTGGACAGTGACAGGGAGCCAATTGCGGTGGCTGGAGGAGAAATAGGCTCTGTGGATGAGTTCCCGTATCTTGGCTCAGTGATAGCTGCGTCTGGGAAGATGGACACTGATGTAGACAACAGGGTTGCCAAGGCATCTAGAGCCTTTGGCGCATTGAGGAAGGCAGTGTTCCTTGACAGAGATCTATCACTTTGCACCAAGAGGATGATTTACCAGGCTTGTGTCATGTCAGTATTGTTGTATGGTGCAGAGTGTTGGACCCCACTCAGGAGGCATATCAGGAAACTGAACACACACCACCACAGATGTATCAGGACCATACTAGGAATCTCCAACAGCCAACAGTGGGCTGAACGTATCACTATGACTGAAGTGAGGCGAAGGTGGGGTGATACAGAGACTGCTGCTGAGAAGACCCAGAGGAGGAGGCTGGAGTGGCTGGGCCACCTTGCACGCATGCCTGACCACAGAAAACCCAAATCCACTCTGTTTGGCTGGCTGCCCCAACCACGCCCTCGCTGTGGGACAAGGAAAAGATGGAGGGATGTGATTCGGAGAGACATCAAAGACATTGGAATGAACGAGAGCAAGTGGTACACAGAAGCAACGGGGTCTAGAGAGGGGTGGAGGGCCATGTGCAGTTTAGGGATTGGGAGGAATACCGAAGCCCAAACCTTGCAGAGAGACAATGCCCAGGAGGTGAAATGTGATGTATGCTTTAGGAAGTTTAGAAGAGAGAGCGACATGAAAAGACACAAATGCCTGGATGAACGGAGTAAACCACTATGTGAGCAGAAAGGTTCTACCAAATGTCAAACCTGCAACAAATGGTTCAAAAGCAGAGGAGGTCTGGCCGTACACAGATGCAGGCCTCCAGAGATCTAGAGATATCCAAGAAGACCAAGCATATGACTTACTGCCCTTACAGGGCTTGCGTGACCGTTCTACGGCAGCAGTACAACAGGACAGGACAACAGGACAGGTGTGTACAAGTGTGTACAAGTGTGTACAAGTGTGTACCATTTCCATTTCTGCAGATTACGTGAGGAGGAGATTGGTGAATTGACTGGAACAGACGAGTTTAGAGAGTTTTATTGGAAACTGAAGGTCTTAAGGACCAGCAACTGGTGTGTGTGAGTTGGGATCGGTTGCACAGGTCAGTTGCCAGCTGGCTGATAGCAAGTGATTTGTAGCTTCTGCTGGTAGCAACAAGGAAGTTCCTGATGGAAGTGACTTTACTTTTCAGTCGCCCCCTCCCTATTTGCATATGCGTGGGTGTGCCCATTTGGCTAGGCGTTATGAGCGCATTGGTGTGTGTGTGTGTGTGTGTGTGTGCGTGTGTGTGTGTGTGTGTGGTGTAGCAGTTACCCTTCTTAACGAGCTGTTGAGGCCATAGGCATGCCCACAACACTTTGTACTTCAAAGGCAACAGCAGAAGGGACTTTGAACTTTGACCAATCTCTGCTGTACATGCCTTTGAACCAGAGCACTGCATCTCCTAAGTAACCACTTACACCCAGTTCAATTACACACAAGGACTTAATACTGCAATAATTGTGTGCGTGCGTGCGTGCGTGCGTGCGTGCGTGCGTGTGTGTGTGTGAAGTGTGCATGAACATAATCAAGAGTGCACTGCACTGATGAGCCCCAACAGGCCGAAACGGCCTCAGTGCCGTCTGCAGTTCTCTTTCTCTTTGCTCCCTACAATTATATTTTGTGTGTGTTGGAGGGCATATCGGTACCTATACCTATACCTAACCTATCCGATCCACAATGCATGTAACTAGGTATATACATATGCACACCTACATGTGTGTATATATATATATATATGCATTTAATATTATTATGTGTGTATGGGGATGCATGTAGGCTGCATGGAACGACGGTTGATATATATATGGATGGATGTCTCTGTACGTACATATATACATGCCACCTTGCATGCGCATATATGCATGAACAATGCAGCGCTGAATGCATATATATGCAATGTAGCTGTGCCCTATCCCCATCATCATCATCATCATCATCATCATCACCCCCCTCCCCCCAGCAAGGTACGTGGCAAATGGGGCACCATGCATTGCACAGATCCATTCAGACAAAGACGTACGTATACATATAAGGCATACCCCACGCTTTAAGCAGGTCCTGGAAAAGATGCCCCTAAAAAGACGTCTGCTTCTTGCAGAAATGTGCCCAATGCATCTATGACAGTGTCATGAGAGCAGTGATGATGATGATGATGATGATGATGATGATGATGCGTGCGATGCCAGGCGGAACTGTTTTTAGGGGCATCTTTTCCAGGACCTGCTTACAGCGGGGGTATGCCTTCTGTATAATTACATATTAATTTTATATTATGTATGTGTATATGGGTGGGTGGATGTATGTGTGCTCTTCTGCAGAGGCACGACCATGGGTGGCAGCCGGCCGGCTGCTGGCCTGGCTATACATGTACGTATGTATGTATAATATATAGATGCATGTACATATACATATACATAATATATTATAATATTATCAATGGGTGTGTTTATGCATGCATTTAGGTATGTAGGTAGGTGTGCTTGCATCAGAGGGGCTCTGAGGATGGCAGTGCGGATGCTCTTGCGCCATGGTTGCGCAAGAACGGCCCCGCTGGCAGCGGAGGATGCCCCGACCCATGGCCCCTGGGCTCCCTTGGAGAGGATCGAGCGGATGCCTTTTGCCACCATGCTGCATGCTATGTCATACATGGATGCATCCACGGCATGATGGGCCACTGCATCCATCCATATCCATCAATCCATAGATACACACACCCACACCCACACCCACACATACACACACATAATAGAGTATAAAAATAACATCATGTTATACATTTGCTGACTACCTGCTTACAGCGCTGTAAGCAGGTAGTGGGCATAAGGCGTTGAGAAACTCGGCTTGGATCGTGGACCACAAGTGCAAGGTGCAAAGGTCAGTACCAGATGGACCAGTATCAGCGCAAGTCGGAGCGGGATGAAGCAACAACATACAACTGCAGACAACCTCAATAAATGAGTCTGTTTCGCCCTTCTGGGGCTCATCAGTGCAGTGCCAAATAATAAAATAGACAAACATGCACACGCATGCACACATCCCCCCCCCACCCCCCCCCACACCCACACCCACACCATTGAGGCAGACCAAGGAGTATAAACATGTGTGAATGAGGCACAATTCGTACATCAACTGCTAAGCAAGAGGGGGAGGGGGCTAGGCCCCTTTGTGACCATGTTGGGCACTTTTCTAAAAAGAGACCTTACATGATACATACTTAGGCACATGTGTGAATGAGGCACAATTCGCACATCAAATGCCAGTACACAGAGAGGGGGAGGGGCAAATGCCATTTTATGACCATGTTGGGCAATAATTTATTCGAGTCTGTCCAAGTATAAAACAACCGGCAGCCAGAAGTACTCAGCGTCATTAAGGCCTGGGTCAGGAAGTAGATAGCTATAATTAGATTCATAGTTTTATCACCTTGAATTTATACGTGTTAGACACACACACACAAGCACGCGGAGTCGCGTACAATGTATTAGATATAGGAGAAGGAGATCTTCGAGCAGGCGGAATATCAGGACTCCTGCGAACACGTTTGTGACCAGTTTGATTCAAAGTAGGAGACGTGAGAAGACTGCTCGCCGGGTAGATTAGCCGAAGATTACTGTAGCAGGCAGTTATGAGGCGAAATACCCTTGAAAATTGTATGCGAAAGCGTCGATTTTGCTGATTGCCACTCTCCTGGACAAGATTTCAACTATCTACCCGGTAAGATATCAGTACGCCTTACACCTACTTGCTTGATGCTATTCTTCGACTTCTACGTGGCTTTCTACTATTCCGCCTCTTGCTCGCAAAGTCGGCGACCATCTTTTAGTTGGCTGTCGCTGGCATGCCCCCAGGTAGTTCAGCGCTAGATTCTTTGGCACAAAGTAGTATAGCAGTGTCTGAACATGCATCATATCTATGATTGATTCCCATAGAAGACAGCATTAAGTCAAAATTTAACTTCGAACATTGTATACGTTAAGGTAAAAAATCACGTGACCCAGGCCTTAATGGCGCTGAGTAAGTGTGAAGTGCAGCTAACCATGGGAAAGGACAGCACAAAGCGTACTCTGCTGAGGAAACGATTCAGGACTGGGATAAGACATGTGAAAACATGGAGGAAGCTGGGAGGCAGATACAAGGAACTCCTCCAGCGAAGGGTGAGTAACTTGTAGCTACTGGCAGTGAGAGGAATGGCTACCCCTGGTCTAAGTGATTGCCAGAGTAGGGCACTATGCAGTGTACAAGTGCACTATGTAGTATGTATACCTAGTATAATGTCCAAGTACATGTCTATAACGATGCTACAGGCCACACGCAGAGGAGCAGGGAAGCCACAGGCCACAACCATAACCAAAACGTGCACCCAAAAGGCTAAGGCACTGAAGATGCCCACTGTACGCATCCTTGGCAAACATTCACCAGAGTTGTCTAGTGAATCTTCGACGGAGGAAACAAGCAGTGCGGCAGACGAATACCAGCCCCCCATACCCAATAACTGCCGGCAGATTGACCTAGACCGATATCCAGAAGCAAGACAGGAGCTACAGGAGATGGAAGCCTTTTACACCCAGGAACAGAACCTTCGAAGGAAGGGTGCGGCACTGAAGCTGGAGACATGGCGAAAGGCCAAGATACACATTCTGAGTGAGTCAGGGAGTGAATGAGTGAGCGAGTGAGTGAGTGCGAGTGAGGCAATGAGTGAGTGAGCGAGTGAGTGAGCGAGTGAGTGGGTGAATGAGTGAGCGAGTGAGTGGGTGAATGAGTGAGTGAGTGAATGAGTGAGTGAGTGAATGAGTGAGCGAGTGAGTGAGTGAGGGAATGAATGAATGAGTGAATGAATGAGTGAGTGAGTGAGTGAGTGAGTGAGTGAATGAGTGAGTGAGTGAGTGAATGAGTGAGCGAGTGAGTGAGTGTGTGAGTGAGTGAGTGAGTGAGTGAATGCGTGAGCGAGTGAGTGTGTGAGTGAGTGAGTGAGTGAGTGAGTGAGTGAGTGAGTGAGTGAGTGAGTGAGTGAGCGAGTGAGTAGGGTGAGTGAGTGAGTGAGTGAGTGAGTGAGTGAGTGAGTGAGTGAGTGAGTGAGTGAGTGAGTGAGTGAGTGAGTGAGTGAGTGAGTGAGCGAGTGAGTAGGGTGAGTGAGTGAGTGAGTGAATTGGGTGAGTGAGTGAGTGAGTGAGTGAATGAGTGAGCAAGTGAGTGAGTGAGGGAATGAATGAATGAGTGAATGAATGAATGAGCGAGTGAGCAAGCGAGCGAGCAGATGAATCAATGAGCTAGTGAGTGAGTGAGTGAATGAGTGAGTGAGTGAGTGAGTGAATGAGTGAGTGAGTGAGTGAATTTCTTAGAAGATCAGAAGTCCTAAATCCCCTAGAGTGCACCCAGGACCACTCTGCATGGGGTTTTGGACTTCTGATCTTCAAAGAAACGTGATGGGTCAAAGTACTGCGAGATGTCACTACTTCTTTCTACGCTTTTTCGGACATCCCTATATCCCTTTAAGTTTTTAATGAACATTTTTAATATTCTTTACATTTGCTCACCTTTCCTTGTCTTCCCAAAGTGTTCTGGCAGTCTGTGGTTCAAGGGGGTGGCACACCAACTCTGGACAGCGTCCTGGACGTTGAGAAAGTGGAGGCATTCCTGAGTTTTGTCCAAGTATGTACGTGCATACATATGCACATATACATACATACATACATACATACATACATACATACATACATACATACATACATACATACATACGTACATATGTACATACATACATAGATACATACATACATACGTACATACTCAACTCCTTGTAAACATGCACTTCTTGCACGCGACGAAGACCCATGCAGCCTGCGAGATTCGTCAGACTTTGATACGATTCTGTGCACCACACATTTGTGCAATTGCTAATGTCTAGTAGTGAAATACTTGGCAGTGGTGTGACCAAGGGAACTTACTCCTGCAGGCCAATGGGACCCTATCGGCCGGCACCATGCTTACCTACGTGCATGACTTCCGTTATGTCGTGAAGTACATTGAAGTCAGGGATGGTCGGCCCACCCGTGACCTACCAATATCCACATACCTGACCAACAGCAGTAGCCAGTACCGTCGCCAAGAAAAACGAAGTGAAAGCGACAGGTCGTGGCAAGTTATGGATGGCAAGCGACAGTGGATTCACTGGTATGTATGCACCTGCTGTGCTAGAAGTCATGCATGGCCCCCGGGTACACCCAGACCAGACCAGATCGCACTAGTTATGGCACACAGCATACTCTCACATAGCCACACACATAGCTGCACATCCCACACTAACATCTTGCGTCCACCCACTTCACTACAGGCCTGAAGTGCTTGATGTGGTACAGCAATGCCAGGAGGAATTTATAGATGAGAAGACGCGAAAAACGAAAGCCCAGCTCAGCCAGTCCCTCCTGGCATTGCTCATGTATGTAGCATTTCCTCCTGACCCGTACCCTACTTAGATTGCATGCCTTACACAGTGTTGTTTATCTATTGTGACTATTTGTAGTAGTGCTGCTTTCTTATTGTAGCCATGTTAAGTAACTTTACCTGATCTTGTACGATGCTCAGTTTTGGTTGTGGACCTCGTGTTCTGTGAGTTGATTTGAGTTATTGCTGCGTTGTTCACTTGAGTCGTTCTCGTCGTCCGGAGTTGCCCCCCTGTTTACATTGGTGCCGAAACCCGGGAACTAGCTATGGCGTCTGGTGTTGGTCTTGCCCTGCCTGAGCCCCTTCAAGAGGACGATGCGAGGTCCTGGTTCAAGCGATTTGAGGTGTGCGCAGCCGCGAACGAATGGGACGCGCGAAAGAAGCTCCTACGGCTGCCGACACTTCTGCGAGGCCGAGCGTGGGCAATTTTTGATGCGTTACCTGATACCGACACCGACACGTACGATCACCTGAAGAAGGCGCTGCTTGACAGACTCAACCCCGACACGGATGAAGACAGATTGAGCGCCCGAGACGCACTCTCCAGGAGGCGCCTTCGCGAGGACAGAGAGAGCGTTGATGAGTTGGCCCGCGATATCGAGAAACTATTGGACAAGGCCTCACCGGGTCTCCCTCCCGACGTCAGGGACACTGAACTACGATTCCACCTGAGCAGTGCCCTTCCAGAGAAGATAGCCTTCCAACTGAAGCTTTCACCGAAACAGGACTACCGTCAGACCATCTCAAAGGCAAGAGAACTTCTGCTGATCTACCAGCGGGCAGCAGACTCGGTGAATCAGGTTCACACCAGCCCAGGAGATGACCGCCTTGACAGGCTGGAAGAGGCTGTACAGCAGATGTCGCAACAAGTGGCTGCCCTGGGTACCCGTCGACCAGACTCAGCAGGTGGTTATGCGTGCTTTAGATGTGGCAAGCCTGGGCACTTGGCAAGAAACTGCAGATCCACGGCAGCACGAGAGATTGAGTGCTTTCGCTGTGGAAAGAAGGGACACATTGCACGCCAATGCCAGCTTCCGGGAAACGGCCGAGGGGGCGTCCTGACTCGTCGAGCAGGGGGCGTCCCCCACCGCAACTGAATGCTCGAGAAACAGAGACAGTACCAGCACTCATAGATCACACAAGCACCTCAAAAGCAGCCTACACGCAGGGCCTACTCAACAACCACAAAGTGGAGATGTTGTTGGACTCGGGAGCATCCTGCTCAGTAATTCGCCAGGACTACGTTTCACCAACTGACCTGGAACCAATGAGCCCTGTGAGTTTGGTCAATGCGGATGGTAGGGGGTTGACCTCTGTGGGACTCACCACTGTGAGAATCCAACTGAACAACTTGAAGACCACCCAGACTTTTGTGGTGGTGGAGCATCTGTCTGCACCAGCTATCCTAGGCTGTGACTTCCTCACCAGACATGGTCTCATCCTGGACTTTGGGCGAGGCACATTCCACCAGGGGGACCCCCAATCTGCAGAAGGCCACTTGAGCTTGCATCCGCATAACTCCTGCAACTTCGTGTTGGACGACGAATGCCCACAGGCCATGCCATTTAAAGGCAAGGAAGCTGACCAAGAGGAGCTGGACACACCCACTGAGTTTCACTCCGCCCTCGGCCCTGTCCTACAAGGGCACCGGAAGCTATTCAAGACGCAAGTCGGCAGGACCCACATCGCCGAGCACGTTATTGATACCGGAGATGCGTCTCCAATCAAGGTACCCCCTCGCCCTATTCCCTTCCACTACCAGGACAGGGTGCACACTCAACTCCAAGAGATGGCAAAGGAAGGCATTATAAGGCCCAGCAGCAGCCCCTGGAGTGCCCCCGCGATATATGTCCCCAAAAGCAACGGGGAAATCCGAATTTGTGTCGACTTTGTACAACTCAACAACGTCACAAAAAAGGACTCATATCCCGTCCCGAGGGCTGACGGGCCCCAGCAGAAGATGGCCAACAAGAAGGTGTTCTCCAAGATAGACCTGAAGAGCGCCTATTGGCAATTCCCCATGCAGGAGCAATCCATCGAGAAGACTGCTTTCTGCCCTGGACCAGGGTATGGGCTTTGGGAGTTTACGGTGATGCCATATGGACTGACGGGAGCCACACAGACATGCCAGAGAGGCCTGGATAAAATCCTAGACGACTGCAAGGACTGTGTGGACAATTACATTGATGACTGTATCGTCTTCTCAGATGACATGGATTCTCACATCCGGGACCTCGGACGTGTGCTCAGCCGAATTGAAGAAGCAGGATTCACCCTCCGTGGATCCAAATGTCTCTTTGGCCTCAGCCAGATTTCCCACCTGGGTTTCGAATACTCCAGTGGAGGAGTCACCCCGATCGAGGAGAAGACACAGGCGGTAGCCGACTGGCCAATACCCACAACCGTGAAGGAAGTACGATCATTCTTGGGCCTTGCAAATTTCTACCGACGTTTCATTCCCCACTTTGCAGACCTAGCAGCCCCACTTACTGAACTCACTGGCAGCCAGGCAACCTTCACTTGGGATGACAGGCACACGGAGTCGTTTGAGTCACTCAAACAGGCTCTGGTTTCACCTCCCGTGTTGGATTACCCACAAAGGACTGACAAGTTCGTTCTTACCACAGACGCTTCTGATGTCGGGATCGGAGCTGTTTTGTCCACAGCAAGAGGCACAGTAGTGGAGTTTGCAAGTCACACCCTCTCAGCAGCAGAACGAAAATATGCTACTATCGAGAAGGAGTGCCTAGCCATTGTGTGGGCTGTCCGCAAGTTCCGACACTACCTGATTGGGGCACATTTCACCCTAGAAACTGATCACAAACCACTGGAGTGGTTGGAATCAGCTCGAGCCAGCCAAGCTCGCTCCCAGCGCCTGGAACGCTGGTCCCTCGAATTGAGAGCTTATGAGTTCACAGTTGTGTACAAACGTGGAGAAGCCAACCAAAATGCTGATGCCCTGTCAAGAAGACCAGTGACACTGGTTGCAGTGCAACCAGTGTCACTGGGGGTTAAGGGGGGGTGCAGGTGGCCTAGAAGCTCAAGTGACGACCAATGATCAAAAGAAATGGGATGGCAAGGGCTCACCTCCAGGAGCAGTGGGAAAAAGTGGCACCCCCCTACCATCAACACTGCTGACTGACTGATTGACTGATTTACTAACTGATTTGACTGTGTTATGTGTTGTGTGTGTGTATGTTTGTTGTTCTACCTTCACTGGGCTCCCTGGAAAGTAGTCCTCCGGACTAAGTGGAGTACCAGTATAATAATTCAATACAATACAAACCCCCCCTGGAAGCCACCGACATTGCCCAAGCCCAAAGAGATGACCCGGTCTTATCTGTAGTCCTCAACCAGCTGAAGTCCAAGGACACACCACCTGCAACTGGGGATTGGTCGAAATTCCCCTTCAAGCGCTACCGGCAGATCTGGTCACAGCTCGCCCTACAACATGACACCATCTGCCGAAAGGTGAGGTCCCCCACAATGGAGGAAGACAAACTGCTCTTCATCATCCCACGGTCCCAACAGCAATCCTTTCTGAGGATGGCCCATGAACAGTCAGGACACCAGGGGGTTGACAGGACGCTAGCGAGGCTATCGGAGATGGCCTACTGGGTTGGGATGGCACGCGACGTGGTACGCCACTGCAGGTACTGTAGGAGATGTCAGTTCACCAAGGCACCAGAGACCATGCCAGCACCCCTACAGCCTGTCATTGCCAGCCAACCATGGGAAATGGTAGCGGTGGACATTCTCAAAGTCCCCATGTCTTCCAGAGGCAACCAATACATCTTAGTAGCCCAGGACTATTTTTCGAAGTGGCCATTCGCACGGGCAATCCAGGACCAGAAGGCAGACACGATAGTGCAAATTCTGAAAGATGACATCTTCTCACTAGTTGGGCCTCCTAAGAAGTTACACTCAGACCAGGACGTAACTTTGAAAGTCGCATCCTCAGTGACCTGTGCAAGGCCTTCGGGGTGAAGAAGTCCCGCACGACCCCATACCACCCCATGGGTGATGGACTTGTGGAACGCATGAACAGATCTCTCTTGACCCTCCTCCGCAGCCATGTCGAAAGAGGCCGAGACTGGGAGGAGCACCTCCAAATACTCCTATTCCTGTACCGAACGACAAGACACGCAACAACAGGACTGTCCCCCTATGAGATTCTATTTGGTGCCAACCCTCCATCCCTGCAGGTCTCGAGCCCACCAAGTGTGGTGATTCTTGACCCTTCAGATTATAGCACCAGTCTGCGGAGCAAGATCTTGGAGCTGAGGGAGTTGGTAGATTCCAACACTGTAGAGTCAGCTGAACACCAACGTAGGTGCTACCAAAGCAGTGAGGCCGGTGTGGAACTCAAGATCGGCCAGCAGGTTCTCCTGAACAAACCCTCAAGGGGAAAACTTGACCCTCACTGGACAGGACCTTGGGTCATCACAGGATTGAAGGGACCCTCCACGGTGCTTCTTAAAGTTGGCACCACAGAACGTGCAGTACACATCAATCGGGTGCGCCCTCTGCTAACAGAAGACGACTGTCATCAGACAGTGTTATCCAGTTGGACTCCCCCTCTTTTCCACCAGGAGGAAGGTGCCATAATTCCCACACCTGTAGACCAGTTGGAGCAGCAGACCAACCCCCAGACAGATGGGGCAACTCCCATTATCCCGACGGATGAGGGAGACCCACAAGGAAGTCCACAAGAGCAGGACTTGATCCCTTCAGTTCCCTCAGCACCAATAACCACTCGTAGTGGTCGTCAGGTGAAACCCGTGCAGCGTTACGGGTGGACATGACTATTGTAAAACTAAAGGGGGGAGGTGTGTAGCATTTCCTCCTGACCCGTACCCTACTTAGATTGCATGCCTTACACAGTGTTGTTTATCTATTGTGACTATTTGTAGTAGTGCTGCTTTCTTATTGTAGCCATGTTAAGTAACTTTACCTGATCTTGTACGATGCTCAGTTTTGGTTGTGGACCTCGTGTTCTGTGAGTTGATTTGAGTTATTGCTGCGTTGTTCACTTGAGTCGTTCTCGTCGTCCGGAGTTGCCCCCCTGTTTACATGTACACGGCAATCACTCCCGGTCGCTTGAAAGAGTATTGCACACTGCAATATGAGGTCCACGGAGATGAATTGCCGCCTCTACATGCCAGGAGTCCCAGTGCTCTGAATTGCTTGCACATAACTGAAAAAGGTGATGCGGGATTCATGGCCCTCACTGACCATAAAACTTCCAAGCACTACGGCTGTGACCACGTAGTGCTGAGTGGGAACAGCCCACTGCTCCAGCACCTGTCAGGGCACATTCAGCGCTACCGCCACATGCTCTGCGCAGAAGAGAGCCACAACTTCCTGTTTGTGGTAAGTGTCCATGGCCAGCACACACTCATCCAGCAGTAATTTACGGGAAAACGCATGTGGTGAGACTACGTATATGTACATGCCTATGCGCTGTGGTACCAATGCATTAACAAAATTAATGTTTAAATTCCCACAGAACAGGAGAGGACGGCCATACATGGGAACAAAGCGGACTGAGTACATCAAAGGCATATTCATGAGGTACACGGGGAAAGCCATTGTGCCTTCAACGCTGCGTTCCTCCTTCGTGACATACAATGAAAAGCAGCTGCTCTCTGAAGATATTAAAAAGTCTATCGCAGCGAGTATGCGGCACACGCGAGAGACGGTGAGAAAGCATGCAAGCTGTGCCTGTGTATGCTTGACCACTCTGACCACGACCCCATGGTCTACATAACTACCGATATTGTTTTTATAGGATATTGTTTCCATCATATAGAGATATTGCTTCCATTCTGCAGGCCTTGCAAGATTATGACAGAAGGACGAGGCTAGACAGGAACCAGCAAGGCCACAAGTACGCAGAAGAGATGCTGAGGCAGGCGCTCAGTGGCACCCCCCTTGGAGCTACCGCTCAGTGTCCCACGGGGGAGGGCCAGGGAGGGGAGGATGGAGACAAGGGTCACAAAGAAGCAGTGCCGCTGCCTCCCTCCCCTCCCCTTGCCACCCTCGAGAGTGCACATGGACCAGATGAGGAGGAGGAGCCCCCTGAGGCAGGGGAAGTTGTTGCTGTCGTCAGAGGCAACTCTACTGCTGCCGACCCCAAAATAACCTTTGGCAGGGTACTAAAAGTGGTGGGTTAGGGTGACATGGTGTATCAGCCCACCACGAACACCTATTCTCTCAGAACCCTTAAAACAGACATACACTCAAGCAGAAGACCACTTTAGTTTGCTTGTACCTATTAATTCCCCACCACTGCCACCACTTCACCATTATTTTCTCATGTAGCAATCTTTTCTCCATTATTCGATTTTTTACTAATATAAAAGTGTCATCATCTATCCATTATTCGATTGTTTACTAATATAAAAGTGTCATCATCTATCCATTATTCGATTTTTTAATAATATAAAAGTGTCATCATCTATCCATTATTCGATTTTTTTTTAATAATATAAAAGTGTCATCATCTATCCATTATTCGATTGTTTACTAATATAAAAGTGTCATCATCTATCCATTATTCGATTGTTTACTAATAAAAAAGTGTCATCATCTATCCATTATTCGATTTTTTACTAATATAGAAGTGTCATCATCTATCCATTATTCGATTTTTTTTACTAATATAAAAGTGTCATCATCTATGCATTATTCGATTGTTTACTAATATAAAAGTGTCATCATCTATCCATTGTTCGATTTTTTACTAATATAAAAGTGTCATCATCTATCCATTATTCGATTTTTTTACTAATATAAAAGTGTCATGATCAATCCTTTATTCGATTTTTTTACAAATATAACAGTGTCATCATCTATCCATTATTCGATTTTTTACTAATAAAAAGTGTCATCATCTATCCATTATTCTATTGTTTACTAATATAAAAGTGTCATCATCTATCCATTATTTGATTGTTTACCAATATAAAAGTGTCATCATTTATCCATTATTCGATTTTTACTAATATGTAAAAGTGTCACCATCTATTGAACCTCCATCATGAACATTGTTCGAGGCTTACTGTCAGGGTAACATTGGCTGGGAAGGGTAGGGTAAAATTGGGGTAAAGGTGGGTTAGTGAACTAGGATCGTGTTTGGAAAAATTTGTACATTAGAAAAAAGATAAAATGAAGAAAAATACGAAAAAAATGAAAAAAGAAAAGAAGGAAAACGAAAAAAGAAAAAAGAAATAACAAAAATGTAAAAAGAGAAGAAAGAATATAAAGAAAAAAGTCAAAAAAAAGAACGAGAGAATAAAGAAAAAAGGTAAGAAAGAAAAAGAAGAAAGAAAAAGGTTAAGGTTAAGGTTATGGTTAGGGTTAAGGTTACAGGGGTTTTACCGAAAATGACTTAGGTCAAAATGGGTATCTACGGATTGTCCATGGAATGGTCTATCCAAATTTGAAAAATAAACTAAAATATATAATAATATATAGTTTTTTTGGAAATCGGCGAAATTATAACTTGTAATAGTCATGAATCACCGAAAAACCACTGGGGAGAGGCAGAAATGAACTCAGAATCATTTAAAAAAATTGTATCGGAAAATTCTATTGGACCCGGTTGGCGAGGGTAAAAAACTGATTAATTTTACACAAAACCATCAGGGAGCACCGGGAATGAACTAAAGATCATTGAAGGAAAAAGTTTCATATGTATAAAAAGGTTCTGATGGAAACAAAAACCATTAGAGAGAAACGGAAATGAATTAAGGATCATTTCAGCAAAGAGTGAAATTTTCATAGGTGAGAAGAGGCAATGTTGTAAAAAAAATTTGGGTAGTACTGAAAATGAAAGCAGGATTAATATTAAAAAAGGAAAAAGGAAAAAAGAAAGAAGAGGAGAAGAAAAGAAAACTAGAAAAAATAAAGAAAAAATAAGAATAAAAAATAGAAATTGTACCTTAAGAAAACGTTTCCAATGAAAATTTTTTTCAAATGAATCCTGAGTTCATTTGAGGTGATCCCAAATGTTTTTTGGTGATTCATTACTTTTAGCATTTATATAAACAATATTTCTATAGCACTGATAAATATCTAAGTTATTTTTAACGTATTATTACCTCCTAATCCCTGACGCCGTACTGCAGACCCTTAACATTAAGTTTTTTCAATGATATTTTTTTCTTCAGTTTTCTTGCTTAGGGTCTTTTTTCTTTTTTCTTATCTGTTGTCATTTCGTTTTTCTTTTTTACTACCAATTTTGAGTTATTATTTGGTGCTCCCAACAGTTTTTCATCAAATAGGTTTTTCAAACTTTTTTAAGAATTGGAAATGGTGTGGAAAAAATTGTTAATTGCCAGAACAAAGACTGATTAGGAGCAACAGAAATTAATTAAGGATTACTTAAAAAGGGTGAAAGTCTTATGGGTTTAAAAAAGTGATGCAAAAAATTGTGAAGAGGCCTAAAAAAAAATCAGGACTTACGACAGCGACCCTAACCCTAACCCTATAATTAAAGAAAAAAAAAGGGTGGATAAAAAAAGTGAAAAGAGAAAGAAAAGATAAAGAAAAATAAAAAAATGTTAAAAAAAAGTAAAAGAAAAAATTAAAAAAATTTTTAGGGATCATGGTTTAATTGTCAGGGGTTATGGGTCAGGGGTTAGGGGTCAGGGGTTATAGGTCAGGGTTAGGGTTAGGGTTAGGGTCAGGGTTAGGGTTAGGGTTAGGGTCAGGGTTAGGGTCAGGGTTAGGGTCAGGGTTAGGGTCAGGGTTACAGGGGCGTTCATCCCTCACCTCTGCTGCTTCAGCTGGCCCACGCCAGCGCCGTCAAAAGTGGCCATTTTGGTCATTGCGCAATCAAAGAATGACGCAATGTAATAATTATTATGGTTTGTAGCGGCATGTCTTGCAATGATTTAATGTAAGTACGTATTGGTACCGGGGTGCGAGCGGCTCGCGCCGATTTTTCAAAATTGCCTGCCGGAGGAATGATATAAATGTCCATACATGCCATCTGCTGCTTACAGCAGCCCCTATCCCGTAATGCTTAAGGCTGCATTTTTGGCGTTCAAAAGTGTATAGGCAAAGTGAGATCCATATAGGCCATACTTGCATGGTGCACTTGCCATAGCATGCTTACGGCAAAAATTCAACAACCACCAAACTGCCACACTCTCCGGCCAAATTCCTATGGTGCTGTACTTAAGAGGACTCCGCCCACAGGCCCCAACTGCAGGTTTGCAGCCCATTTACCACAGCATGCACACACCAGCCCACAATGCAGTGGTGCCATGCTGCAGCGGAGCATCAGGGCTGCAGCATGCCTCATTTGGGGAGGTACAGACCCCACATGCAGGTTGCTAGGGGCCTTGCTAAATTGCTAAAAATGACCTACAATAAGGTGATCAAATGCATTCCTTTCGTACACTGTTGCCGTGCACACTCGGCATGGAGTGCACGTGCAGGTTTACAGCTTCGCGGTGCCCACACAGCGTCTGCTGCAGACCTAAATGCATCCCTAGGGTGGAGGGGCTAGCATGACAGGCTGTATCTATATATACTGTTAACATAGATTTTATAAGCAAAACATGGTGCAAGC
The DNA here is from genome assembly GCA_949841015.1 of Aplysina aerophoba. Taxonomy (NCBI): domain Eukaryota; kingdom Metazoa; phylum Porifera; class Demospongiae; order Verongiida; family Aplysinidae; genus Aplysina; species Aplysina aerophoba. Next base: position 29,947 of record OX465052.1, on the reverse strand, counting down.
ACTGTCCACGGTGATTTCACTGTCTGCATGCTGGGATACTACAATAGCGTGTTCATACAGGTGTCTTTCTTGTATTTGGACCTGATGACAAGCTGTCATCCATTGCAGCATGCCCGAGCAGGTCTCCCCCTCGGCATTTCGTCATTTTGATCGTCCGATTATTGATGACCCCAGCGCTTCCTGTTCTAAGCACTGCTACTCGGTAGCCGCCGAACGCTTTCGGCCGAATCGTCTGCTGTGACCAGAACAGGAGTGGGCCTAACAGCTTATTAGGTAAAAGTGAACAGATCCGTGCGCTTCGCGATATGCGAGTCCGACTATTGATGACCTCCGTCCGAAATCATGTTACTTCGGTCACATCGAATTTTTCGCGATTACTTCTGAAAGGAACACTATTTCTAGGTCTGTCGCTCTACACAGCCATGCATACCAGTGTTCAACATGTGCACCAAGGTGTCCGAAAACTGAGGCCCACACCCTAAGTACATGGCTAATAACTATATGCGCTAAGTTCGTTAGCTGATGACGTAAGGTGACTGACGTCATTTTGCCTGCCGAAGGAATAATATAAATGCCCATACATGCCATCTGCTGCTTGCAGCAGTCCCTATCTCACAATGCTTAAGGTTGTCATCTTCTACCATCTGCAGTACATGCAAAGGGCGGTCCTGAAATGTCCACACTGGCATGGTGCACTTGTCAGGGCATGCTCATAGCTAGGATCTCAAAATGGACATCATGCCGTACTTCCCGGCCTAAATGCTATGCTGCTGTACTTAAGAGGACTCCGCCCACAGGCCCCAAGTGCAGATTTGCAGCCCATTTACCATGGCACGCCAACATCAGCACAGAATGCAGTGGTACCATGCTGTAGTGGAGGTTTAGGACTGCAGCATGCTCCATCTGGGGAGGCGGATGTCCTACATGCAGGTTAATAGAGCCCTTACAAAATCACTGAACATGACCCCTAAAAAGATGGTCTAAATCCATTTATTTGTGTGTCTTTGCTGTGCCCACCTTGCATGAAGTGCACTTGCGCGTTTGTAGCATTTCATTATTCACACAGCGTCTGCTGCAGGCCTTTAAGCTCCCCCCCCCCCCCCCCTAGTGGAGGGGCTAGCAGGTCAGCCGATTATGGCCATCGCATAATTAGAAATCCGCGGCCATCGCATACATTCGCGGCGATCGAATATGTAATACTGTTTTTGCTAAGGATGGCGCTCCATAGCGGGGAGCTGCAGGCCCAGTGTGCAGGTTCGTGGGGTCCCTTCGAATCGCGTAAAATGACCGACATGAAACACCCAAAAGAATCAGCATACAGATCGAATCGCCGCATCATCGTCGTTCGCACATAACACGAAGTGCACCTGTACGTGCACAGCCCTTCAGTGCGCGCACAGCATCTACACCCAGCCTCTGCAAAAGCGTCCCTGCACGCACTCTTGGCTGCATAAAATTATATTGCAAGGAACGCCACTACAAACCACACTAATTACTACAGCTGTATGAGGAAAATGGCCGCCGTGCAGGGGCACCTGGTAGGTTTCCCTTGATTGCGCAGGGTTTGGACCTGACGACTATAATTATAGCTATTTGAGTGTATGTTTCCCTGTCCCGTCATGCAGGTACTGAAGAGGGGCTTTGCAAAGTTAGCCAGATGCACTATAAGGTGAGTGTGCTTTTCTCTTTTTTGTTTGGGGGTGGGTGGGTGGTCCTCCAAAGCGTGATTGGGGGGGAGGTGGTCCTCCAAAGCGTGATTGGGGGCGAGGTGGTCCTCCAAAGCGTGATTGGAGGGGGGGGGGGGGGGGGTCCTCCAAAGCGTGATAGGGGGGGAGGTGGTCCTCCAAAGCGTGATAGGGGGGGAGGTGGTCCTCCGAAGCGTGATTGGGGGGGGGGGGGGTCCTCCAAAGCGTGATTGGGGGGGAGGTGGTCCTCGAAAGCGTGATTGGGGGCGAGGTGGTCCTCGAAAGCGTGATTGGGGGCGAGGTGGTCCTCGAAAGTGTGATTGGGGGCGAGGTGGTCCTCCAAAGAGTGGTTGGAGGGGAGGTGGTCCTCCAAAGAGTGGTCTGGGGGGGAGGTGGTCCTCCGAAGAGTAGTTGGGGGGAGGTGGTCCTCCAAGGGGTGATCAGGGGGGAGGTGGTCCTCCGAAGAGTAGTTGGGGGGGGAGGTGGTCCTCCGATGGGTGATCAGGGTGGGAGGTGGTCCTCCGAAGAGTAGTTGGGGGGGGAGGTGGTCCTCCAAAGCGTGATTGGGGGGAGGTGGTCCTCCAAAGCGTGATTGGGGGAGAGGCAGTCCTCCAAAGAGTGATTGGGGGGGAGGTGGTCCTCCAAAGCGTGATTGGGGGGGAGGTGGTCCTCCAAAGCGTGATTGGGGGCGAGGTGGCCCTCCAAAGCGTGATTGGAGGGGGGGGGGGTGGTCCTCCAAAGCGTGATAGGGGGGGGAGGTGGTCCTCCAAAGCGTGATAGGTGGGGAGGTGGTCCTCTAAAGCGTGATTGGGGGGAGGTGGTCCTCAAAAGCGTGATTGGGGGAGAGGCAGTCCTCCAAAGAGTGATTGGGGGGGAGGTGGTCCTCCAAAGCGTGATAGGGGGGGAGGTGGTCCTCCAAAGCGTGATTGGGGGGAGGTGGTCCTCCAAAGCGTGATTGGGGGGGTGGTCCTCCAAAGCGTGATTGGGGGGGAGGTGGTCCTCCAAAGCGTGATTGGGGGGGTGGTCCTCCAAAGCGTGATTGGGGGGGAGGTGGTCCTCCAAAGCGTGATTGGGGGGGAGGTGGTCCTCCAAAGCGTGATTGGGGGCGAGGTGGTCCTCTAAAGCGTGATTGGAGGGGGGGGGGGGTGGTCCTCCAAAGCGTGATAGGGGGGGAGGTGGTCCTCCAAAGCGTGATAGGGGGGGAGGTGGTCCTCCGAAGCGTGATTGGGGGGGGGGTCCTCCAAAGCGTGATTGGGGGGGAGGTGGTCCTCGAAAGCGTGATTGGGGGCGAGGTGGTCCTCGAAAGCGTGATTGGGGGCGAGGTGGTCCTCGAAAGCGTGATTGGGGGCGAGGTGGTCCTCCAAAGAGTGGTTGGAGGGGAGGTGGTCCTCCAAAGAGTGGTCTGGGGGGGAGGTGGTCCTCCGAAGAGTAGTTGGGGGGAGGTGGTCCTCCAAGGGGTGATCAGGGGGGAGGTGGTCCTCCGAAGAGTAGTTGGGGGGGGAGGTGGTCCTCCGATGGGTGATCAGGGTGGGAGGTGGTCCTCCGAAGAGTAGTTGGGGGGGGAGGTGGTCCTCCAAAGCGTGATTGGGGGGAGGTGGTCCTCCAAAGCGTGATTGGGGGAGAGGCAGTCCTCCAAAGAGTGATTGGGGGGGAGGTGGTCCTCCAAAGCGTGATTGGGGGGGAGGTGGTCCTCCAAAGCGTGATTGGGGGCGAGGTGGCCCTCCAAAGCGTGATTGGAGGGGGGGGGGGGTGGTCCTCCAAAGCGTGATAGGGGGGGAGGTGGTCCTCCAAAGCGTGATAGGGGGGGAGGTGGTCCTCTAAAGCGTGATTGGGGGGAGGTGGTCCTCCAAAGGGTGATTGGGGGAGAGGCAGTCCTCCAAAGAGTGATTGGGGGGGAGGTGGTCCTCCAAAGCGTGATAGGGGGGGAGGTGGTCCTCCAAAGCGTGATTGGGGGGAGGTGGTCCTCCAAAGCGTGATTGGGGGGGGTCCTCCAAAGCGTGATTGGGGGGGAGATGGTGCTCCAAAGCATGATTGGGGGCGAGGTGGTCCTCGAAAGCGTGATTGGGGGCGAGGTGGTCCTCGAAAGTGTGATTGGGGGCGAGGTGGTCCTCCAAAGAGTGGTTGGAGGGGAGGTGGTCCTCCAAAGAGTGGTCTGGGGGGGAGGTGGTCCTCCGAAGAGTAGTTGGGGGGAGGTGGTCCTCCAAGGGGTGATCAGGGGGGAGGTGGTCCTCCGAAGAGTAGTTGGGGGGGGAGGTGGTCCTCCGATGGGTGATCAGGGTGGGAGGTGGTCCTCCGAAGAGTAGTTGGGGGGGGAGGTGGTCCTCCAAAGCGTGATTGGGGGGAGGTGGTCCTCCAAAGCGTGATTGGGGGAGAGGCAGTCCTCCAAAGAGTGATTGGGGGGGAGGTGGTCCTCCAAAGCGTGATTGGGGGGGAGGTGGTCCTCCAAAGCGTGATTGGGGGCGAGGTGGTCCTCCAAAGCGTGATCAGGGGGGAGGTGGTCCTCCGAAGAGTAGTTGGGGGGGGAGGTGGTCCTCCAAAGAGTGATCAGGGGGGAGGTGGTCCTCCGAAGAGTAGTTGGGGGAGAGGTGGTCCTCCAAAGGGTGATCAGGGGGGGAGGTGGTCCCCCGAAGAGTGGTTGAGGGAGAGGTGATCCTCCAAAGAGAGATCGGGGGAGAGGTGGTCCTCTGAAGAGTGGTTGGGGGGGAGGTGGTCCTCCGAAGAGTAGTTGGGGGAGAGGTGGTCCTCCAAAGGGTGATCAGGGGGGGAGGTGGTCCCCCGAAGAGTGGTTGAGGGAGAGGTGATCCTCCAAAGAGTGATCGGGGGAGAGGTGGTCCTCTGAAGAGTGTTTGGGGGGGAGGTGGTCCTCTGAAGAGTGGTTGGGGGAGAGGTGGTCCTCCAAAGAGAGATCATCGTGAGATTGTCCTGCAAATAGTGGGAGGGGGAAGGTAGGGAGGTGGTCCTCCAAAGCGTGATTGGGGGGGAGGTGGTCCACCAAAGAGTGGTTGGGGGGAGGTTGTCCTGCAAAGAGTGGGAGGGACGAGGGGGGGAAGGTAGGGAGGTGGTCCTCCAAAGAGTGGTCTGGGGGGGGAGGTGGTCCTCCGAAGAGTAGTTGGGGGGGGGGAGGTGGTCCTCCAAAGAGTGATCAGGGGGGAGGTGGTCCTCCGAAGAGTAGTTGGGGGAGAGGTGGTCCTCCGAAGGATGATCAGGGGGGAGGTGGTCCTCCAAAGCGTGATTGGGTGCGAGGTCGTCCTCCAAAGAGTGATTGGGGAGGAGGTGGTCCTCCAAGGAGTGGTCGGGGAGGTGGTCCTCCAAAGACCAGACCTCTCGGAAGGGTTTGGGGTGAGTGGAGGAGGGGAGACCAGACCTCTCAGGAGGTTGGGGGTGAGCGGAGTAGGGGAGTCCAGACCTCTCAAAGGGTTCTGGGGACGAGCAGAGTAGGGAAGACCATTCCTCTCAGAGGGTAGGACGGCTGATGGTAGGGGGGAGGACCAATCCTGCAGGCAGGTTGCCTAGCACAATGCGGCGCAGGTCAGGTGGCCACGAGCTGTCCTGCGATGTGGCACACCACAGAACAGCTCTCACCATCTCATGCTGCAGCCCCCAGTCTGCAGCATGGTAGGCGAGATACGGCAGCCAGTAAATCTGGATGCCGTAGTTGATGTAGAGCTCGGTGGGGGTTGGCCCCAGCCAGATGTCCCGGGTGGCCACCACAACTGCGCCATATGGTGCCTTGTAGTCGAACGAGGCGTTGCAATGTCGCTCAGCCTCGTCCTCCACCTGGCTAAGACCAGTGCGGCTGTGGTCCCTAGTCGCGGCTAAGTGCACCATAAGGCCCAGTGCCTCCCTGAGCCCACCCTGGTTTAAGTACCTCCCTATGTTCTCGCCATTGTACTGGTACGCGTTGTAATGCCACCGCTGCCTGACCGTCAGGGAGTACTCCAGCTCTTCGCGTGTGAGGCTGTCCAGCTCGCTCTCGGTGATGTTGTTGGAACCATACCCGCATATCACCTCATCCTTGCGGATGAAGGGACCTGCAAGTTGGTGCGGCGAGCGGGATCGCACGAACGCCCCCTGCCCGGCATTCAGCAGAGCACTGGTCCAAATGATCAGGTGGCTGGCATGACGCATGACGGAGCGGCAGGTGATCTTGAAAAGGTTCCCGTCATGCGTCATGGTGACAGATCGGCGAGCGGCGGTCAGGGTGGCCCTCAGGGCGACGGGTTGGACAGGAGCTGAGGTTGCCAGGGCTGCCGGAAACACCGAGAACAGCCCCACCCTGGCTGTCTTGGCCTCCTCAAAGGCCTGGAGGAAGGTAGTGGGCGCCCCAGGCAGTGGATGTGAAACTCCTGCCCGCAGGAGTGCTTCCCCGGTGGAGGTGGGTGTGCCATCGACAGTGGTGGTGGTCACATCACACACCAGCCTCCTACCATGAGCGTCCACCTCGCCCTGTGTGTGGATGGTGATGTGGTGGGCCTCTGCCACTGCACGCCGTGCAGCACAGAGGGCCTGGTAGCCAAGGAGGGCTGGCCTCCGCCCTGGGCCATGGTACACGTGGTCCACCTCAACGGCATCGTGCCCATGACAGCGAAATGGCACGAGAGTGCCCCGCATGCCGTCACTCCAAGCAACGTTGGGTGCCCTCCTACGCACCCACTCCAGCATCCCGGGCAGATGGCACGCCACGAGGTAGCCCCCATCGCCATCGACCCAGTCGATGGCCTCCTCGCAGCGGCCCTCCACCCGGAACGCTGTCCAGAGGCCTAGCTGACCCATGGGGAGGGGAAGGGGAGTGTGCTGGAGCTGGAGGGTCTCGACAGCACGGTGGAGCTCCGCCACCAGCAGCCTGACGTGCGTAGGAGAGATGGTGGGCGTGTCGAAGGCGGAGGAAAGGACCGGATGCGATCCAGGCATGGAGGCATGCAGCTGGATGCATTGCCGAAAGAAGGTGGGGGTGGCATTGACCAAGTAGTCACGGGCAAACTTGGTTGCCACCTCCGTCTTCCTGCAGGGGGTGATGGCACTACCCCGTGCTCCTTCCTCCAGCCAACGAAGTGCGCAGGTGCATGACTCACACCCACACGACGCCAAGGTGTTTCGATGCCGTCTGCCATCCTCCAAGGCGGCAGCCGTGGCGATCGCTGCCACGATCTCATGCCGTGCCTTGGAGGTGGCGGCTGGGCTCAGTGTATCCCGCAGGAAGCCTCCGACGTGATACTGCGCCAGCAGGGTGACGCGGTTGGCCGTGCGGAGGAGGCACAGGATGTGCTGGAGGTGGCCCCTGCAGTCCCAGGCCGCCAAGTTGTCCGAAGCGGGAGGGGGACAAGGAGAGAGGGGCTGGCAGACGTTGGCCGTGTCTGCCAGCCTGGCGACCATGGCTGGCAGCTGGGTGCTGCCGGATGCGCCATCTGCTGGGGGCTGCAGGAGCCGTGCTGCCAGGGTCGCAAACTCTGCCGTGTCCTCCCCCGTGGCATACCGCACGGTCTCCTGTGGGGTCTTGCTGGGGAGGTGGTGGACGGAACAGGTGAGGGCAGCGGGCAGGGCTGCCGAAATGATGCGCCCCCTGCTATCCACTGCATACCCCCCACTGCGGTGGCATTGGCTCCCCCCCTGAGAGGCTTGGCTCTCCCCCTGAGAGGCTTGGCTCTCCCCCTGAGAGGCCTGGCTGGGGACGAAGGGCTGGAATGTGGGTGTTGTTGGGGTCTCGCCCAAGTCCCCTTGGGAGGAGCTCCCTGGCCCCCCTGGCAAGGGCTGGAGTGTGGGTGTTGTGGGGGTCTCGCCCAAATCCCCCTGGGAGGAGCTCCCTGGCCCGGGCATGGGAGAGGACGGGAGTGTGGGGGTGCCCTCGACCTCGCCCACGTCACCCTCATCCTCGCCGCCGCTGCTGCTGTCTTCTGTAGCAGCTTCGGGCCCTCCCATCACACCCCTAACATCGGGATCCTCTCCACCCCTACCCCCATACCTGGGCCTCTTGCGGCGGGAGGGCTCTCCGTCACCGAGTCCCAGCCTCCTGAGTTGGGGCTGGAGGGGGGCTGCGATGGCTGCGGCGGTGTTCCTGTCCAACTGGGGCAACAGGGAAAGGAGCAGGGCTACTGCCTCACGGCAGCGCACAGTCGTCGTCGTCGTCTCTCCTGTAGTGGGGGGTGGGATTGGTGTGAGTTATTGCGAATTGTGCAGTGACCATTTTAGAGAGAGGTTTCTCGGCACCTACAAAGCTTGTATTGTCTGCTAGGTAGAACTACTGTGCAGAACTCACTTTGGTCCTCCATGAGCCAACTAGAGCCAGAAAGGTGCAAGTTTGCCAAGAACTTTGCCAGAAACCTGAAATTTGCCTAGCGCAACCAACTAGAGCCAGAAAAGGTGGCCAGGTCCCTATGCCAGTCACCTTTAAGGTGGAACTTACAGGACGTTGCAGGGAGGGGTTACCCTTTCCCTGGAGGAAGTGCAGCTGTCTGTGCAAGTGGTTTTTGCAAATCTTCTGACCCCCCCGCCCCCTTAGGCTGTTGTGGTGCCTACTTTTAATAGAAGGTCTGTGGGTGGGCGGGTTTGGGTTTGGGTTTGGGTTATAGCGCGTGGAATTGAATCGTGACAGAATGCCTGTGTGTGTGTGTGTGTACAAGTGTGCACCATTTCCATTTCTGCAGATTACGTGAGGAGGAGATTGGTGAATTGACTGGAACAGACGAGTTTGGGGAGTTTTATTGGAAACTGAAGGTCTTAAGGACCAGCACCTGGTGTGTGTGAGTTGGGATCGGTTGCACAGGTCAGTTGCCAGCTGGCTGATAGCAAGTGATTTGTAACTTCTGCTGGTAGCAACAAGGAAGTTCGTGATGGAAGTGACTTTACTTTTCAGTCGCCCCCTCCCTATTTGCATATGCGTGGGTGTGCCCATTTGGCTAGGCACTATGAGCGCATTGGTGTGTGTGTGTGTGTGTGTGTGTGTGTGTGTGTGTGTGTGTGTGTGTGTGTGTGTGTGTGTGTGTGTGTGTGTGTGTGTGTGTGTGTGTGTGTGTGTGTGTGTGTGTGTGTGGTGTAGCAGTTACCCCTTCTTAACGAGCTGTTGAGGCCATAGGCATGCCCACAACACTTTGTACTTCAAAGGCAACAGCAGAAGGGACTTTGAACTTTGACCAGTCTCTGCTGTACCTGCCTTTGAAACAGAGCACTGCATCTCCTAGGTAACCACTTACACCCAGTTCAATTACACACAAGGACTTTATAATGCAATAATTGTGTGCGTGTGTGCGTGTGTGTGTGTGTGTGTGTGTGTGTGTGTGTGTGTGTGTGTGTGTGTGTGTGTGTGTGTGTGTGTGTGTGTGTGTGTGTGTGTGTGTGTGTGTGTGTGTGTGTGTGTGTGTGTGAGTGAAGTGTGCATGAACATAATCAAGAGTGCACTGCACTGATGAGCCCCAACAGGGCGAAACGGCCTCGGTGCCGTCTGCAGTTCTCTTTCTCTTTGCTCCCTACAATTATATTTTGTGTGTGTTGGAGGGCATATCGGTACCTATACCTATCCGATCCACAATGCATGTAGCTACGTATATACATATGCACACCTACATGTGTGTATATATATGCATTTAATATTATTATGTGTGTATGGGGATGCATGTAGGCTGCATGGAACGACGGTTGATATATGGATGGATGTCTCTGTACGTCACATATATACATGCCACCTTGCATGCGCATATATGCATGAACAATGCAGCGCTGAATGCATATATATGCAATGTAGCTGTGCCCTATCCCCATCATCATCATCATCATCATCATCATCATCATCATCATCATCATCATCATTATCATCATCATCATCACCCCCCTCCCCCCAGCAAGGTACGTGGCAAATGGGGCACCATGCATTGCACAGATCCATTCAGACAAAGACGTACGTATACATATAAGGCATACCCCCCGCTGTAAGCAGGTCCTGGAAAAGATGCCCCTAAAAAAGACGTCCACTTCTTGCAGAAATGTGCCCAATGCATCTATGACAGTGTCATGAGAGCAGTGATGATGATGATGATGATGATGATGCGTGCGATGCCAGGCGGAACTGTTTTTAGGGGCATCTTTTCCAGGACCTGCTTACAGCGGGGGGTATGCCTTCTGTATAATTATATATTCATTTTATATTATGTATGTGTATATGGGTGGGTGCATGTATGTGTGCTCTTCTGCATAGGCATGCCCATGGGTGGCGGGCGGCCGGCTGCTGGCCTGGCTATAATACATGTACGTATGTATATATGCATATACATAATTATATAGATATAGATAGATAGATATACATATACATAATTATATGTATATATATATATATATATATATATATATATATATATATATATATATAATATTATATATAGGTGTGTGTATGCATGCATGCGTGTAGGTAGGTATAGGTAGGTATGCTTGCATGTCCGCTTCTTGCAGAAATGTGCCCAATGCATCTATGAAAGTGTCATGAGAGCAGTGATGATGATGATCATGATGATGATGATGATGATGATGGTGATGATGATGATGATGATGATGATGATGATGATGCGTGCGATGCCAGGCGGAACTGTTTTTAGGGGCATCTTTTCCAGGACCTGCTTACAGCGGGGGGTATGCCTTCTGTATAATTGTATATTTGTATGTATGTATATGTATATGGGTGGGTGCAAGTATGTGTGCTCTTCTGCATAGGCATGCCCATGGGTGGCCGACACCCGGCTGCTGGCCTGGCTATAATACATGTACGTATGTATATATGCAATATACATATACATAATTATATATATATATAATATTCTATATAGGTGTGTGTACGCATGCATGCGTGTAGGTAGGTATAGGTAGGTATGCTTGCATGTGTAAGTGCATGGCCACGATCCATTTGCATCAGAGGGGCTCTGATGATGCCAGTGCGGACCCCCTTGTGCCATGGTTGCACAAGGGGGTCCGCACTGGCAGCGGTGGATGCCCCCACCCATGGCCCCTTGGCTCCCCCGGAGAGGATCAAGGCGATGCCTTTTGCCACCCGTGATGCATGCTATGGCATACATGGATGCATCCATGGCATGATGGGCCACCGTACGCTCGTGCAGATGTGGATGGCATGCATCATCATTGTGGATCCATGCGGCAGGTGCATGCATGTGCGCCAACCGGTGGCACATGGTCTGTACGTGTGTACACTATGCATGGTGGAGTGACCCATCCAGTGCCATAATGCACCCATGGCGAGGGAGCTGGCATATGTGTGGTGGCCACAGCTGGCATGCCCTCTTCTGCAGAGGCATGCCCATGGGTGGTGGCTGGCCGGCTGATGCGCGTTTCTCAACTGCAAGCAGGGGGCGGTTGGCTGCTGGCCTGGCTCTACATATGTACGTATATCTAGCTATATAATATTATGACTTGTATATAATTATATATATGTGTATGGGTGGGTGTATGCATGTGTGCATGGGCGGGCGGCTGCTGGCCTGGATACACATGTGCGTATGTATATATACATATGCATATACATGTACAAATATACATACATATACATATATATATAAAATTATATATGCATATAATTATGGGTGTGTGCATGCATGTGTGTAGGTAGGTATAGGTAGGTATGTTTGTATGTGCACGTGCATGGCCACGATCCATTTGCATCAGAGGGGCTCTGATGATGCCAGTGCGGACCCTCTTGTGCCATGGTTGCGCAACGACTGCCCCACTGGCAGCGGTGGATGCCCCCACCCATGGCCCCTTGGCTCCCCCGGAGAGGATCAAGGCGATGCCTTTTGCCACCCGTGATGCATGCTATGTCTGTCACGTAGAAATGGCATCATGGACGCATCATGACGCATCGCCTCATGTCCCGGGCCATGGTGATGTCGTCCATCATGCACGGGATGGATCCATCCATGCATGATGGATGCGGGAGGAGGAGCCAGAGGCGGTTCTTTTTTAGGGGCATTTCCCCCCCCCAGGACCTGCTTGCAGCAGTCCTATTTTCTCTACATACATGGCACGATCCATGGGCTAGACATGCCAAGGTGCACGGGGGCGGGTGAGGGGGCCGTGGGTTGGCGGCATGGTACACCCTAGCCTCCCTAGTACATGGATGCATGGCATGGTTCAAGACATTATACCTGCATGGAGAGCTCCACACATGCAGCATGCGCGCATGGTCATGCATGGAGGTACCCACAATGCATGTACCAGCACAAACTGCACATGCACAAAGACATGACGATATGACCTGATACACCATGCCAAGTCGTCAGTGAAGGTAGACAGGGCCATATGGGCCCTTTGAGTCACCTCCCCTACCGGCTCACTAGGTGAAGACAGGCTGCAAACACTGCACAGATCCATCCACACATGCACGCGCCCAACCATGCACACACATGCCATGCATGCAAGGTACAAGCAATGGCACATGTGCAAAGGAGTAACAATAACTACATTGACTGCTAATACACAGAGGGGGAGGGGCCTAAGCTCTTTTATGACCATGTAGGGCAACATTCCAAAAGGATACACTACAGGGTACAAAACAATGGCACATGTGCAAAGAGGTTACAATTAATACATCAACTGCTAATACACAGAGAGGGAGGGACCTAGGCTCTTTCATGACCATGTAGGGCAATAATTTATTCGAGGCTGTCCAGGTATATAGGCCAGGAATCAGAAAGGGGGTGTGAAGTGCAGCTAAGCATGGGGAAGAACAGCACAAAGCAGTCCCGCACTCTGGTGAGGAAGCGATCCCGGAAGATATACAGACTGAGACATGTGAGGCCATGGAGGAGACTGACAGGCAGACGCAAACTACTCCAGCGACAGGCAAGTGGCTCGATCTACTGGAGTGCTGTTCTTGCACCCACAAACTGACTGTTAAGGATAGGTAGCTAGGAACGGGTTCCACTGCACAGAGTTAGGGCGAGGGGATTAAGTGGGGGTGGGAGACAGGGGAAGCTTCCCAAGCCCCGTAGTGTTACAGAAATTACATTTCCTTCATGGGCAGAGCTCCCCCTCCCCCCATAGTGACTACACCCATGGAAGAAAATAAAATGTACTGTAATGATCAATGCACACCACTCGCCACTACAGGCAAGAAAGAAGCACGGCAGCCAACAACACCCAGCACCTGCTGTGAGGGCATCACCAGGCAAGCGGTGCCGTCAGCTGGATTTGACCGTCTATCCAGAGCTAGAGGAAGAGATGGACAAAATGGAAGATTTCTTTCAGATGGAGCATAATCTACATAGGAAGGGTGGACATCTGCATCCGGAAACATGGCGAAAAGTTCGGATGCACATTCTAAGTGAGTCTATTTGTATGCCTATGTGCCTGACCTTGGTACGGTGGCATTCCGTGTAGAGTGAAGGTGTGTATATATATATATATATATATATATATATATATGGGTTGTAACCATGGCCTCACATTTGGACCATCCTAGTGTATTTGCAGTATGCGGTCAATCAAGGTGACACACCATCACTAGAGAGCTTTCTGCAAGAGGACACGATGCAGGGCTTTCTGGGATACATCAAGGTAGGCTGATGCAGCAGGGCATACAGAAGGGCGCACACCTGACCACTTCCGTGCATTTTACACATACTGTACGCAGGCCGATGGTGACATCAAGGAAAGTACAATGAAGACGTACGTGAACCACTTCCGCTACGTGGTGCAATACTTAGCCGCTGGGAACAAGCAGCCAACGAGTTCCTTTCCAATGGCCACCTATCTCAGCAACAGATGCCAGCATTATCACAGGGTCAGTGCCAGATCCAAAGCCGAGCACTCATGGCAAGTGCTGGACAGCAAAAGTCAGTGGATTCACTGGTACGTACGTACGTACGGTAGGTGTCATGCTACTCGCCACCTGCGAATGGATATCTCTTACTCCTAACTCTAATGTGCTGCTACACTACAGGCCAGATGTTTTGACAGCAGTACAGCAGTGCAAGGATGACTTCACAGTGGAGACGAATAGCAAGAAGAAGGCAGAGCTCAGCCAGCAACTGCTGGCATTGCTCATGTACACGTCAATAACACCTGGCCGCTGCAAGGAGTACACCACGTTGAAGTTTGTGGTCCATGACGACTTGCCAGCCATGAGAGTGAATCCCGAGGCTCCAAATTGTGTGCACATCACAGCCAGGGGAGATGCAGCGGCCATGGTGCTGGCAGACCACAAAACATCCAAACGCTATGGAAGCGACCACATCCTTCTAAGTGGGGACAGTCCGCTGCTGAGACATCTGTCCCAGCACATACAGTTGTATCGGCACGTTCTGTCCGGTACAGAGGACAACAACTGTCTGTTTGTGGTAAGTACAGACAAAAAGAGAGAGGCAGGGGATGCCGCACACATGTTAATAGGTACCCATTCTACATCTCCACAGAATCGCAGGGGGACAGCATTCGTGGGCGCCAAGTGGACCAACTACATCAAGAGAATCTTTCTGCAGTACACGGGGAAGGCCATCGTTCCTACAATTCTCCGGTCATCCTTTGTGACTTTCAATGAGGGGCAAACACTTCCGCCACACCTCAAGCAATCGATTGCTGCCAGCATGCGGCACAATCGATCTACTGTAAGTGGTCCCCATGATGGAGGAAGTGAACGCCTGTTTACATATGCATGCCTATCCACGAATTCACCATCCCTTATCCCAACCTATCCATGGTCTTTCTCCACGGCAGGCACTCCAAGACTATGATCGCAGAACCAAAATTGACAGAAACCAGGAGGCTCACCTGTACGCTGAGGGCCTGCTCCAAAAGGTACTGAATACTAGTGGTCTAGATCCACCAACGACACAGGAGGAGCCGCCCGAGGGACCCACATGCAACCAGCAGCAGTCCCAAACCACACCAATGACACAGGAGGAGCCGCCCGAGGGACCCACATGCAACCAGCAGCAGTCCCAAACCACACCAATGACACAGGACGAGCCGCCCGAGGGATCCACGCGCAACCAGCAGCAGTCCCCAACCACACCAATCACACAGGAGGAGCCGCCCGAGGGATCCACGCGCAACCAGCAGCAGTCCCCAACCACACCAATCACACAGGAGGAGCCGCCCGAGGGACCCACACGCAACCAGCAGCAGTCCCCAACCACACCAATCACACAGGAGGAGCCGCCCGAGGGATCCACACGCAACCAGCAGCAGTCCCCAAGCTTGCCAATGGCACAGCTGGAGCCACCCGAGGCGGGGGAAGCTGTCGCGGTGGTGGATAAAGAGTCGACAGTAACCAGACCGCGCATATGGATAGGGCGTTGCCTACGTGTTGACGGCAATGACGTCGTCATAACTCCATTCAAAGAAATCAGCAGGGACGTATTCATATTCCAAGTGGGAGGAAAGAGGCAAAGGGCACACTTGCGCGATGTAGTGAGCCCAATAGACCTCACCCACAATGCGACTGACAACACATACAGACTGCGCACTACAAGAACAGAAATTCACCTGTGTCTATCACCTGTATTGTAATCCTTACTTTTTTGTATTGTAAATGACTCAAAGTTTGGACAGCTTGTCATCAAGAGTTTAATTAGTGCAGTGTTCTAGGCACTGCCCTATTTCAGTAGTATAGTAATTTACTACATTAAATGCTATATATATATCATATATAATAATGTATTACTTCGTATATAAAATTTATTTTAAATATATTATAGATAATTACTGTAATTAGTACAATAATTATAATTTTATTGATATCTAAAACGAAATGAGTTCCGGCTAACATAAGTTAGGGTTCAACAGTTGGGGTGCACGCAAAAGTTAGGGTTCACAAGTACGGGTTATATAAAAGTTAGGGTTCAACAGTTGGGGTAAATGAAAGAGTTAGGGTTCAACAGTTGGGGTAAATGAAAGAGTTAGGGTTCAACAGCTGGGGTAAATGCAAAACGTTTAGGTTCAGTAGTCGGGGCAAAGGAAAAAGTTAGGGTTAACAGCTGGGGTTAGGGCCATGGATTGTGGCCCATTTTGGGCCGCCGAGGGGCCGATCGGGCCATTTTTGCGGGCCGTCGGGCCACACGGTGGGAATTTTGGGCCACCCGGGAGATTTGCGGGCCACCCGGGAAGGATTTGGGCCATTTTGGCCCATTTCAAATTGGGCCATTTTGGAGATATTCCGGGCCATCTCCGGTCCCGTTTGCGGGCCATAATCTTCTCTCAACTCCCGCCTCGAGCCACCGCTCGCGCTGAGGTCGGTATTGGCATCCGGTCAATCCTGCGGTGCTTGAACGGAAGCGTGTGTCTTTCCGTGGTGCATTTCTCGGCTCTTCCAAGTGATCGCGAGGTAAAGAATATCATGCGTTGAGATGCCACCACTCAGCCTTAGCATTGCACTGCGATGCATTCTCAATTGACCAATGCATTATGGCATGCGCTGAATCTGCACAAGATGTGATTAATGCCCACAAGGAAAATCATGTATGACATTTCATGCAGTGTATTTACCTGTTCTATGGAGAAGTGTTTAGATTGTCAACTGCATGGGGTAAGCCAGCAGCTAAGAGCCCATCTACACAGAGTGAAGTGTAAAAGTGCAAAATGTATGCGACCATTCGCTCATTTTCAAGTAGATTATGCATGGCTTTCTTCATCCAGTTGAGTACCGGCAAGCTCTTGTGCGTTTCCTTGGCTTTACGCAAAATTGACCATACTTCCTGGCTCATGAAGTGAATCTTCTCAACCTTTGTACATATCAATTGCCGGCATCGAGGCCTATCCGATGATACCCATTATGTTTGCATACCCACTATCAGTGTTCACCTCGACCCTGCATGTGACCTTGGCAAAAACAGTCCACCGGACACTCCTAATGCTCAATCTACTTAAAATGCACATCACCGAACAGCCCGTGGTATTAGCAATCCAACAATACTCACTGTGAGAAAAATCGCTCATTTTCAGGTAGGTTATGGATGGTTTTGCAAGTATGTTGCAAGTATTGGCAGACGCCTGCAAGCTCAATTTTGGGTGGACAAATTGACCCGTCTCTCCTGCCTTGTGGACCAAATTTTTTCAAGCTCGACACCAATCAATATCCAGCATCAAGGCCTATCTAATGATACCCACTGAGCTTGTATTATGAGGTAGTAGTGCCTGAATTTCATTTCGCCATAGTGTCTCCAAGACCAGAGGTGAGAAGGTTGGCTTTTGTTGAGGTAAGCAGTTCTCTCTCCACATTACACCGCTTGTGCGGACTCTTGCACCCCCATTCGAGTTTTATTCCACTCAAACATACCTTTTGTTCACATTTGGCCTAGTGGTATCATCAGTTGCAGCTTTTGAAGGGGCAGAATACTAGACAGTTGTAGAAGAGACAATGGCAAGCCCTGCCCCAAGTGGTAAGCATCGTGTGCATTGTGTACAACCGATCACTCCATATAAGGGCCTCACACCTAACAAATTACCAATGCACATGCATGTGTATATCGGCACACTCTGCGTGAAGAAGGCAATACCCTGTTCTTGTGTGGCTATCATTCCATTCATTGGATGTTGTAGATTTTAGTAGTGATGAGGAGGGACCAATGTGTCGCGAGAAGAGGCAAAGGTTTGTACAGCATATGTGGTACACATGCAGAACAGTCAAAACCCTGCTTTCACTCTCTTAGGCTAATGTCTCCAATGGAGATAGCTTTGGAGGGTTTGAC
Organism: Aplysina aerophoba; assembly: GCA_949841015.1. NCBI lineage: Eukaryota > Metazoa > Porifera > Demospongiae > Verongiida > Aplysinidae > Aplysina > Aplysina aerophoba. The sequence goes on along the minus strand of OX465052.1, from coordinate 12,585 downwards.
ACAGCGCAAGCCGCTCAACCTGGAGGTTCGGGATACTACAGACGGCAAGGGCCGTGGTCTGTTTACCCTTACTGAGTACAAGAAAGGGGAATTTCTGTGTGAGTTCGAAACAGCGAAAGTTTACCCTAGGAAGGAGATGGCACAGCACATTGCTGAATACTCGGCAAATGACGAAGGATCATATATCATTGAGGCACCTGTGCAGGGCACATGGCTGTGCTTCGATGCCACCAGACGATTTGGTGGCGTGGGCCGGTATGCAAATCATGCCACTCAGAAAAAGGCGACGGCAAAGCTCTTTCGCCCGCTGATGGTGCAAGGCAAGCACCGCATTGCTTTATTGGCGGAACGAGACATGGACGCGGGAGAAGAGGTGACTTTCGACTACGGCTGTAAGCCTGAAGGCAGGGAGTGGCTGATGAGGCGTCCTCGATCTGTTGCTCCCGAGCCCCCACCCACTCATTCTTCTCTCACTCCAACAGCTGCATCAGGGAGGATGCGCTTTACAGCTGATGAGGAAAAGCTGGTTAAGAGCTACTTCAGGGAAGTCATCAACTGCAAACGGACAGCAAGCCTGGAACAGTGCAAGGCCTTTCTGCGTATGCACCCAATGCAACGCACAGCTAAACAAATACAGGTTAAAGTGCGCAATCTTCTTTAAGTCCACGAAGGTACTGAAACTCAAATGCAATGGACTACCATGGCTAGTAGACTTTCATGATTTTCATTGAAAAGGCGTTATGTAGCCAATTGCATTATTCACCATTTCAACTTGTTTACACTGATCACGATCATTTGGTATTGTCCAAAATTCCTTCATTTGTGGGGTGGAGAAGTGCTTTATTGACAGAATTTTGAAGCTGCATGCATATTTGTTCACAGAAAGTTGATTAAAACCATGTGCAAATTTTGGGCCATAAATGGGCCAAAATGGCCTAGTGGCCCATTTTTTAAACTTTGGTGGAGAAAATTTTTTTTCGCGAAAATGTCCTACACTGTCTACCTAGTTCACAGTTCTATGGGTAAAAACGTTCATGGTTCAAAATTAAAGAAATGGGCCACATTGTGGTGGCCCGAAAATGGGTCAAATTGACCCAAATTTTGGAACCCCCCTAATGGCAACAAAAATGGTTGCAGGATGCATAAAAAGAATTTCTAATAAAATATAAAAATAGGCCATTTTGACCCAATTTTTTTTGGTAACCCTGGGGTTCTAAAAATGAAAAGAAAAGGTATGGGAGAATCTTTTGAGCAACTCTGCAAATTGGGCCATTTTGACCCAAAAATGGGCCATTATGGCCCAAAATTTTGAAAACCCAGGGTTAAAAAAAAGCATGGATTAGAATGTAGAGCAGAATTAAAGTCGTTAAGAGGGCATTTTTTTAAGAAGCCCATTTTTTGAAAAAAAATGCCCAGGGATTTTATTGAGCTGGGGTTTGAAGTTATTTTTTGACTAGGGTGGTGCACTTATGTCAAGCAATTATGTCCCAAAAGGAATAATACCCCAGCCTTATAGATATAAATTGGGCCAATTTGACCCAAAATGTTATGTTACCCTGGGGTTTAGAAAATGTATAAAACAGCAACGGAACATGTTTTGAGCAATTCTGCAAAATGGGCCATTTTGGCCCAAATTGTTTTGCTGCACTGGGGTTATGAAAATGTACAACAACAGAAAGGGGGCATCGTTTGAGAAATTCTGCAAAATGGGCCATTTCGGCCCAAATTTTTTTGTTAACCTGGGGTTATGAAAATGTACAAAAACAGCAAGGGAGCATCTTTAGAGCAATTCTGTAAAATGGGACATTTTGACCCAAAATGTTTTGGTACCCTGGCGTTTAGAAAAGGTGTAAAACAGCAAGGGAACATGTTTTGAGCAATTCTGCAAAATGGGTCATTTTGGCCCAAATTGTTCTGTTGCCCTGGGGTTACGAAAATGTATAAAAACGGTAAGGGAGCATCGTTTGAGAAATTCTGCAAAATGGGCCATTTTGGCCCAAATTTTTTTTTTACCTGGGGTTATGAAAATGTATAAAAACAGCAAGGGAGCATCTTTAGAGTAATTCTGGAAGTGGGCCATTTTGAACCAAAATTGGGCCATTATGGCCTAAAATGTTGAAAACCCTGGGTTGCAAAAATGGGTGGAATACAATGTAGAGCAGAATTAAAGTCATTTGGGGGGCACTTTTATAAGTGGCCCATATTTTGAAAAAAATTGCCCAGGGATTTTATTGAGATGGGGTTTGAGGTTATTTGTCAACTAGCGTGGTGTACTCATGTCAAGCAATTATGTCCCAAAAGGAATAGCTCCCCAGTCTTATAGATAAAATTTGGGTCAGTTTGTCCCAAAATTTGACCAGCGAACGGCCCAATTTTTTTTTGCAGAAATGTGTCACACGTGAGGTGAGGAGTGTTTTCCTAAGTTTGGGGTTATTGGGGTTTGGGGTTACAAACCCCGCCCACAGAAAAAAATTTTTGGGAAACGACTCGAAATGCGCTCCCGAGTTTGGTGCCAAAAACCCTTAACCCCAAAAAACCCTGGTGCATCCATGGCCGGGGTTAGGGTTAGGGTTAGGGTTAGGGTTAGGGTTAGGGCGCTGTTTTCGATGCAGTGTCAGCCTTGCAGAAGTCGCCTTAGGCCTTTTTAACCTACCTTTGGCTCGCCATTCAACTCATTTCTGCCTTGTGCAGACTCCCTGCTGGCTGTGGTAGGCTGCGGAGTGGTCCGCATGCTTCTAGTGCTGCCGTGTGGGCTTATTGGTGTACGATAGCATGACGTGAGCGACTCCCCCGCGGAGCACTGTGGCTATCAGTATTCACTCTACATGCCTGAGGCGATTATGCCTTGAATAAAGCATAGGTGGGCCAGGTGGGCCAATACAAAAATAGACCATGGTGTTACAATGACGCATAGTGCATGAGTGGAGCCTGCCGGAGTCAAGTGTGTGGATGTTTGCTGAGGTGCAGCTCCGTGGGCGTTGACCGTAGGTGGTATGTGTTGTCGCTGGGGCTATAGTGGCAGTCCACCGGGTAGATCCACTGATCTGAGGTGGCCTTTCGGACTTGGCCCACCTCGCAGTGGTACCTGTTTCCACCAATGTGGGACATTCTCAAATACCTCAGCCTCGACTTGTCTTTGCTGAGTCGCTGGACTTTACCAACCTCGATGTTTGGTTCTGTCACTGTGGATCCCGGCATAACAATTGCCACAATGTCCCCCATCCCGGGGCCTTCTCCATCGCTGTCACTGTCGCTGTCGCCGCCGCCGCATGCGGCTGGCTCCCTGGTTGATGATGGTCCAGCCACATCGCCTGTGCCGGCAGTGGACAGGAGGACCGTCTTGAGCAGGTTCCCGGTGTACTCCCGGCCCTTGTTCTCGCGGTCCACCTGGGTGCGCCTGTCGTAGTGTTCTATTTGCTGCAAAGTCACAAACGGGGGGATGCATGTTTAAGCATTGGTGGGTGTGGGTGTTGCTATGGTATGGTATGGTATGTGCGTTGTGTGCGCATGTGGAGTTGGATGGGTGGATTAGGGCGAGGGTGGATATAGCAGTGCCTACTCACCGCCCGCCTGCTGTGCCGCATGGCTGCGGCCATAGATTCCTTGTCGGCCTCTGATAGGTTTGACTTCTCGCAGTGCGTGACAAAAATTGATCGAAGCAGCGTGGGCCCTATCCTTTTTTTAAGGTGGCATTCAAAGATGCTTTCTATGTACGATGTCCACGCACTAGCACTGTATGGTGCGCCTCTTTCGTTCTTAAAGAATGGGGGGATAGGCAAGGGACAAGGTAGAAATGAAGGAGAGTGAAATACGTAGGAACAAACAAGTGACCATATAAGTGGATTGGTGTACTGGGATGGCGATGGCAGTGGCAGTGGTGCATGCACGTGTACATGCATGTGCGCATACAAACATACATGCATACTCACCAGGAAGAGGAAGGTGCTCTGTCGTTCCGTCCCCTGCAGGAACTTCCTGTGGTCGTTCAAGTGCACGGCAATGTGCCTCAACAGCGGGGTGTCTTCATGTAGAGGTACAAAGTGATCCCCGTAGCTCTTGTGAGTTTTGTAGTCCGCCAGTAGCAGGTAGGCTCGGGTGCCATCGGTAGTGATGTGGAGGCGATTCGGTCTCTCTCGGTCAACCGCTGGCCGAGGCAATGTGTCGTGGGTGGCCACGTGTAATGTTTGAAATTCTTTGGCACGGCCAGGTGGGAGGGCAGTGTAGAATAGCACGGCGAGGAATTTCTGAGACTCCTGGGCCCTTCTCCGGGAGCCAGTTGCTCTCTCAAAGAGCCCCTTCTGCTGTCTGACAGCGTCCAGAACTTCATCCCTGAAGGGGGAGGGGGTGGTTACACTGCGTGAGTGTGTGTGTGTAATTGTAGGGTGTCATGGGGGTCAAGACCGAGGGTGACGGATGACTTGGAGCTACTCCACTGCAACTCTTTAGCGTACGTATCAAAAGCATGTCACGTCCACCCCGTAGGCTTACCATTCGGCCCACTTGTCCTTAGCCTCCAGTGCCTGCCAGCTTTGGTGGGCTGTAGACTGGACCACCTGCTTGCGGCATTGCACGATGAGCCTGCCGATGTTGAGGTAGTGCTCCTGCTGTGCGTAGGGCTTGTTGGCCTTTGTGTAGAGGTAGCGTAACCCGTACCTCAGGTTGTCAAGGTACCGGGCAATGGTGCTGCCCTGGAGACCCCTTCCTCGCAGGCTTCCCACAAACGCCTCAATCATGTCAGGATCCAGGAGGCACTCGAGGGTGGGGCTGGTTCTCTGTTCCTCTTTGACGTAGGCAAAAAACACTGGGCGTGTCAGAGATACGTACATGACTGTAGGATCAGTGTGTCCATGCATGCGCATGTGTGTGCGTAGTGGGCTGGGGTGTAGGAATGTGGAGTGGTGTGTGTGTGTGTGTGTGTGTGTGTGTGTGTGTGTGTGTGTGTGTGTGTGTGTGTGTGTGTGTGTGTGTGTGTGTGTGTGTGTGTGTGTGTGTGTGTGTGTGTGTGTGTGTGTGTGTGTGTGTGTGTGTGTGTGTGTGTGTGTGTGTGTGTGTGTGTGTGTGTGTGTGTGTGTGTGTGTGTGTGTGTGACAGGACACTTACGCAAATGGTGCAACTGGGCCCGGTCCCATGTGGCAGGTGCAATTGCATCGCGTCCCCTGTCCAAGCAGACTGGGTTCGTGAAGAAGTGCCTCATCTTGTTCATCTTTTCCCGTAAGGCCATGTGCTCCGGAGCATTAACATCGAGGTAGTTCCTTGTGCGTCCTCCCCTGTCAGTAGCCCCTCGCCACTGCTGCTTCGCTGGTGGCTGGTAGTCGCTCTCGTCACTGTCACCACTGCATTAATGGGCAAAGCGGGCGTGGTATGCAGTGAGTATGCTGCATGCACGTAACACTTGCATTATGCAGTCGGTGTACGAACACTGAGTGTGCAATGTCGTCTTCCACACATGTACTGCTAGTACTTGTACATACCGGTATACCGCCCACCCCTGACTTGTACCATGCAATTCAAACCTGAGCTCCGAGAAGTCATCTGGTGGTGTGGGGGACTGGGTTTCGTGTTCTTGCTCGGGGGTAGTGTCCATTGGGTGGGTCCGTGGGGGAGTCTCAGTGGGGTGGGGCCATGGGGGAGACTCGGTGGGCTGGTACCGTGGTGGGGTCTCGGTGGAGTGGTGCCATGGGGGAGACTCGGTGGGCTGGTACCGTGGGGGGGTATCGGTGGAGTGGTGCCATGGGGGAGTCCCAGCGGAATGGGGCTGTGGGAGAGCTGGAGTGTGGTGGGGCTGTGGGGGAGTCCCAGCGGAATGGGGCTGTGGGGGAGTCTCAGTGGGGTGGGGCCGTGGCGGGGTCCCAGCGGAATGGGGCTGTGGGAGAGCTGGAGTGGGGTGGGGCTGTGGGGGAGTCTCGGTGGGGTGGGGCTGTGGGGGAGTCCCAGCGGAATGGAGCTGTGGGGGAGCTGGAGTGGGGTGGGGCTGTGGGGCAGCTGGAGTGGGGTGGGGCTGTGGGGGAACTGGAGTGGGGTGGGGCCGTGGGGGAGTCTCAGTGGGGTGGGGCCATGGGAGAGTCTTGGTGGGGTGGGGCCGTGAGGGAGTCTTGGTGGGGTGGGGCCGTGGGGGAGTCTCGGTGGGGCGGGGCTGTGGGGGAGCTGGAGTGGGGTGGGGCTGTGGGGGAGCTGGAGTGGGGTGGGGCTGTGGGGGAGCTGGAGTGGGGTGGGGCCGTGGGGGAGCTGGAGTGGGGTGGGGCCGTGGGGGAGCTGGAGTGGGGTGGGGCCGTGGGGGAGCTGGAGTGGGGTGGGGCCGTGGGGAAGTCTCGGTGGGGTGGGGCTGTGGGGGAGTCCCAGCGGAATGGGGTTGTGGGGGAGTCTCAGTGGGGTGGGGCTGTGGGGGAGCTGGAGTGGGGTGGGGCTGTGGGGGAGCTGGAGTGGGGTGGAGCCGGGGGAGAGTCTCGGTGGGGTGGGGCTGTGGCGGAGTCCCAGCGGAATGGGGCTGTGGGAGAGTCTCGGTGGGGTGGGGCTGTGGCGGAGTCCCAGCGGAATGGGGCTGTGGGAGAGTCTCAGTGGGGTGGGGCTGTGGGGGAGTCTCAGTGGGGTGGGGCTGTGGGGGAGCTGAAGCGGTCTGGGTGGTAGCAGCCTGTCCTTGTGGGTCTGAGTGGGGTGGATAGCCAGGGTTAGGCCAGCCATGTGCGTGTACTGGTCGCTCTGGGCGAAAGTAAAGGGTGTGGGTGGCTAACAGGAGGGCAGTGGGCTGAAAAGGTACGCGTATGACTGACTCTGGTGTGATGCAGGCGCAAAGTAGGTGATCAGTCAGCCATGGTAGAGACTGGTGTGCATGTACGTACCTGCTTGTGAGCCTATTGCCGCCAGTGCAAAGGCAGCCGTCCACAGCTCTTGCCAGAAGGGGTCAGGTTTGCCTGCCATATGCTCGCTCGCCTTAGAAATTTGATTCTGCCCAACTAGCAACCCTCTCCAAATGCCTCCTTTTATACCCCTAGCCCTAATCCCCTCCCACAAGATGGCCCTGGGCAGATCCTGCTGCGCATTCCATGCCCCAGTTTGTGCATCCCCGCCCACAAGATGGCCCCTTGGAGGTACATGGTGGGCTTCTTTGTGGGCAGTGTGGTCAGTGTGCCAGACGCGTCCCTCCCACAAGGGTGCCCCTTCACTTTCCTGGCCTTTCATCCATGCATCCTTGCCAGTTAATGGCCTGGGGCGCTAATTGAGTGCCCCCCCAGCTGTATGGCTCTATACCCCTCCCACCTGGTGCAGTTGTTTTGGTTTGAACTGTTGTGTGTGTCATGCCTTTACGGTAATAATGCTCTCTATCCATATTGTGCCATGAAATGGAGCCATCCATGCAGCAGTAGCAGTAGCAGTAGCAGTAGCAGTAGCAGTAGCAGTAGCAGTAGCAGTAGCAGTAGCAGTAGCAGTAGCAGCAGCAGCAGCAGCAGCAGTAGCAGTAGCAGCAGCAGCAGCAGCAGCATAAGCGCTTACTTAAAAAGAAGAAAAAAAGGGGGGGGGAGAAAAAAGTGCATGCGTGTTACTTTTAAGTGCATGTGTGTTACTTTTAAGTGCATGTGTGTTACTTTTAAGTGCATCTGTGTTACTTTTAAGTGCATCTGTGTTACTTTTTATTGTTTTTGCCTTGTTTCCCCGCCCTCTTGCCGCGGGACCTGCCCCTGCCACGCCGGGCCCCACCATAGAAATGCTGGTGGGTGGCCTGGCTGCCTGGCTGCTGCAGCATTAGAATCCCCGTGTGAGGGGCAGTCCCCGGCAGCAGGGGCCTCTGGGGCTCTGGTGGCTGGGGCTCTGGTGGCTGGGGCTCTGGTGGCTGGGGCTCTGGTGGCCGTGTTGCCACCGCTGACGAGCCGGCTTCCCCTCCCTCTGAGGCAGGGGCCCTCTTCTGCAAGGGTGTAGGGCAGGGAGATTGTGGGCTCCTATTTGCACCACGTGGTGCCATGTGTATGTTGCACTGAGGAGGGCATGTAGCCCGAAACGTGCGCTGCATCCCCTGTGTTTGTTTACTTGCTGGGCAGCAGCTCAGGTGATGCAGCGAGCGTCTGCAACTCTTGTGTGTGGTGCTGTGTGTGTGTGTGTGTGTGTGTGTGTGTGTGTGTGTGTGTGTGTGTGTGTGTGTGTGTGTGTGTGTGCACGTGTGGAGTGTGGAGTGTCGGGTGCCAGCACCTACCATGCCGGCCCGCAGCGGGGCCAGGTGCTTTGTCAGCATCTTGGGCAACTGTGGGAGGCGAGAGATGCACATGTGGTATATGCTATCTATCCTGGGGTGGTACGTGTTTGTGGCACGCGCATGGTGGCGCTCACCATGCGGTGGACCACCCGCACCATTGTTTTCTCCACTAGCTGTGCAGGAGGGGGCACATATTACATGCAAGTGTGTTGCGTTGACGTCAGTGAGTGCATGCCAGGTGGGGGGACGTGCACCTGCTGATCCTCACCTCTTCCAGAGTGAGGAGGTCCTCGCGTGTGAGGATCCCCTCTCCTCCCACTCCCACCTCCTCCTCTTCTCCCTTCCCCGCCTCCCCCTGCTGCATCTCTTCGGTAACCTGCGGTAGTGATGCATTGTGCTTGGCGGATAAATGAATGGATGGATGGGTGGGTGGGTGGGGTGGGGTGATGGGGTGTGTGCCTGTAGCTAACTCACGTTCTCATGCTCCGCCATTTTAGCCGGTTTCGTTTAATGATTGGGGGTGCACACCTGCACTCATTGATTACAATTGGACATGTAGGAGGCGCCATATAGATACTACATTGGGTTAGCTATAGTACTTAGTCAGTGATTGGTGTATATAGGTTCTGTGTGGCACGGGGACGCCTAGTACGCACGTATATGCGCATAGTCGATGCACTAGCAGATGCACTAGCATTATGCATGAACGAAGCGGCCCCGCACGTCGAGGAAGCGTCGACGCCCCACCCAATCGCCTCCATGCACGGATCTCAACTTGCTGCAGGTAGGGGTGTGTCGTTACCGGCGGCTGCGCGCATCTGCAGCAGGCTGCTGCAGGGGACTCTTTGCGGCGATTTCGGCGATCTTTGCGCGCAGACATAATTACGTAATTTGCCTGGTCGCAAACCCAAAACTGCATGTGAGTCTGGGTCCCCGTCGGCACGTGACTCGGTCACATGCCGATGGACCAGGGGGGGGTCGAGGCACGTCACAAGCGCACGGGTCATGTGACTCGGTCACATGCCGATGGACCTCGGACACGTGTCACGAAACTCGCGGCGAAAGGCAAAATGGCGAGCGCGGCCCGGGGAGAGGCGAGGACTGAACGAGTCCAACAGTACGCGGCTTCTTCGCGCAGCGACGACTCCGGATGCCAAGGTGAGACGCATCGCATCACTCTGCGGCCTAAGAAAGCTACAATGCGTGCAAGACAGCACGGCGGGCCTACAATTCATGCGCATAACCCTGACCCTGGGCCACCTTTAGTCACCCTCAATGCACCTCACCCGACCACGCGGGGCTGAACCCCATACCCGGCAAAGGGTTGCGCCGGGACAAATCGAATGGACACAACCCCCCCCTGTCTGCACCTTTAGCACCCTTCCCAACCCCAAACGCAAAACATACAGAAACAGACCCCAGCGCGCACATTTAAATAAAGAGCTCCATCCTGTACTAATCGTGTGTGCTGTCCTGTTTCTTCCCCTCCCCTTTCCCGCGGTGGCTGGTCAGTGTGCTTATTGTGATCTTTGCCTCGCCACCAAAGTGGATCCCCAGGAGTAAGGGCCCGCCCTTCTCCTCCTCGCTCGGCCCCCATCGTGGCCACCTTGGCCGCTAGCTCCCCTGGGAGGGACTGGTCTGTGCGTGGCAGGGATGGCGGCGGCTTTGAATGTGGGAATGTGGTAAAGGAAGGTTGTGAGTTGATGCGTGAATGTGTGTGTGTTCGTTCGTTCATACGTGTGCGTGGATGCGCTATCTGTGTGTGTGTGTGTGTGTGTGTGTGTGTGTGTGTGTGTGTGTGTGTGTGTGTGTGTGTGTGTGTGTGTGTGTGTGTGTGTGTGTGTGTGTGTGTGTGTGTGTGTGTGTGTGTGTGTGTGTGTGTGTGTGTGTGTGTGTGTGTGTGTGTGTGTGTGTAGGTAGGTATGTAGGTATAAATGGTGTATAGCAGTCCCCTGTGAACTAAGCCCCATGGCCAGCCTCACTCACCAAGTGTGCCATCAGGATGGCCGCACAAAGGGCCCACCATGGTCCGTGCGCCTTCGCTGGTGGCATTACATGGTGTGGTAGAGGACACATCGTCCCTATGTATGTATGTATGTATGTATGTATGTATGTATGTATGTATGTATGTATGTATGTATGTATGTATGTATGTATGTATGTATGTATGTATGTATGTATGTATGTATGTATGTATGTATGTATGTATGTATGTATGTATGTACGCATGTATGATCCTAACCCTTTCCACCACAGCGAGTCCCCCTTCTTCGGGGACCCCCACCTCCGCCTTCGCCTAGTGCTCCTGCATCTCCACCACGCGGTGGTAGTGGATGGATCAATGGATGGATGGATGGATGCAGGATGTACTCTTTTGACTGATTAGCAAGCTTATTTTGCAGCTGTACATGCATTAAGCATACAGTGACGTTGTATTTTCGATCATCTTACAATATGTATCATCGGGAAGTTAATTGCTTAGTCTTGTACCCAGTTGACAAAGGCCTTTGTAGACGAAGCGTCCTGCAATCATTGTTATTGATTCTGCTGTGTATTTGCTCACGATCAGTTCGACCGATATCAACAAAGTAGCAATGAGCCTTTACGATATCAAGTTATATACGATATCAAGTTATATATATCATGATCATGTAGACGCTTTTCTTGCATGAAGCCATGAAATGCAATCACTATCACATATAGATGCGCGACACTTGACCGCCCGGGGATTGCTGCCTGCAGGCAGAGGAGCAGCAGCAGCACGCGGAACGGGCACAGGCAGGTGTAGGGCGTGCACTCCGCTCGCCAACGCAGCTTCCCTTCCCTTCCCTTCCCTTGCAACACTATTATACGCGATACGCATCGTAACCGTTCCCTGCCTCATTATAAACACGGCCAAATCGTGCCTAAAACACCCTGGCATGCGCTCGTAGGGTCAGAGGCACCTGCAGATGACATGTATGGATGTAACATGCACTGCATCTAGCTGTCTAGCTAGCTATATACCAACTGGAAGAGGAATTGTGAATTGCTGTACGTTTGCATGTGGCGCGCATGTATTGGAGACTCGCGGCATATTATACGGCGCAAGTATGTATTTCATACAGTTACAGGGTAAGGGGAACTGCCAGGGTCAGGGTTAGCTGGGGTTCGGGCTTAGCTAGGGTTAGGGCTAGGGTTAGGGCTTAGGGTTCGGGCTTAGGGTGCCCTTACCAGCTTGCTCGCCGAACGCCTGATCCAATCCCGCTCGTTTTTAAAACCGGCCCAAAAGTGGTCCTGCACCCATGGCCGTCAGGGCACTCCTATGCAGTTCATCAGAAAGGAAGCAAGCCCACACGTCGAGGAAGCGGCCGAGACCCATCAAATTGCCACCATGCACGGATCTCAACCTCCTGCTGGTCGAGATGGGTCCTTCCCGGCGACTGCGCGCATCTCCAGCAGGCGGCAGAGGATTGCGAAAAGCATTTTTTCCCCTCCCCTCCCAAGGTGCTCGCGCGACGGCAGGTAATGATACGCGTGCACGAGAACCGGGACAACTCGCGCGATCAAAGAGACATATATATATGTACGCAAGCACTTCCCGTTCCTCGAGCCAGCATTGTGTGCCTCTGTGGCAAGGTGGGTAGATCAGAGATGATCTGAAACTGTGTAGTTTGGATAACCCATGAGTGTAGGTGCAGCGAATTTATATGAAGGGGTCCACGCAATGCACAGCTATACGTAATTGGACAAGCACATGCTGTATATATATACAGGCTGTGAATACGTGTAATTTGACCAAACTCGGCTTGGTTAGAGCATACAGCATGTGAGGGCACAAATGGTTCATGTGTCCATGCGTGCATGCATCATGGAGAGTTGCATACGCCTGGTGTGCCCTCTGAGCTCCTACAACGCAAAAAGGCGCAGGGGGCACACCCGACGTTTCGGGCTTCTTTACCCTCATCAGTGCAACATACCCCTCCCAAATCCTGATTGATCTGCACTACATACGTACGTAGGTATGCACATGCGTACATACACACACGCACGCACACACACAGACACACACACACCTTACCTGAGCTGCTTTCTCTGTTTCAATACCACCTTTCAGGCCGCTCTCTCAGAATCCTGATTGATCTCTCCTGTATACAGTCACTAAAGTACGTATGTATGCACATGCGTACATACACACACGCACACGCGCACACACACACACACACACACACACACACACACACACACACACACACACACACACACACACACACACACACACACCACAGTCCACACAAGACACACACGCACGGACGCACATACGCATAAACACACGCACCACAGTCCACACAAGACACACACGCACGCACACACACACACATAAACACACACACCACAGTCCACACAAGACACATACACGGACG